>JAQBSW010000242.1:0-240923 GCA_029291075.1 Eudiplozoon nipponicum
ATTGCTAAAGATGGCTTCAAGAAATACTTATTAGGAGCTCGTCCAGAACTTGCAAAAATATACCTCAATCGGGTCTCAAACTCTAGTACTTTTGAACTCGAATAATTGTGCCACTCGTGTAAAGGCTAAAAAAGAAGAAATTAGTATATTACAGAAAATAGCGTGGAATATACTGCAAAGATAGACCAGTGGGATACGTGCAAGTCTTCGAAGCAAATGTAACTGGGTCTGAGCAACAGTCACAGCGAGTCCTGTCAATTACTTTGTGAATTCCCAATAAATAGGCTATTGAAGACACTTCCAACTCCGATTCTGCCTCTTTTCTTTCTCTTATCTTATACCAATCTAAAAATGACTCTCTATTAGAAGCTATTAATGTTGTTGGTGTTGGTCATGTCACCGAGTTCAATGTCAGATTGATAAATATCGAAAACAGGTCAAGTAGACCACCATTCATTAAGCACAGATTAGATTTTAACGTCGGCACATCTAATGTACAAACATAAAAACAGCTTAAACAATACGAAGCTCTTGAACCTACTTTGGCTAAAGTAGAAAGTTTTAAATGTTATTTATTCAAAACAAGAATGCAGGATCCTACGGGCATTACAAAACTTGTTGCACAATACCTGTCTTTGCGTTATTAGCTTCGCATCCCTAACTCCACGGAGGTTTCTCAATCCGATACAGGGGACTTCGGCATTGCATTAGCTCACGAGCAGAAGCTTGTTTAATTGAATGAATCCATGTAAACAGGAGAAATTTGGCGGCACGTTTAAATACGTCTACTTCTACGAAATCTTAATAAACATTGTTTATTTTGCATCTGCAAATTCTACCACCCTTTGCACTACATACGAGAGCAAAGGCGCATTTTACTCCGGCCTAACCTCTTTACTACGTGGAGCAAGAAGTTCAGTTATACACCCTATTATTGGCGACATTAATGCTCACATTGTGTGCTGAAGTAACTCAGACGTTCATTTAGGTTGAAGGTATACTTAATGCTAATTGTGCAACAATTATATTGAACGATATTTGGATAGCTGCGCGCACCGGAAATTATACTTAAGTAGCACAAATTTTGGGCAAAGTGTAAGGCGTTGTGCCACGTGGCGTCTTCCTGCTCCTTGACAAAAGTGGACTCCGATAGATCATGTAACATTTAGTTATATATAGCGTGGTTGCATCCAGGATTATCTTTCATTTTGGAACACCTATGTCGACTCAGACCACGCATTTATCCGTTGTAGATTTGCACACAGGTTTTCCGAAAAAATAAATAAGAAAAATCTAAAACTCGAAAAAATTTCTTTCCGAAATAATATGGAGATGTTCTAAAGTTAAAGTGTAATGGTCTTAATGGCGAAAATTCGAAATAGTTTTTGACGAGGATACGTTCTGATGTGCAAAATGCAGGTACTACTGTATGTGGCATTTTGGACCCTGGTTGAAATAATCATAGAGTCTTTGTAAAATCTATGAGGATTCTCAAAAAGATGCCTAATTCCTGCTAGTTTGGCTTATAATAATATTTATAGAATTGTAAGACGCTAACTTTGCACAGTCTAAAAGTCGGTCTTGATTCCTATTCTACCAGAAATGCCAAACATATGGAAGAAGTGTTGGCATCAGGAATAACTTTTTTTCTGTTCCATCTTATTCGAGCAACAGGTAGAATAAAATTAAATGATTGTAACATTCTACCAATACCCGATAAAAAGTTTAATCTTGATTAGTGAGCTTAACACTTTTTGGACACATGCTTCAGTCCCGATTCCCAAAAATATGGAACGTTAATCTCGAACAACCATCCGAGTTATAAATACGGAAAGCAATCTTATATCTTAAACATCGCATAGCTACAGACACTGATACTTTGCTACCGATGTTATATAAGGATGAGGACGACATAATTTCTGGAGCATTGAATAAATTTTTTTCATATTATATGGAATAAGGAGATCGTGCCGCTAGCTTGGAGTGAGTTGAGCATCATTCCTATCTTCTAAAATGTAACTGCATTTCGAGTGACAACCATCGTGGTATAAGTTTGACTCCAGTCGTATTTAGGTTGGTTGCTTCGACTAATTTACGTCGTCTTAGGGCTTCGTGTATATATATATCAGAGAAGAAAACGCCCGATTTCGGTCAGGACGAGTTTGAATAGATATTGTTTTTACATTAAGGGAAGTTCTTGAACAACGAAAGAAATATCGCCGTCCAATCATAGCCATCTTTATAGACTTCAATGGTGCAATTGACTCAATCAATCGCAATGTTCTATTGGATTAATAATTTCTAAATATTATTCGCGCACTTTGCACAATAATTTCATTTCACGTTAAGGTCTACAACAAATTTACGCAAGACTTTACCACCAGAGGTGGTTTAGGTCAAGGCTGTCCATATTTCCCAATATTTGTCAATTTTATAAAAGATGATATTGTGAACAGCATTCTTCCATACGTGCAGGATGCAGGTGCCGAAGTGTCCCCGGGCAGTAGATTAGTCGTTCTTGACTAGGCAGATGATATTGTACTGTTATTCGAAAATCGTGATTCTGCTTAGGACAACTTGAATAGATTAGCAGTTTTTATTACGTTTTTCGGTATAAAATTTACACCACTTAGATGTAAGATAGATATACCGGATTGCCAACAATACACCAATTTGATAATTGCAAAGTAAAGATCTGGACGTAGTTGACACGCTTACATATCTCGGCAGCTTTATCAATAATCTCAGGCAATATGCCTGACGAGGTGTGTATGAAAATCTCAAAAGTAAGAGTAGCTTTTATGTAGACGCGAATGCAAGTTTCAGCTGCTGAAGGAAATCTTCGCCATTGGCATCTGGACAGATATTGTTCATCAGTCTTGGTTGGCAGTCCACATATTACCATGAATGATTTATGGTTATATGGAAGTGAAACATTAGTCACTTTTGGCTTTTGTATGTCTCTGCATGATGACGATGATAGGGAGAAACGCAATTATTTCACTCTCCCTCAAATGTCGTGATTACAATGCCTCTATTCGTGCAGTTTTATTATATGCTAGTGAGACTTGGCCCCCTAGAGTTAACGATTTTAGATACAAACTGGCATTCCATCACTGTTGTATGAGAAGCACAGTGCCTGTAGGTTATCAACAAAAAATGGCCAACGCTGACATCCGTAGGTGTATTTTTGAATCGGCTATCACGTACCCCGTGTTATAAAAACAAATAAGTTTTCGTTAGCTATGCTGGCTCGGTCATGTTTTGTGTGTGCCCTCAATTAGTTTACACAGTAGAGCACTGTTTTCTCACCCAGCGCAAGATTAGCGTATAAAACATGGTTAGCAGATTTTGACAAGGCATAAAAATTAAAGTCAACTACACGCAAGTTTGGTAGTATAGGACCCACTTGTCTGCCAGGAAGGGTTCCGCGTGCGCATTATATTACTTAGTTGGAAACCCTGCGCGAAACTGCATTGGGTCGAGCTCATTGGCGATTTTGTTGCAGATTTCTAGTAGAATCATTTTTGAAACTTTATATTCTTAGTTTGGCAGAGTTTAGCTACGATGTTTGATTTTGTGTATGCCATGATACAGTGGAAACCGCAATGAAGATGTATTGCTGATTTTACCTTGCCTTAATGTTCACTTGGCTATAATGGCTTTTGTGTCCACCTATATTGGATGGTCCATGTACTCGTATGTCGTCTGTGTTTATTATCAGCGTATCGTTTGGACGAGACTTAATTATGCCTAATTCTAAAGTTAAATTATTCATTTGAGAAGTCAGTCCATGAATCAACGTTTCTAACCCATCAGAAGCCATTTTAAATGTACCACACATGCTTTATTTTTACTCAATTATATATAGAATTTTGCTTGCATAACGAGCATCGATTTAATAAAACAAATTTACAAATATTAATTAATTTATGTTCACTTCGGCTCGAAGTCTCCTTTTATCATTGGGCTGACTGCTTCATTCTTATACGGGCGCTTCTGCGAGGAATTTCTGTTGAAATAATGTCTGCCCTAGATAAGACCCTTTGTTCATTATTTGTCATAAAGGTGGCTATTGCCACATCTTCCCCCCCTGAGGAATCGGCTTTCGCACTCTGCATAAACGATCCAGTGCAACAGCTCGTGGTCCATCGGGCATGCTAACAAAAACAGTATTGTGTTCTGAGTCCACCCTCTCCACGCGATACGGCCCATCATTGACAGCATGCAGTGCCATGGGCTCGACCTTCGCTACCATGACATAGTCGCCGACCTTTAGGCGAGTGCGTGTCGGTTGCCTTGCATAGCCTTGTCGCTGTGTGGCGCCTACATATTCAGTTAACTGTTTTAGTCTTTCCTGAATATCCGCTATGGTGCAGCGCTCATGGGATCCTTGGATTACCGGTTCACCTGGCAGTCTTATGTTTCCTCCATAGACCATGGTCGTTGGAGCGAATCCTGTAGCTGTTGAGACTGTGAAGCGCATGGCCCGCTCGACCAAATGTAATTTGTCTCTCCACGTTCCCGGGCTCTCGTGACACCAGCATCGCAGTACCTCTTTCATCGTCCTATGTGCGCGCTCAGCTGTCGCATTGGTTTGCGGGTGATAATTGGCTGTGCGGGAATGCTTTATGTCAAGGTCTTTGCACCACTGATTAAATTCTTTCGACTGAAACTGTGCGCCTTGATCGGTAACAATAACTTGTGGTGCACAGAATCGACTGAGCCATCGCTCTTCTAAGCACGTTATAATTTTTTCTGTTGTGATCTTCTTCAGTGATACAAACTCGAACCATCGGGTAAACATATCGACCACGGAAAACACGTCGGACACCCTGCCCCGATCAATCGGCAGTGGATCTACCAGGTCGATATGCAGAAACTCGTTCCGTGCAGTGGCATTAAAAGCAATCGGAGTGACTCTTTCTCGTTTTTGTGGTTTACAACGTTGGCATGTAGTGCACTGTTGACAATGGCTACGAATTTCTTTGGACATGCCAGGCCAATACAATCGTGACTGCAATGTCTCAATGAGCCGCCCAGCGCCGGGATGTCCCAACGTTTCATGCCAAAAGGCCATTAATTCTGTTCTTATAGATTCTGGCACAAACCATTGCACTGTTTGTCCTTCTTTCCGCACCAACAGGCCGTTCTGTAGGCTCAACGTTTTATATGGTGCGGACACCACTGTGCCGTTTTTTAATTGATTGACTATTTCCTGACATGTGGCATCCTTTCCCTGTTCTTCAGAGACTTTTATAAGTGGCGAAACCCGCACAGCGGAAATTCTGCTGAGCGCATCGGCTGCCGCATTCTCGATTCCTGCTCTATGATGAATTGATACATCGTATTCTTCCAGTTCTTCAATGGCTCGATGTACACGTTTCTTCTCAATACATAGTGATCTCCAATGCACTAGCGCTTTGTGGTCGGTAAAGACGTCTACGTGTCCCCGATGACAAAATATCTAAACTTCCGTAGCGCCCATTGTACGGCAAGTAATTCCTTTTCTGTGACGGTATAGTTCTGTTCCGCCTTAGTGAGTGTGCGACTTATATATTGCGCAGGACGTCCGTCAGCTTGTAACACCGCTCCTATCCCAATATCTGACGCGTCTGTAACAATTGACATATTACCTACCGGGAAAGTCAAAATAGTTGCCTCTATTAATTTCTGCTTGCATAGCATAAACGCTTCTTGAGCCTCCTCCGTCCAACGAAACGGTATCTTGGCACTAGTTAACTTAGATAAGGGTTGTTGCGTAACCGCCATCCCTGCGAGGTATGGTCTATAGAAATTCACCATACCAATAAACCGGCGCAATTGTTTTCTAGTAGTAGGCACCGGATAATCCTTGATAGGCTGTACATTCGAATCTAACGGCATGCATCCCTCCGCTGAGACTAAGTGCCCCAGGAACCGCACTTCTCGACCTATCTGAACCTTTTCTGGATTAAAGTGTAATCGCCATTCTACAGCTTTGGCCAACATCTTCTGCAGCCTAACACGTAATTCGTGTTCAGTAGTGGCCCATATAATAACATCGTCCACGTAAGCTGTTGTACAAGTTAAGTCAGACACGAACGAGTCCATCATTCTTTGGAACACTTTCGGTGCGTTTTTAAGACCAAATGGTACCCGGGTGAATTGGAAATGACCTTGGGGTACCTGTACCGCTAACTTCCATCGGTCTTCGGGCCGCACGCCTATTTGCCAAAATCCCTGTTTAAGATCAAGCACGGCAAACCATTTGCCTCCGGCTAGCTGTAGGAACAGATCACGCAGAGCCGGCATGGGATACGGGTCAGGTTTAGTCACTGAGTTTAATTGCCGGAAATCAGCCGCCGGTCGGAGCGAACCATCCTTTTTCGTAACGTAAACCATCGGAGCTCGAAAAACAGATGATGACGGTTCAAGAACGCCGGCTTCTATCATTTCTTGGGTTGCTCGAGTCGCTGCTGCTAATTTCTTTGGAGGAGCACCATATACTTTTGGTGGTTCGTAACCTTCATTTAGTTCTAGCCATAGCTTAAACTGGTCGACCGTCGGCCCTGGACGTTCGCTGCAATCAGGCAGTTGGAATATAATGTTATATTGGTTTCGAAGATTCTTCCACCACCCAGGCAGACAACTGGTCTCCTCCTGCATCTTAGGGTACATATAGACTTTATTGAATTTATTCTTCAGCGCCTGTTATGTATAACGCATTGTTTTGACATTCCTATCGTCTTAACCCATTTTCTAATGAAATCAAGTCCCAATAAGGGCGTTTGCATATTCTCAGCAACAAAAGACATATGGTAGATATTTTCATTTATTAATATTTTCGTGTCCCACTCGCCCACAGCCACCATCGATGCGCCCGCTGCCTGAGATAAACTTGCTCTCGTAAATTTTATGTAGTGACTGGACCCATGCGTGGAGTTGCAGCTGCCACTTTGTTTGTCATCATGGCCGAACTTTGAAGAGCCTGAAGTCTCTCTTCCAGGCCTCCCTGGGCGCTGGATATTGCACCGTATCTGGTAGGATCCAGCAGCATGAACATGATGGCCTCATGCGGTTGCAACCCGGGTAAAGACTCAGTTAGCTTCGAGAACCACCGCTTGATACGTGCCATGGTATCCAGGGGCATCTCACCCAGTAATGGTTTGAGGCTGTATAATTCTGAGAACACCTCCTGAGGCCTGGCCCGGAAATGATCCAACACTCGTCTTTTGTACTCTTCATACGTGAGGTCAACCGGCAATTCCAATTGGACTGCTACTGTCCGGTCCACTAATTCCTGGACAGCCACACGCACAATAGGTGCTTCTAATGTAAATTCTTGGGCTCGAACTGATGCTTCAAATTTTTCGAACCACAACTGTGGCCTTTCCACATCTAGTGGTGCCAGCATGGGCTTAAACTCTGATGACGGTCTGAAATAACTCGTCGATTCGGCTGAAAACGCCGGCATATTTCCTCCTGATTCCTCTTCGGCGCGGTCGCCATTTTTGTGTCCACCTATATTGGATGGTCCATGTACTCGTAAGTCGTCTGTGTTTACTATCAGCGTATCGTCCAGACGAGACTTAATTATGCCTAATTCTGCAGTTAAATTATTCATTTGAGAAGTCAGTCCATGAATCAACGTTTCTAACCCATCAGAAGCCATTTTAAATGTACCACATATGCTTTATTTTTACTCAATTATATATAGAATTTTGCTCGCATAACGAGCATCGATTTAATAAAGAAAAATTACACATATTAATTAATTTAAGTTCACTTCGGCTCGAAGTCTGCTTTTATCATTGGGCTGACTGCTTCATTCTTATACGGGCGCTTCTGCGGGGAATTTCTGTTGAAATAATGTCTGCCCTAGATAAGACCCTTTGTTTATTATTTGTCTAAAAGGTGGCTATTGCCATAATGGCGGTGTGAAGACGTTTAGTTTGCTTCAATTCCGTGTGTTATCTAAATAAATAGTCTCAAAGTTACTAGGTACCATCTCTCATAAATCTCTCTAATAATTTGTGGGCCTAAATTATTATTTTTGTCGTTATTTATAAAACTATTATTGTATTTTGTTTCTCTTCTAATGTCATATATCAGTGAAGCATAAGTTACTATTGGCTTTTTTATTGCTGTGCATGATGATGATAATGATGATGAATTTGTGTGCGAACTTTTACTGTGTCATTACAATCTTAATAGTGATACCGGTAATCGAGTTATCGAATCGACGGGGGATCACCAATAGCTAGAGGACCACAGATATCCGTGGGCCGATAACGTCGTGTCTATATCTACAATATCAAGTGTAAATCGTAAAATTGTGTCGGATAAACATAGCTACGGCGCCGTTGTTGAAGCCTGGAGATTTACAGTATCAAGTGGACCTCAGCTGTCATTGGACAGCAGACGTGTATCTGAAGATGGAGGCTAAATTATAAAGTGCGGATTTATACTATCAGGCGTGCATCAGTAACCTGTCATCCAACCATTTTAAGCATCTATTTTAATGCCTTGTTATGGTCTACGTGCAAGCAGTTTGCGCATCCATTTCTCCTTTTTACCTGTTATCAAAACAATCTAGAAACAGAAACAGAAACGTAAATCTCTGAGGAAATGAGCTTAATGCAGTATCTTGTTTAGCTTTGCATCTACAAATATGGCAGCATAGCAGTGTTTCAGATAAAACATTTTGTAAAGTGAGTTGAATGGCCACAATTCAAAACTCGGGTAAAAACTTCTTTTAAGCATATTTAATTTGCGTTTGATAAAATTAGGCATTTTTGAGGTATGCCTAGGGAACAATTCTGAGTTGAACAAATTTATCGCATTTTAATTCACAAATTAATTATTGTATTTTTCTATCGTAGTTATTTATTAATATAATAAATTGATTCGTCAACCAGGGTTATTTACAACAATTTAATAACCATTTTCTCCGCGACTTTAAGCAAAATTCTTGATTAATTTTAAGACCTGCGAACATTTTCTTTACCCGCAAACAATGCATATTTATAATTTAAAAATTGCAAGATTTCTCTTTACGTCGAGGTGATTGTAATTCTGAACACATATTTTTTCAGCGGGCTTCTGTATTAAATGCTAAATGAAAATAAACTAAAGTGTACTTTAACCAAGCATGTCAAATAACCAATTTCTATCAGTTACCTCTATCGGTCAAATTCAATGGGCGAAAAAGGGTGGTGGTTAAAAATGTAAATATTCAAAATCCGTGTAATTATTTAGTTTAAGTTAGAGCTAAAATGAAAAATGATGCAATTTCGTATCGTAGAGTTATTAAATTAAAAATTACAGGTTCAAATAAGCTCTCATTTCAAATTAATTATGTGACTATTTGCAAGTGTTTGCTATGATGCTTGCTTGCATACTATTGAACAATTTGAATAAAAAACAGTTCAGCCGGATTGCAAAATGTTAAAAGAGAAGAGCAAAGTTAAATTAAACTTTGATACAATTTCTACACTGCTTCAGTAAACACATGGGACGATTAAGCATTATCGATTATTTCAATGAATGTATTGTAAGGTCAGTTAAGGGCAAAAACAAAATCTGATGCAGTTACAACAATTGAAAAATTAACCTACATTCTCTAATTAAACGACAAATAAATTATCCCTCTTATATATATATATATATATATATATATATATATATATATATATATATATATATATGTACATATAAAAACTGCCCATTTTCGATAAATATTATATAAGAAATATTATAAGAATGAATAAACATTGAATAAAAGTGTGTATTATTTTTGTTGACAATGGCAGGTTTAATTTGTAAAACCTCGACCACATACTACCATCTTCCAATTATATTTATTCTGACTATTCATTTTATTAAATGAATGAGAACTAGACTGAGGTTCATTTTTCACTTATTTTCTTTAAATCACCAACAAGACAAAGAAGTATAACTGAAAAGCGGACTTTTTCTCATTCACATAATCAAACGTAAACTCAAGGGGTATATAAATGAAAGTTTGTAATGTTTAGTCGAGTTCTCTATAAATAAGCAGGTCATTGTCCACGATAAACATACCATTTGTTACTAAATGTGTTCTCTTCCTAACACATATTATGTATATATATATATATATATATATATATATATATATATATATATATATGAGTATGTCAATCAATTAAACAAATTGTTTTAAATTTTCACTTTATTTCTGACAAATAATCTACCTCCATTCTCCTCTATTTCACTTCTTCACTCATTCACATCTTACTATTTATTTCTTAGTTTCTATCCAATTCAAACTATATTTATCTGTAAATCAATCTTTTTTATGTATCTTTGTATTTAACCGTATATATATATATATATATATATATATATATATATATATATATATATATATGCCTACCTACCTATTTAGTCATAAAACTTTCGAATAATTTGTCGGCTATATATTTATTTATGTTATTTAATGTTCCCATTTTATTTGAAATTTTTATTTAAATACCTTTAACTCTAACTTTTTTGATTTATCGCATTCTGCCAACCAGCTAACCATTGTTTATCTGCTGTATTTTATATATATTTTCTTACATCGAAACATTAAACAGGTTGTATATTTTCTTTTTTTTCACAGATATTTTTACACGTTTTACAAAGTCATTATTTAGTCTGGTAAAACCTAATTATACTTTTTAAAGTTATATCTTTATTAAACGTATCTTGACAAGTTAGCTTACTGAATTTTAATGCATTTAATTCCCCACTTATTTTTCCATATTTAAAAAAAGATTTTGAAGAATGCATATACATATATACATTGGCGTAAAATCCGTGGATTATATATCATTATGCACGTAATTTATTATCATTAATTTTTGTTTACATAGCCACCTTTTTTTAAACTTTAAAGATCTAAATTTTGGTAATTTATTAGCAACGAACTCTATGCAAATCAAAAATTCTTTTTTGTGTACAAAACCTTCCTCTATTTATTTTCCATTAACTTAACTAAATTCCAAATAAGCATATCATTTGTATTAATATCACAAGAATTGAATTATATGTAATTTTAAAATCTAATCGAAAAATCTTGGCTTTACCATTACTTTACTAATTGTAAAGGCATAAAAGGATTGGAATAAATCGCAAAAGTCAAACTGCTCCTTAGTTCACGTTTCCTGAGAAAATTTAAATATAATCTATGGAAATTAACGGAAAAAAATTAAAATGGTATTCGAGAAGTTGAATCATTCTTTATGGTGTTATTTTTAGGAAAGCATTATTTTCTAATAATTCTTGGAATATATTATTACAAAAGCCTCGATAAAATTTGTTTTAGAATTTCAATAACACCAAAGATGGTATAAAGTAGTAAAGATTCAACCAGGTCTTTAAAAGTGACATTGTATTTCAAGTAATGCCTCCTTTTCTCTCGGTTATTTAAGCTCTTTTAAGATTTTTGTGTAAATAGCCAAGATTAGTTACAACTCTTTAAATCACGTCTGCGAGCTTGAAAGAACATCAATCTTATTTTATTTAGCCAGACTAGAACTATAGCAAATCTACCGCCAGTCACATGCACTGACGTGCTTCAACCTTCCTTCATCATCAATAGATAGTCTGCCAATCAAGACTGATGAGCAGTATCTGCCCATATGCCAGTGGCAAATGTTTCCTTCAGCAGTCGTAACTTGCCATTCGCACGCTTGCTCTCACTCCGTCAAACACATTTAACAATAAAACTTACTGTTCAGTTAGAACAAAGTCGAAACTTCACATGAAACAGGATAATGGCTGTGTCTCTTTAGATCTGCCAAGGTTCACGCTGCCATTCCTGGATTGACTAGCGTCTGTTCGCCGGTCGTCAGACGGGAATTTCTATGGCTAGGGACGACCTAGTCTTCTTTTACAGTCCACATGTAACCATGAACAACTTACGCTTATATAACATTGAAGCATAAGTCACTTTTGGCTTTTATATGTCTCTGCATGATGATGATGAGGATGATCATCATCATCATTATCATCATTAGAGGAAGACAATGAACGCAAGATCAAAAATACATATATGGAATGCAAAATTGGATATACGTCTCTCATCTGAATTTGCCGTTGTACTCTGATGATGATCATGGAAGGTCGAAACACACCATTATGTGTACGTTTGGTCGTTTTGCTATGTTGTACGACTGGTATAATACAATGAGATAAGTGTTTGTTTCAAGCTCGCAAACTTGATTTAAAGAACTGTTGTCACCACCCGCGCAATCAACGATTGTTTAATTGTATTGCTATGTTCTTAGTAAAATACAATAAGAATGATGATCGGTTCAATCTGACATATATATTTTAAAGAATTGTTATCGCTACCCACATAATCATTAATTATTTCAGTTTTGTTACATATTGTGTATTTGTACACTGCCTTGGTTGGTGTGGACTTAATTTGACATATCGTCGTCGTCAGTTATCACAGTGTAGCAGTCCCACAATATTGTTAAATGGCAGTGTGGCTAGTTGAAGCCTCTTAGATGTCCATTTTACTTCTCATAACTGCTTCAAATGTGATAAATACAGTCATCATGGCGCACAGCAAGTTAATTGTTTTATATACCATATGTAGCGTGGCTTGTTAACAAAAATGCAAACCGTTTTAGTTATTTTTCAAATACACAAAATATTTTTACTCGCAATGAATTAAAGAAATACATTTAAAATTGCACAGTAGTGCTTTCGCTTCATCTTGTCAACGGTTTTCACTTTACATTCAATAAAAAAAGAAGTTCTGCTACGATAGATAAGGACTGCGGACAAATTAGAGAAAAATATACACGCCGAAATATCCTAAGAAAAGACAAGACGAAAAAATTGATTTAATTGATCTTGCATCGATTAACAAATATTAGGTACAATTACATAATGAACTTGTATCAATAGGTGAACACTATTTTGTACTACTTACTTTGTTAAACTAGTTCGCTACACACTTAAAATATAAAAATTATGTAAACTTGGCACATTTTTTGATATATTTTAAAACTGAGCGACCATCAATTTACCGTTTTGATGGCTAAGTGAAATCTGATGTCAAATTATACTTTGACTTATTTTGTTTATATAACACAAAAATGTTAAAAAAGTAGGTTTCAGTAGAATTTAGTGGTGTTTGTATCTAAATTTCATGCTTTATAACGTTGAAAAAAATTCTGTTGCATAATCTGACACAAAAGGTTTTAGTTTGAACCGATTATTCTGATTGTATCGGTTTTATGTGCTCTTATTTTGTTTCCATTTATTTTAAAAAAAGTGTTGTTAATAAATTGTTGATCAAGTGATGTCTATTTAACTAACGGCTGCATTCCTAAATAAAGTTTAATTTGGATAAAATAGAAATTTTGGTTTGAAAAACTAATACATATCAATAAACATGCAATAAGTTATTGTTCATTTAACGAAATTGTTTGAATGTAACGAAATTAATAGAAATGTTATTTACGGATCTGCCAAAAATTGAACAAGCGAAATTGCGCCAATATTAAAACATTTCTATCTAACAGATACGAGAGACGAAATGTGTTTTTTAGATTTCAATGTTTGGTTATTGCTTTCGACTCCGGTCAGCTTATTTGTAGTGTTTCTAAGTTGACCAGAAATAAAAAAAATCAACAATTCAAATCATGGGTATCTAGAAATTGCGTTTTCTACTCTGTTCGTCTTGTATAATGAAACATGGCATTTCTTTTTATTCTAATTAGATTATCCTGACTTGAGCAAATCAACAAATGAAACTTGTAGACAAGTTTTAAATTGTGAGTGGCCACTTGGTTTACCTAACTGTATCAATGATTACGGATATAAAATTCAAAGTCTTGTAAAAATGTAAATATGCTTTTAAATATGACAATTTTTCTAACAAGAAACCAGAATTAAAAGACTATATGGCTCATTATCCGCGGGTATTACGTTCCTTGTTTCATATAGCGCTTTGAGCAAAGCCTACGAATCAAATGGTGAAAACACGTCTGCAATTGCGCAACACTGCTGAAACCTCACACGTATATTCTCCAGACGTGGCATTTAAAATAATTACTAAATGCTATAACAAAAGGGAGTTAGCCACATCGTTAGGATAAACAAATTGCATCCGAATTTATTTAAGCAAAAGAAACATGTTCAATCATTGAGCTTGAACTAGAGGTGACGCACGAAATTGAGTGGTTGTTTCCTTTATTTCACTCTGTCTCCATATTTCCATTTTTCTATCTTCTTTTGCCTTTCAATTTTGAAATAAAGATATGTACATTTCTAGATACTTGAGAAGAAAATACGAAAGACGCGCTTCTTGTATTTGGTAAAATTTCTTTTTTATTTTTGCACATGGAAAGTGTAGTATGAATTTTATTAAGGCTCGCACTCCAAAAAAATATTCAGCAAAATTTAATTTTCATACCATCATATTGGTTATCAACTGAAAGGAACAAATAATCGCTTACACATCTATAAATTCTAATTGAATCTTCAATCAATATTTAAATTATGCCCATATCATCACCGGGTTGAGGTGGAATAACTTATTTAGTGTGCACAACAGTCCACAATTTCAATATGATCAACTCCCTTAGATTAAAAAAAAACATTTAAAAAAGTATAGACGGTGAATTCTAAAATGATAAAAGTAGATTCTTATTGTAGCATTGATTTTACTTTAAATTTATAATTTTATGAATCGTATATATATATATATATATATTGCCTTTTTACGACAAATTTATTTGTGTGCATAATTATATATACGGGTTATTTCGCTGAGTTCTTTGAATTGATATTTAACAGATAATCCTTTCGTTGAAATGATAATATCAATATTACATTTTTTATTTGGCAACGAAGGCAATCTGGCCTGATATTTGAAAAAATCAAGGTACAAAACAAAATAAGGTGTATGTAAAAGTGAGTCAGAATGTTGCTGACAATTAAACGGCTATTGGTTGCGCGGGCGGCGATAACAATTATTATAATCAAGGTTGCGGTCTTGATATAAACACCTGACCCATTAATTACTTACATATGTCAGTATAAACTAAGAATTGTATAGTGTAGAAAAGGCAATTCATCCAGTAGACCGGTTTCGTCCTTATTGGGAACTCATCAAGTACTGGCCAGAATTTGCCGCGGACAGGATACGAACCTGGGCACGTCTGCTTCGGAATCTGGTGCTCTAACCACTGAGCTATCCTGCCGCACACTACACTACACACAATTTTCAGTTATATACTAACCAATGTAACTTGGTTAGTCAATTTTTCCTTTAGGTGGAGCTCATATGGCATCCATTTAGACCCAAAGTTCCAACTAACCATGCCCAATCTGTCATTACTGAACAGACACCACATTACATGGGGAAGTGGTATTGAAATGAACATTTATATAATTAAACGAACATTGGTTGCGCGGGTGGTGATAACAATCATTATAATCAAGGTTGCGGTCTTGATATAAACACCTGACCCATTAATTACTTACATATTTCAGTATAAACTAAGAATTGTATAGTGTAGAAAAGGCAATTCATCCAGTAGACCGGTTTCGTCCTTATTGGGAACTCATCATGTACTGGCCAGAATTTGCCGCGGACAGGACTCGAACCTGGGCACGTCTGCTTCGGAATCTGGTGCTCTAACCACTGAGCCACTTCTGCCGCAAACTACAACGTAAAATCTGACCAGTTCATGATGAGTTCCCAATAAGAGCGAAATCGGTCTACTGGATGAATCGCCTTTTCTACACTATACAATCCTTAGTTTATACTGACACATGTAAGTAATTAATGCGTCAAGTACTTATATCAAGACCGCAAACTTGATTATAATAATAGTTACTGACAATTGTTTGTTAGTAAAAATAGCAATAAGGCTGATACAAAATGAGTAATTTAAATTACCGCCTGGCAATTGTAGCTGACCCCAAGGCAAATACTAAACCAAAAGGTATTTTTGATTTGAATAATTTTGTGTAGAATGACATCTTTAAAAATGACGGAATGTCATTTCCCAATATGATTCAGAACTTTAGTTTATAGCAGCATGCGCGCATCATTTGTTTAACATTCCAAATGATGAGCTCACAGGGCAGCAAACAGCAGATTGGCTTTTCCTGGAGTTTGATGAGGATCCGTTGAAGCTGAAATAAAGGTAAGCACCAATGAATTTAAAAGGATTATCAACAGGCCTCTGTGAGAAAACGGCGCAAAGTGGATCCTGAATAATGTTGGACCGTCAGAAGTGCCGTGTAAGGAGCCATTATTATCTTGAATAATGACCAGGTGTATTTCGGATATGAAAGGACAGATTACGCTTCCTGCCTGAAAAAAATATTAAGAAAATACAGATAAACCACCTTTATAAATTCACCGTGCGGTAGTTCGTTTAATTCCGCGATTATTGTGTTGAAAACACTTGTGGCCGTGGTAAAAATTTATCCTTTAGTAAACATATTGGAAGCCTATTTGGATTGGGTTGAAGACTTACAATTACGCGTGAAATATTGATGGCGAAGGTAAGAGAAATGCGACAACAAAAGATCGCAGGGAACATGCGACTAAACTATAACGATGGGAGATTAGAAAAAATGAGACTATCTCAATAGCTATGATCAAGAGGAAAGACACGTTTCATAAATTGAAGCAATCTGCTCTAGAATAAAGGAGGATATCAACGTGATGGGCCAGTAAAACATGAAAAAAATCAAGTTTGCAAGCTTGAAGTAAACACCAATCCTATTGTATTTAATCCTCGCTAGTCAGTTTGCCGTCGTACTCCGATGATGATCATGAAGATCGAAAGGCGTTAGTGCGTGCGACTGGCGCAAGTTTTGCTATGTTGTCTGACGACTGGTTAAATAAATGGGATTGGTGTTTACTTCAGGCTCGCTAACTTGATTTAACGAGATTTTACCACCACCCGCGCAATCAATTATTGTTTAATTGTATTGCCTAAATAAGTAATCCATAATAACCTAACGAAAATGCGTATACAATTACAAACAATCCTAGATTTTAAAATACAGTTTTCTATCAATAATATATACACACACACACACACATATATATATATAGAGAGAGTATATATATATATATATATATATATATATATATATGTCCCCTATATAGCCACATATTTACCTTGGATTATTTTAAGTAATTATTATATTTCTATAATTATAGAACGAAAGAAGATAATTTTTAGTGTAATGGTAAAATACAATAGTGGTCGTTTTGTTAGGTTAATTATAATGATAATTTTTGTGGTTAATCGTGTACCTTTTTTATAACAGTCCGTGTGCTTGCTAAAACACACAAACATACGCGTGTTTTATGAGGTTTTGATAACGTTTTTTTGTGGTTCATTAGGTAGTGTGTATAAGGTGTTAGTTATTTACATATATACGTGCAACAAAACAAATAATTCTGCTCGCTGAGCTTGTAACACTAAATTGTCATCTGACACACGCATAAAAACAACTTTTCTTATATGTATTAACATGGTTATAATTTTTTTATCGACTTTGGCTGTGTTATAGTTACGGTTTTGTATTTTGTTTTGTGATTCCAGAACTTTTTGAATATTTTGTGTAAGCTAAACCGTCTAAGGACAATCAAGATACGTCTACCTACCATATTATATATTAATACTAACATTTATTTCAATATTATATATTTATTATAAATAATAGGAAATTTTATTTTGAGTGGATAATAACATAAAATTTAATGGACTTTTAATAAAATTAATTTTGTGGCCTTCCAAGAAACAAAACATGGCTGGTCACATATTGACGCCCGTGTTAGGGCTCTTCAAGATTTTATCCATAAAATGTCTTATATGCGGAAATTTTTTCTGTTCTTTTGTAAATCGAATTTTTGTCCTGCGAACTGATTGACATTGACGAACAACTAGTATTTCAGATAACCGTATTGTTTATATTTTCTAAAGATTTAATTTTATTCAATTTATGTTAATATATTTTAAGCATTATTTTAATTCCCTTATACATGCATTGCAGTTTCATCCGCACTAGTCAGATTGCCGTCGTGCTTTGATGATGATAGAAGAAGATCAGAACGCGTCAGTGCTTTCGAATGACAGTAGTTTTCTTCAGTTGTGCCACTAGTTAAATACAATGGGATTGGTATCCGTATCAAGCTGGCAAACTGCATTTCTTTTATAAATAGTTATTTCTGTGTTGGTCCATTGTTAAATATTAGGTGAACCATAATTAAAAACCGAACAATAAATTCAATTGTAGACTTCATTTAAGCCGTGTCTGAGTTTCTAATTTAATTCAATTTCATGTATAAATAGTTCAATCTAAGTTGTATTAGGGTTAGATCTAAATATTTGCAGTTTTCCAGAGTTACATTAAAAGTGAATTATTTTTAATATATTTAAAACGACAGCATTTTTATAATTAAAATCGCAAGTTTTATTGTACATTGCACATAATGATTAACTTTTCTTTGTTATCCTTTGTGCAAATTTTAAATACTTCAAATGTCTCAGTCCACAAATGTCGTCTGTTATGTTTCTCATCTACCAGAACTACTACAGAACCGTCGCATAAATGTTTACCTGCTGGAACCGCATTGTCAATCATTGCACCAATCGTACAGTCCTCGAACACCATTATACCGTGCGTAGCGTCCTGATCCTTCGTCGCATCGGCGCTTCAACACTATACACATAACAGCATCCATAAATCCAACAAATCGTCTATCATCAGATTGGCGTTCACAGGCGTGTCTTCCTGGTCCGTTGTGTACAAATAATCATATCGTTGTACACGAAACAAAATATTGTACGAAAACTTGTGAAGATGGTACTTTGAGTGAAATTCCTCCATGGCCACAGGCAACTTAACAGAGAAAAAAACTCAACTCCGCAAACAGAAAACTACGGCGACATACATCAGACTCGTATAATTTCTGGTAATAAACATACCGTGTCGTCAACGGTTGTTTTAGATTCATTCTCGGATACAAACTGTGGTTGATTCTGGTGCTGTGATATCATTAATAACACGCGATACTCCATTAACATGCACGATATATGTAAATTTGAAGGTCGCCAATGGCCAATCAATAAAAAAATCATGGCTTGTTTATTCTCAGAGTCTTTTTAGGCCTACGTCATATATTCCTGTGCAAGAGTTTTGTTGTGGATGTTCCGTAATGCATATTAGGCTTAGTTTAAATGGTGAAGTATTAACTAATAATTGATACAGCAACAGCTACATGCTAAACCTAGATACAAATTTAATTGTGCGTACCTTTATTGACAATGAGGGTCGTGCTATTTTTTCACTCAAGAGCAATGACTCGTCTTAATCCGATCATTCACGAGTACGAGAAATCAGCTATAGATTTCCAAATATACTAAATATTGAAATATCGTCTTAGTTCGAGTCGTTTGAAATCTCCAATACAAATGCAAGCAAAATAAGAATTTCATGATTAGAGATAATGCGGTGATTAACATGCCCTTAACCGAGTTACGATTCCCAATTGATACACGATAAACTACGCGAAGGATTTCATAAATGAAATAGCCCAAAATAAATGGTTTACAGTGCTCAAGCTTAAACTGTCATATCAGAAGATGTTCCAAGATGAAGCGAGTATAGCTGAGACAAGCCTCATTACTACTTTCGGTTTAGTTGAAAATATGCGCGTGTCCTTAGGTCTAAGCATTGCATCCCACACATTTTGACTGATTCATGAATGAGATATTATAAAACCCAATGCAACCTTTCTTACGTTGATGATGTTATCAAAACATCTGATGCCCGTGAGCAGATTTCAGCAGATATTAAAGAGACGCCCGCACATATCGCTCAGTTTATTCTCATTTTGAACATGGAAAAATTTATTTGGGCATGAAAACAAGAAATGTTCCTAGCTTACTCATTCTGACATTGTGTTATAAATACTCTATAAAATAAAATTGATGCGCCATAATGGGGCAACATATTAAATTTCAGGAAATTCAGCCGAATGTTCCTTTGAAATTGTTGACCGAGGCATCTAACGTAGTTCATGTTTATACAGTGAAACAAGAAGTCAATATTAAACTGCGACAGATTGCAGTTTACTCTAGAATATTGTAAACCAGAGCACATCAATATTTGGCAATGAAAAGATAATTGTTAGCATTAAACGACTCCTGCCACAAATTCGAATAAAATATCCTGTGTCATCCCCTCGAAATGAAGACCAACAATGCATTACCCGTAGAATTTCTACTGGAAGACTGCTAGAATCAGGCGCAAATTGTAATTCGCAAATTTAATGCAATTAGTTCAATTTTACCATCAGTAATGTGAAAGGCTGAGAGACTGTTGTGGCAGATTTTTTATCTCGAATTGAAATAAGTTCAACAGACCATTTTATTCCCATACTGGTGCTATGGCACGAAATTCAGAAGAATCACCAAAAAGAAAAGGAACTCAGATTATTTCGACGAATATTCCCAGTCCGATGCACATGTTTCAAGCTGGGCGACGCCGAAGACATTTCATACAACTGTGAAGGTGTATTAGTCAACAAAATCGGGCTCTCACCAGACTATCGACGCGCAGTAATTGACAAACACAATAATTTAAGTCATTCTAGTGTGGACAGTGCTAGAATATTGCTACAAGAACAAAATTTCTTACCGATCAACAGATGCAATATTACTGAATGGATCAAAGCTTGTCGCCCATGCTAACTGTCCAAAGTCTTCCGACATACACATTCCGAATTTGACCGTTTCTTGCTGCCTAACGTTTGTTCTATGCTTGTTCATGTTGACATTATTGTTCATCCTGAAGTGTGTGGCGTTTGGTACTACATGGTTATAAATGATAGTCACACGAAATGGCTCGATTTCATTCCGCTAACTAATCCAGACACGCGTTCTTGCTAGAATGCTTGTCAAGTTTTGGTTTACATGGCGTAGTAGTTATAGCCAATTTCATGACGTGCATTTTTTAAGAAAATTTTCAGTTCTTGTGAGTCGATGTACAAAGAACAATAGCGTTTATTACAAAATTTATCGGACATCTTAAGTGTTTACATATAGAGTTATAGGTGGCATTATGTTCATCTTACGAAAAATCTGACTGGCTTACCACACTCTCATTTGTACAACTTGGAATGCGCTGTAGGTATCATGATGTTATAAAAGCATAGACGGCGCCAGATGCATTTGGTCTTAATCCGCAACACCCTGCAGATCTGATTATCTGTTTGAAGTTAGTAAAGAGCCACCAATGGCGGCAGTTATGCACCACATAATGCGTGGTCTAAACAGTCTACATCCAAAGTATACTGGAGAATACTATACGCGGGTTTACGTGTTAAAGGTACTAGACACGTGTAAACATGCATCTGTCCTAATCTGTTCAGGATAGTAAACGTTGACGTCAAAGAATACCGGGCCTCGTCCGAAGATTTGGCGAGGGCCCAATTTTTTTGTGATTGGCAATAACGTGAGTCAAAAACCAATATCCATCGATCGGCAGAAGCCTGCATTTGATTTCCAGATTCAGACCTCAATTATAACAGTGTATGACAATAAACGTGCCATAATCTGGCCAAACATCAACTAGCAATTCAGAGCACCAAAAGCAAAGAAGCATGACATGAACTACTTAAGAGCATACTCAGGATACGAGAACAAGACCACTTCCGCGTATTCTATTTAAGCTAGACAGAGGTGACGTCTTTTTTAGCAGCACGTGGTGTGGCATGTCTCTCTTATTGGCACATTATGACCTAGAATAATTTAAGTTAATTTTTTTATTAATATAATTAAATATTTATATTTTTGGTGCAATATTTAAATTCACTAATGGTCATTTTATTAAGTAAATAATAGTGCTCAATTTTGGTCAGTCATTAAATTCTTCTAGAACAACATTTATGCTTATTTTAAACACACTCCGACACTCCTGCGTTTTTTGAGATTTTGGTAGAGGTTTTTTGGTCTTTAGGTAGTGCGTATAAGGTGTTGGCCCTCTATAAGCACACAAAAAATGTCCATTAATTCTGAATTCTGAAATTGTAACATCCGCTAATCATGTAACACACACTTAGAAACAACTTTTCTTATGTGTATTAACTTGGTAATATTAGCTAAATAAAAGTCATTCCAACGTCACGCTATAGATCTGTATTTTTATATTTTCAGATTTATTTGAATACTGTATGTAAACTGAATTTTCTCTGTTGATAATCAAGGTATGTCATGTACCCTATTGTGTATGATTATTTGTATTTGTATCAATACCAAATATTTATTATAAATAACGTACATTTTAAATTTAGAGTCCATAATATCGACAAAAGTTATTACATTTTTAATCAAATTAAAGTTGTGATCATCCAGGTAGAAATAAAGTACCGGCCATATATGTATATCATTTCAATGACATTTTATTATTACAAATAAAGTGTTTATATATCGTTTCTTGTGTAGAACTAATATAAATGCAACTGTGTTTCAAGTACAGCGTACACAGTAAAAACGTAATTAAATTATAAACATAAGTAAACACAAACGATAGGCATAATCTTATGAACACATGCATTTCTTGCTTCCTGGTGACCAATCAATAGGAGCCAGTACTGCGCCCTATACACACACGATATATTTTGTCAAAGAATGCGGTGAATTATAACAATGTTAACACGTACCGGTTTATTTTATCAAAATGTATTTTGGCTAACTTTTACCAGTTTCGCTATATATGGTAGGTGCTAGCGTTTGAGTTATTTTTGGTTGTCTATAACATTTGCTTTAAATCCCAAAAGCCTTCTTTGGTGAACCGCGCTGATTATGTATCTATGTGTATAGTTTCATATAATAAGATTTTGTTTATAAAGTATATTAAATTTTACCACCTGAATTTGATTCATTGGCATCAAAAATCATTTAACTAGAAATATACCTTAATTTATCCTTTTATTTTATAGAATAAGTCAAATTATTGCGTGTTTTCTTAAAATTCAGTTTGCCATTCGAATATGAACACAAATCCAAATATATTTAACCAGTCGCACGACAAAGCAAAACTACCTTTAGTCACACGTACGAATGGTTGAATACAATTGGATTTGTGTTTATATCAATCTCGCAAACTTTATTTAAAGCACTTTTATCATCTCCCGCATAATCTATGCTTATTCAATGCTACGCATATATTATGTTATGTGTCATAAAAGTAATCGCTATGTAAAAATTATGTTTAATAGAACTTTTAAAACATTTAAAATGTGAATGACCTCAATTTAACGAACATTGCTTACGAGGGCGGTGATAAAAATCATTTAAAGCAAGATGAGAGTCTTTATGCAATCACTAGTCCTATTATACTGACAAATATATGTATATAATAAGACTGGTGTTTCCATCAAGATCACTACCTTGATTTGAATAAATTTTATGTTTGAATAAATTTAATTTATTGTAGTAATTAAAAGTTTCTACTATTAGGATGATAAAAGAATTTTACTTCATTGTTTTGAGCAATACTAGAATTATATTTTTTATATCATAACGTGTTACTTTAAGCATTCAGTAGAATAACAAATTAAATAAAAATAAATCTATTCAAACTTTTATTGTTAAAGTCAGTTAAGTTAATTTTAAAAGTATTTTTGATTTATTATAGTGGAAAAATAGTATTCCAAGATATTAAAACCATGAAGAATATTTTTGAAATTTCTGTTTTTCTCTTTTTCTACAGCCTTTTAATAATATTTTTTATCAACAAGGATCGATGACAAAACAGTCGATTTATTAAGTAATTTCAGCGATATCCTTTATGATACCCCAATAAAACGCGGCAACGATTAACATTGATAACCAGTGGATCACATTGAGTTGGTCCTTGAGATTTTCGGGAATATTTATTCCACAGACTAACCCAACGAAGGAAATTCAGAAACATTATAAATCTAAACACCTGACTCATTATATATATATATATATATATATATATATATATATATATATATATATATATATATACATGAGGCATAGATAATGAATTGAACATTTATATAATTAAACCAACATTGGTTGCGCGGGCGGTGATAACAATTACTTTTAACCAAAGTTGCTAATTTGATATAAAAATCTGACCCAATTTGCACATACATTTGTCAGTATAAACTTTGTATTGTATAGTGTGGATACGGCAATTCATACAGTAGAGCTGTTTCGGCTTTATTTGGATCTCATCACATATTGTCCAGGATTTACCGCGAATAGGGCTCGAAAGTGGGCACATCTGATTCGGAATCTGGTGCTCAAAGCACTGAGCCACATAAAGGAAAGTCTAACCAAGAAACATTAGTTAGTATATAACTGAATATTGTGTGTAGTGTGCGGCAGAGTGGTTCAGTGCTTTGAGAACCAGATTCCTGGGCAGAAGTGCCCAGGTTCGAGCCCTGTCCGCGGAAAATTCTGGACTGTACATGATGAGTTCCCAATAAACACGACACCGGTCTTCTAGATGAACTGTCTTTTCTACTTCATACAATACTTTGTTTATACTGACAAATATATGTGGATAATGGTTCGGGTGTTTATTTGATTTAATTTAATTGTTATCATCGCCCGCGCAACAAATTTCCGTTTTATTATACATCTTACATTATTTTTATTTGAATTTATTTATCATAAAATTTAAATAAAAATAAATAGTAATCTCTGCGTTAAAGAAGGCAAATTAGCATATGCTCAATGCAATGAAAGCCCAGTCAGCATGTTTAATCAAAGAGAAAATTTTACATTTTCTTTTTACTTATTACTAACATATCTTTATGAGAAATCAAGTGTTTGCATAGGGGCTTTGTTCAAATAAAGAAGTTTTGTTTAAAAGCAAATTTTTTTCTACTGATGACAACAAATCAGTCATTATTAAGCTCTCGATTTTTTTAGTTGTCTAATTTCCTCGTTACCATTGTGAATATCGCAACATATGCGATCAAATTTATTTTGTTCGTAACGAAAAAATTTGCATAATTGAGTATTAACTTCTAAGGCAATTTGAAAAATTTTCAATGGTCAGCTATAAATTTAAATTTTCCTGTGTATATAAACACTTGTATATTTATTTCACCAAGCGCCAATAAATTAATAGTGGTATATCCTGTTATTATTTTTACACATTAACATGTAACTTTTCTATTTTATTTCATGTCCAAAAGAGTGTATGATTAATTTTTGGGTAGCTATATTTTCTTACTATTCCAGATTAAACGTTGAATGTAACGTTTTAGTTGCAGCTTTATTTATATTTTTTATGCCTATTTTAACGACCTGATTCAAGTTTGGAATCTGCTAATTTTAAGAAACTATTATTATTAATAAGTAAAAATAGTTTCTCTTTATATTCTTAATTAAGTTTATGTTAAATTCAATGGTAAGTTCAGTCAAAAACAATTCGACTTCCACGATCAAGTTTCACCATTTATCTAACAGTATAAAGTGCTTCACTTTTTAACAGTCTGGATACAGGAGAGCGCTGAATCAAATTTCTCTAGTGATTCGGTATTCCATGATGGAAAGTTGATTATTTATATCTAGTATGATTGTAAATCTAATTAAAAATATGGTGCAAGATTTTATCGTTCAAATATTGTGTCATTTCTGAAAGATGTAATTTTTTAAAAATAAACTGCATTCTCTTTATCCTCTACAGCTATATAGGAGTATACTGATCTCAATTCATATTGATTTGATGAAACGTACCTATGGCCAATAACTGGAATTGACTTTAGCGATTGGCAAATAATATTCTTAAAGCAACAATCCAACAGAAATCATTAATTTTTTTTAAATATTAAATTTCTGAAGGAATGAGACAATAAATTCCAGGGTGTTTGGTCAATTGGTGTGAATAGTCATATCGCATGAAGTGTCTGAGCAAAATTATTTTTAGCAGACGTGTTAATCAAGTACATCTGAACGAACGCAGTCAACAGATAGAACAAATCAAAAAGGCTCCATAGAATAGCATTATTTAATGTAACCACGTTTTATTGAACTACTCTGTAAATTCATACTTTATTAACTAGTTCATGTAGAAAACTTGAGTAACTAACTTCCTACTATTTAGTTCTATTTCAGTATGTTATTCTATGCCTATTTAAGTTTAATTTATAAATTTTATTAACATTATAATTTGACAATAATTGATGGTGGTAACAATGCTTTAAATCAAGTTTGCGAGCTTGAAGTAAACACCAACCCTATTGTATTTAACCAGTCGTCGAACAACATAACAAAATAAAAAAAACTACCGCTCTCACCTCTACCAGTCTCACATAGATTGAACTTGACTGGAAATCTCGGCTGCACAATTTCTATGCAGTCACGAACATTAACTGTTTGCAACTTTCGCCACATATACATATATAGGCGATAAAATTTAACAATAATTGATTGCACGGGTGGTGGTAATTTTTGTTAAATTTTACTACCTATATATGCATATGTGGCGAAAACTGCAAACAGTTAATGTTCGTGACTGCAAAGAATTTGTTCAGCCGACAATTCCAGTCAAGTTTAATGTATGCAAGACTGCTAGAGGTGAGAGCCGCATATCTAAATTTAAGTTCCATATATATTCAATGTGGTATAATCCTCGATAGTCAGTTTGCTGTCATACTCTGATGATGATCATGGAAGGTCGAAACGCGTCAGTGCGTTGCGGCTGGCGGTAGTTTTGTTATGTTGTTCGACGACTGGTTAAATACAATGGGGTTGGTGTTTACTTCAAGCCCGCAAACTTGATTTAAAGCATTATTAGCATTATGTTTGCCTGCTCAATGCGATCAAAATATTTTGTCGAAAATTTACAATACGTCCATTTTCAATGCTTCAGAATGTGTAAATGTAGAAAAATATTTTGTAATATGCACAGTCTTTATTTTATTAATTTTTGTAAAGTTTATTTTTTGAGTAGTTTTATAATTAAAATCATGCGACCTTATTAGCAATACAGCGGTACCTCAAGATACAAGCAACCTAACATACGAGTTTTTTGAGATACGAGACGGAGCTTGGGCCATATTTTCGTTCAAGATACGAGCCCAAATCCGGGATACAAGCCGTGTTTCCGGAGCATCCCGCTTGTTGGCGCGCAGGGTTGAGCATCATCCGAAAGATTCTCTCGCTCACTAGCACGTGCTACCCGCTTGAATCGAAGTGAATTTTGTGCGCTGTACTCTATTTTGATTTGATTTTTGCGTGATTACTGAACTATTTTGTGTGTTCTCATGGGGCCAAAGAAAGTGAGTGCTAAGGACAGTGGTGACAGAAAGAAGAGGATTATGTCGATAGAACTAAAGCTAGAAATAATAGAAAAACATGAACGTGGCGTACGAGTGAATGAACTCGCAAAGATCTATGACCGTAGTACATCGACAATTGTACGATATTGAAGCAAAAGGATGTCATCAAGAGTGCTAAACCAGCAAAAGGAGCCAAAATTCTTACCAAATTAAGGACAAATATCCACGAGGAAATGGAGAAGCTTCTGCTCGTGTGGGTAAAATAGAAGGAGTTGGCAGGACATACACTGAGGTAGACGGTAAAGTGCAAGAAGGCACGGAGTATTTCTGCTGACTTAGTGAAGGAAGAATTATCATATTTTGTTATGAATTTGTTAATTATACATGGCTGTTTGGTATTTAAAAACCTAACTTTATTCATAATTTACAATGGGTTGGGGATTTTTCATAGGTCCTGAACGAATTAAATCGAATTCATTTATTTTAAATGGGAGAAATTCGTTTGAGATACGAGCAGATTGACTTACGAGTTCGGTTCTGGAGCGAATTAAACACGTATTTCGAGATAACACTGTAATTGAAAATCAAATTCACATTCATATCACTCCCAAATTTAGTCTTTTCACATTTATCGCGTATGTTACAAATTCATGAATCCAAATAGTCAAGATTTATCCATTGTTGCAAAACAAGAAAATTTACGATTTGAAAAATGATACAAAATTATAAATAATTGCGACATCGTTTCGCAAAATACGACGAAATAGCGAAGAATGGTGTCATTTTGAATAAAATGATCTCAATAAATTAAATCCCCATAATAAAATTTGCTCGTAGCAGCGTCATGCTATTTTCTAAACTAAATCTATGAACATAATGGTATTGATGTCGATCAAGACCAGAATCTACGGATCTACTGAAGTCTTAGGTTTTCATATGTATTGATACTTAATTTTGATGAAATTAAATCTATGGAGAAATCAATTGTATTTGTACCCATTACAATCTCGGTATATATTTTTATTATAGTTAGTTGGCCATGAAGTCATATTGTCTTGGACTCTTTATAAAATTAACTCTATTACCGCTTCGATACATACTTCTCGACCATATATAATGCGTAGTACAGGCTCCTACTGTTGAGACGCCAGTAAGCACGAAACACATATGTGCATGAGTTAATATCATTCGTTCATGTAGACTTTAGTAAATCATTTGGATTCTATTTGAACTAAATTGTTACTAGGGACGCGGTACATAACAAAATCCTACGATTTCGTTTTGCTCGATTGAAAGCGCGTATCATCTACATTAAATTTTAGCAGCCGTTCTGTTTTATAAGCAAACATAAATTATTTTTTAGATATTCGAGTAAGTAACGTTTTTAGAATTCTTTAATTTGTGATCTTAAAATGGAAGCATAACATATATCTTCCTTAAGAATTTTTCGGTTACGCGGTTGTGTTCGTAATTTATACTTTATGTCTGATTCAATAAATCAAACTGGATAACCGTTTTCTAAAAAAGTTGATTCGAGCAATATTATATCATTGCAATTGAATACTTCAGAACAGGTAGGCTTTATCGTTTAGGAAATATTGCATACCAAATTTCACTTTTAGTAAATTCAGACTGCGCTACGATAACGGATTTACTGTGCAGTCAATTCTCGCTTTGGGGTTATTTGCGCTTCTAAATTACAATATTGCTGCCTGAATCTCAATATGTCTGACTGACGTAGTTTGCGCTCGAAAGTAAACTGAATGTGATGATCAACGCTAATAAATTCTTTATTTGTTTTATTTATTTCTACATATTTATATGTCATTATGTAATTGTCATCAAAATAACGCACATAGGTATGGTAGTATTTTTGAATATGTGGTTGCATTTTTTAATGTTTCCTGGTAGAACATATAAACATCAGTTAGTAGACTATCTAATTGTGTGCAATAGTGACTGTAAAAAGTGAATTGAACTTTCTTATTGAAATTATTTAAAAGAATTTATAGATGACATTTGGGTATGGGAAACAATGGAGACTTGCTCATTATCGGATAAATCTTTCTGGAATTTCTCATTTTCTAATATCAATTAATTTAATTTACTCAAGAAGGCTGTGTTAATGATTGCTATTAATCGCCCGGCTATTAACGTCGTCCATAGAGAAAATAAAAAATTACATAATGATTTATTTGACTTTGAGCGAGTCTTCGACGCGTTTACAAAGAACTCTGACGCGTTCACTTTGAACTATTCGGGTTTGACTATATCCGAAAAAAATAAAGAACTCTTATCACTTGGATGGTTAATCTGTTTGTTGCCAAACAAGAAAAAACCAGACGAAAAAGATAATAACAAAAGCCGCACTGGAGAGTATATATATATATATGACAATGTTACATCTGGTAGTTCTCAAGAAGATGAATTTTTCTATCTACTTAAAAAGATACCTGCTGTCTATGAGCATTTGAAAATGAGTCCAAGAGATTCATTTTTATATACAGGAAACACATGGAAGGAATTGAAGAATTGCGACACAGCAGTTATATTATGTTAATGAAGCGAGATAAATGCTAAGGTTTTTTATTATTATTACCAATGATTATATTATAACATTGATGATGTACATAAATTCAACCCGTACCAAGTAAATAAAAGTAGATCAAAAACTACCTGGAATTGATTAAGGCGTGTGATTAAAAACGTGTGAGGAGCAATTCAGTGAAGAACCAACGATGCAAATTAGTAAGTATTTTTAAACATCACGCGTCAACTTAAACAAGCAGAACCAGTTGGCTCACACGCGGCCAGAATTTACATTATGCAAAATTTACACAAAGTATTTAAAATTAGCAACTTTCTATCATTAAGACAAATAATATCATTGATCAATACTCCACAGCACAAGCCGACAGGATAACTAAAAACATTCCTATAGCCAGTGAAATTGGGATGCCAAAGAAATATCTTCATGTCAGAGTTGATTTTGAAAACAAAGTAAAATCGTATAATTTCAAGCATAATAGATTTCATTCATATGTTCACCAATAGAACTACGCAAAATTCAACAAATGTAGAAATCATGGAAAATTTCTCACCAGTTAGTACTATATTGATTATTAATTCAATTTGATACAATTCGAAGGAAAGACGCTGGAAGGGCCGTTATGGCGTCTACTACAACAGCTTTTTTAAAAATACTGTCATATAAATCCGAGGTGTTTTGATGACACTTCCATAGCCCTAAATGGAGGTGTAGAGATAAATGATAAGAGTAAAGATATTTACGACACGGATCATCATATTCAGTTTACTAGCAAGCGAAAAAAATTCGCAGTCTAACACTTTCACTCTCTTGACGCATCAATACTGAGACAGAAAGAAGGGAGACTTAAAATGAAATTATGTCAAAAGCCGAAAGGGACTGGACAGTATTTCCGATTCCAAAGCGTTTCAAAAATTCCCAACAGAGTAATTTTTCAGAATTTTATCCTCTAAATTGAATAAAATCTGTTCTGTGGAGCTTAAGTTGCTCCACACACTGTTAATAGAAATCCAGGTTTTCTAAAATGTTAATATAGCTCACATGAGGCATGAATAAGGACAAAATACAAGAAAGACATATTGCACCAAAATCGATACATATCATAATGCTTATGGGTAATACTTGCTCGGAGAATTAAAAATGCTGTGATTTATCAGATGCCTAGTACACAATTGATGTTTTCTTATGCAACGAAATGTCTAACAAACATGCATTCAAGGGATAAACCCTCTGCACTCAAATAGTCCAAAATTTTTATTTATACAAATATCAAAAATGCTCAGAGCGCTATTTAGGCCGAACTAGCTGATTACTAAAGAAGCGAGTTCATATAAGGTTTAGGCAAAGGTGTTCGCAATAGTTGATTAGATTATATATTAAAATCTAATTTCAAAACAAGCAGAGTTTTAAGTACACTTCAAAGTAAAAACGAAAAGATTTAAACTCAGCGGAGGCTATTAAATGTTACACACCTAACTCTCTTATTTATTTTTACTAACATTGGTTGTACGGGTTGTGATCACGATTATTTAATTGACGTTTGCGATCTTGATATAAACAGCAGTCCCAATATATACACATATTTGTCATTTAATTCTCAGGTAAATTTAATAAAAGATGCTTTTACATGGTTTTAATATAAATTTATGGATTGTTTAAATGTTTTTCAGCTTATTTATTCCCCGCTTCCTGATTTTTGTTGCATAGTGTATTTATATTATCTAATCTAATCCATTTTTGCTCCAAAACTTACTATGTAATATACTATATATAATAATGGATCAGTATTCTGGAGAAAGGGATAGGGATTTTTTTAAACTGTGCTGTATATGCTTGTTTTATAAGAGATACGTGCTTAGATATACAAATTGTAACCTAATTTAAACTAAAAACTATTCATTTTTATATTAATCGGCATATAATATTACGTTTTAATTCACTATTTTCAAATTTAATAAGTAAAACACATCTACCATTAATTATTTAATGCATGTGGTTTTTTAAATATATTTAGACCAATGTTTTCATTCTTTTTTCAAATAAATTACATCAAATGTAAAAAATAGAATTCTGGACAAAATACCAGACTAAACTAAAAGGAAAATACATTTTTAAATTACTTTATTAAACACGCTGAAACATAAATTGAAAACAAACTCAAACAATCAAATTTACTCACTAAAGAAAAATGTATATATATATATATATATATATATATATATATATATATATATATATATATATATATATATATATATATATAATTATTATTATTATTAGGCACAAAAAGCATTTAATAAATATATACGTTTATTGTTGGTAATTCTTTCGAGAAAACTCAACCACATTAAAATCTGTAAATTATATGCGTTCTTAGTTTTCATTTCATTAAGTGGATGACAAGAAGTTTGATTTTCGGTTTTAATAATTATTGCGGATTTATTTGAAAGTGCGTATGCGTGAGAGTCTGCTTGCTTGTCTAGGTGTGTGTAGGTTTTATAACTATTGCGCTACAGAATGATATTTGAAATCTAGTTATTCTCGTGTTAATGGATTGAGTTTTGAACATATGTTCGTTTTGGCGGTCAATGTGATTATTCTTTATCTCCGTATGTCGTTTCGCGTATCTCTGTTCCACGACTTTTAGTTTGTCACTTTGGTCACAGCGCAGGTGTGCATATTGTAGGTTTGATCACTCAATTTATTGTGCAATTTCTGTCCCTGTCAATATTGGTAATGACGTCATTTGCGATGCTGATGATTCTTCAAATATTTGACCATATGCTCGAATTAAAAAAACTTTGAGTGAGTAGTTATTGGTAAAAATATTTAAATCAAGTTTGCGAGTATGGTATAATTGCCAATCCCCTAGCATTTGTCCAGTCGAAAAAAATAGAAAAACTATCGTCAGCGACACATATTGATGCGTTGCGACCATCCACGATCATTAACAGGGTACGACAGCAAATTGACTAGCGGGGGTAAAATGTAAATGCAAACATTTTGGAAGCAAAATTAGAAATGTGACGCTGACCGCTCGTGGTCTTGCATACGTTGTACTTGACTCAAATATCAGCTGCACAATTTCTATGCAACTAAACAAACTTTGATTTCGCTTGTGGCGGTATCAATTCTTTAAATCGAGTTTGCGTGATTGAAGTAAACACCAATCCCTTTGTATTTAACCAGTCGTGGAACAACATTGCGAGGCTACCGGCAGTCACACGTATTGACACGTTGCGACTTCCATAGCCATCATCACAATACGACGGAATACTGACTTGGAGGGATCAAACAGTGATGCGTACATATCGAATAGAAAATTATATATACCAAACTCAGCATTACTTGTATCCAATGTATTGTGCTAGAACGAAATATCCATTTTGCTTTCCTTATGTACGCTTTGCGGCTTGATCCTCGAAAGCTAGTTTGCCGTCGACAACGATGCTGACCATGGAAAATCGAAACGAGTCAGTATGTGGGACTGACGGTAGTTTTGCCATGCTGTACGACTGATTAAATACAATAGGATTAATGTCTATTTTAAGCTTAAAAAAAGTTTATTTAAAGAATTTTTGTATCTTTAACCACGCAAGTAATGTTTGTTTAATTTTATAATTTATATACTTGTAGCGACAGTCGTAGAAGGTTATTGTTCGTGATTGCATAGAATTTTCGAGGCCGTCGTTTCATGTACGCAAAATAACTATGGGTGAGAGCCTCATATATAATTTTGATTTCTATATATATATATATGGCTTGAGGTATGATCCCCGCTAGTCATTTTCCTGTCGTACAATGATGATGATTATGGACGGCTGAAACGCCTTAGTACGTGAGCCTGAAAATCGTTTTTCGATATTTTCGACCTGTTAATGTCAATGGGATTTTTGCTTATTCCAAACATGCAAACTTGATTTAATACAGAGTTATCCTCAACCGCGCAATCAATGATGGTTTAATTTTTTAACTTATATACATGTGGCAAAAGCTGCACAAAGTCAATTTTTTTGACTGCATGAAATTGTGCGGCCGAAATTTCAAGGGCAAAGAACATAGTACGTTAAAAAATTATTATTCAAAACTTCATTTTTAATTTTGATTTACATTTTTTTAAATTTTGGTTTGCTCGTCGCTGGTCCTTTTCCCGTCGTATTATAATGATTATCATGTAAATTCGAAACGCTTCAGTACGTGCGACTTACGGTAGTTTTGCTGTGTTATGCGAATGGTTATATACAATGGGATTGGTGTTTTATTGAAGCTCGCAAAGTTGATTTTTACAATCCGTTTGAATAATTTTTGACGCCGGTCTAATGGGTGTTACGGCTTGCACACATTCTAGTAAATTATTATTTATTGTTGGCCAGTCGTGCAAAATTTTACGTCAGTGGAAAATTTTAATGCTAAGTCGGTGGGCGTTTGATTTTTATAGTAATACCTCTATTATCATTTGCACTATAACATTCAAATCTATAAATTTTGAATTTCTTCTAACTCAATGGAACTTTGTTTGTTTAGAAAATATTTTTAAACTTTTAGCAATATAATTGTGAGGATATACCTATCAACAGACATATCAAATATGCAAATTGCTAAATTCATACGAATATCTGTAAGAATATATATTATTTATTGTTACAATACAGATATGGATTAATTTGTAAAATAAAAAATTTCGACTTCAATTTCATTGTTATTTTTCTTAAATAAAATTCGAATTATATAAATTTTGCCTATTACTTACCAGTAAATATATCGTTACCTATTCTATTCAACCTGCTTTTTTCATAGCATTTCCATATCCGTGTATGAACAGAAAACTTCATAAATAAACATTAAACTATGATTATTTAAAGAGAATTATTCCAAAAACTTGTAATTTGCCTCTTTGATGCAGGAAACTTCAGTTTATACAATTTAGTAGAAATATTAATCCATTCAGTACAAATGGACTCAACTTGAATAACGTTCCTAACGTGACCTGATCGGCATTTCATTGCAATTTATACTTTTCTATTAACTTCCGGGAATAAGACTGAAATAAATGATGATTTTATCTAGTTAAAAAACATAAACAGATACTACACCTGTTCACAAATACAAGAGAAAAGGACTACATTGATAATTTGAAAATTACATATGATACAGTAAATGTAATGCTTACGTGTAAGTTATACATAATTGATTTGTTTGATTTTATGCAGCTTATTTATAATATCCTCATTATTGCCATCACGGCCGTTTTACTTTTATATTACATCGACATTTGACCAAAATCAAAATGATAACTCAGTTAATAAATTTACAGTGAAATTCTTATAGCTTTTTCAGACAAAATTTTACAATTCTCGAAGTTTTTTGCTAACATTTATTTTCTGATTTAAGTCACATTTTTTTAAATTCATCGTAATTATATAACCTTATATTAAGTACCTAGATTACATAATCACACTTAAATTGTGTAAATGAAAAAAATTAAACTAAATTGCTTTAGCAATATGTAATATATATATTAAAAGACTTGAAAAAATATTTAAAGTCTAAAGGATTTTTGCTCAAATTAACTTCGTTCGTTCATTATGGTGGTTTAAAAACTACAGTATAAAACGCCTAAATCTACCTACACCGACATAAAAAGTAAGCGTATACAGATGCAGAAATTTAACAGAATTTTTAATTATACCATTCATAAAACAACTTGTGCCGTTTAATTAAAATAAATCCGGAAGGTATTATTTTTTTAGCTTTGAAAATAAATCTACTTCCTTAAGAAATCGAAGCGGTATAATGTAGTGATTTGTGTTGTTACTAACAGGATGCAAAGCGCAATGTGTAAATAATATTGCAAATGTTAAATTATCTGAACACATATTTAGATCAGTAATACTCTTTAAATTTTGTAGCTAATTAAAAGGTGTAAGTGCCACAAATGCCACGGCTGTGTGTATTAAATGTTCAATAGCAAATGCTAACTATATAACCATCTATTACTTTTTAATATATTCACTCATTATGCCTAAAATGCCAAAGGTGTATTTCAAAGAAATGTTTCCAATCGAATCTATTTTAAAGTTTGAATCTTATGAACACTAGCTTTACTCTATGTTTTTACTTTTATAATCAAAATATTTAATATTTTATCTTTATTTACTGGAGACATTAGATAATTTTTCCTTGAACTTGGTCGCCACATTCTTGATATTGTCCATATAATCTGATGGGCCATTTCAGAATCTGCCCAGCATTTATTGATGCTCCTCCAGTATGCGGAGTCCTGTTTACGCTGCTATAAAATTTTTACACTAAATATCATTGCATTTTTTAATGAAAGAATTTATGAAATCTATTAGGAACTACATTCAATATTAAAACTTTCGTCATTATCTGAAAATTAAACCAAACTTTCCAGTTTTAAACGTACCCTTCTGGAATTAATAATGCTCGCAATGAACTAAGAATAATTAATATAATAAAACGTATTTTGCACAGGTGGAATGACTAGGTTTCCCTTACAATTGAAAAATGTTGACATAAAATTAGTGTAATGGCTCAAATTAATTCGCCGTCATTTTTTTCAAAATAAATTCAAAATTAAATACGCTGGAACAATAAGAACGCGCGCTTACGTAGACCAATTACGTGTAAATTCGAATCCATATTAGCGCGATGCAATCACCACGCAACACACTTTGCTCTGCTTGCTTCCATACGATTGCTGTCGTCTTCTCTGTTACATTGACTATCAATGCCTGCTCTCTTATGTGTGTTTAACACACTGTATACCTAACTAGCCTAGTCATGTGTCATTCCAATCTTCATGATGCTGCGCTTCCAATTATACGTGGTCTATCACACATTAATCAGATTTCTACGTGTGCCAGTCATCTCAACAGGACAAGACAAGGCCTTCGAACAAAAACTAACATATTCTTCTTCGTCAATTCTACTTATTCACGTGCACCTACTCAAAGGATTGCCGGCTCAAAAACAGGCCACAAAGAGACAGCGACTAAAAGGTTTTCTGGAAATCCACACTCTTCTAAGTCTCACAAACGCTCGCTGCATTTAACAATAATTGATTGCGCGGTTGGTGGTAACAATTCTTTAAATCAAGTTTGCGAGCTTGAAGTAAACACCGATCCCATTGTAATTAAACAGTCGTCGAACAACGTAACAAAACTAACGCCAGTCACAACGCACTGACGTGTTTCGACCTTCCTTGATCATCATCAGAGTACGATGGAAAACTGACTATCGAAGTTCAACTCTAGCAGTCTCACATAGATTGAACTTGACTGGAAATCTCGGCTGCACAATTTCTATGCAGTCACGAACATTAACTGTTTGCAGCTTTCGCCACATATACATATATAGGCGATAAAATTTAACAATAATTGATTGCGCGGGTGGTGGTAATTTTTGTTAAATTGTACTACCTATATATGTATATGTGGCGAAAGCTGCAAAAAGTTAATGTTCGTGACTGCAAAGAATTTGTTCAGCCGACATTTCCAGTCAAGTTCAATGTATGCGAGACTGCTAGAGGTGAGAGCCGCATATCTAAATTTGATTTCCATATATATTCATTGAGGTTTGATCCTCGATAGTCAGTTTGCCGTCGTACTCTGATGATGATCATGGAAGGTCGAAACGCGTCAGTGCGTTGCCGCTGGCGGTAGTTTTGTTATGTTGTTCGACGACTGGTTAAATACAATGGGATTGGTGTTTACTTCAAGCTCGCAAACTTGATTTAATGAAATTGTTACCACCACCCGCGCAATCAATTATTGTTAAATTGTATTGCCTATATATGTATATGTGGCGAAAGCTGCAAACAGTTAATGTTCGTGACTGCATAGAAATTGTGCAGCCGACATTTCCAGTCAAGTTCAATGTATGCGAGACTGCTAGAGGTGAGAGCCGCATATCTAAATTTGATTTCCATATATATTCAATGAGGTTTGATCCTCGATAGTCAGTTTGCCGTCGTACTCTGATGATGATCATGGAAGGTCGAAACGCGTCAGTGCGTTGCGGCTGGCGGTAGTTTTGTTATGTTGTTCGACGACTGGTTAAATAAAATGGGATTGGTGTTTACTTCAAGCTCGCAAACTTGATTTAAATAATTGTTACCATCGCCCGCGCAATCAATTTTTGTTAAATTGTATTGCTTATATATGTATATGTGGCGAAAGCTGCAAACAGTTAATGTTCGTGACTGCATAGAAATTGTGTAGCCGACATTTCCAGTCAAGTTCAATGTATGCGAGACTGCTAGAGGTGAGAGGCGCATATCTAAATTTGATTTCCATATATATTCATTGAGGTTTGATCTTTGATAGTCAGTTTGCCATCGTACTCTGATGATGCTCATGGAAGGTCGAAACGCGTCAGTGCGTTGCGACTGGCGGTAGGTTTGTTGTGCTGTTCGACGACTGGTTAATTACCATGGGATCGTTGCTCACTACATTTTTTGTTTCATGCCTCCCTGGCCCTATTACTGGCCACCAACTGTAACTGCTCCCGAATCCTCCCTTGTTTTGTTAGTAATGTTGTAGGGTACTCTAGCCGTGGCGTTATATTAGAAAAAGAAAAATCACGGCAAAATAACTTGTTTTATAACTGTGTTAACTTGTATTCGTAGAAGTTAGAATGTGATAAATATTTTGATAATGACGCCAAAAGTCAAACATCAAATCGCTGGTAAGCATGAGTTGAGAAGCAGCTGTACAAATCTGATGTGTAAAAATATATACCAAATAAAAATGTTAAATAATCCTAGGCCAGCGATATTATCTCAACGCATTCCTAACCATGAAAAATCAGATGTAATTGTTATACTCCCGTGTAATGACGATAAGCTACAACAGTTAGGGTACATTAGTATGCAATGGCTCCATGAATGGTCAGTATCGTGTTCACAGTCATGAGGCCATGAGTATACCTGTACCAAAGCCCGGGTAGAAGTCATGATGTCCAGAGATACTTTACGTCATTATGTGCTTTTTTCGGAATGGCATCTGTTTGTGGAAGGAGAATGAACATCGTTTGATGAATTGACTGGCTAGTATCTAACAATAATTGCAGCACGGATTTACTTCGATGCGTAGCCTGAAAATTATACGCAGATATGCAAATTGTTTGTAGGACAAAATACGCTGGACCAGCAATTCTTGTAAAGCATATTGTGTAAATAAACACTACATAAGAAATGAGTCTAATTAGCATTTCAAATCAATTTAATAATTCAAAGCTCGTAGAGACAACACGCATCCTCATCTAGCGTATAGAATAGGGTTTTTATTATGCATCGCACGTCACTTAATTATATTTTGTAGGAATGGCGTTCTTTAGGTATCACACCTTCGTTTTCTCTTGATTGATATGCTTCAGTATTATATAAGTTCCTCGTCTGTTTTTCTGTGGTTCAAATTCAACATAAGAATTTCTATACTTACACAAATAGGCATAACAGAACACAAGTTACGTTCTCCTTTGACAGCTTACATTTTATTAACCATTGTAAAATTTACTATCAGCATTTGACGATTTATATTATTTATTCAGCACAAATACATAAATGCTTGTGCCTCAACATATACATGTGCTGATCTATGTCAATGTGTCTATCTATAGTTGAGTCAATTATTATCAAAATTGCCATAGTTTCTAGGATTATTGGGTTAACATAGTCGTAAAATGAATCTGACCAATCTTCCTTAGACAAGTCATTTGGTTAAATAACTAATGATAAGATTACAGACACACACATAATCTACATACCTCTACATATAATTATTGAAAATTAGTCTATGCAGGTAAAACAACACGATATTGTATACCAGCATCAGAAGAATTTGCAGTAAATTGTTAAGTTTCTGAGATCAAGCCAGTGAATTTTTTTCATGCACATCTCAAATCAATTCAAACCTTTCAATCAAATAACAACTTGCAAACTTAAAAATCGATAGATAAATTTAATTCGACTTATTAGATAAGTAAGGTTGCTAGTGTTTTTTTGCGAAAAGCTGCTAAATACTGGTGTAAGTTGAATTCTCTGCCGCAAATAAATTGTAAGGCTGTGGGTAATCAGAGAAATCATCAAATACGTCTATATAATAAAAGGGTTTGTAATGAAGGTTTCTGAGATGGTAAAAGAGAGAAATAGTCAGTCTAAAGGATCTCGAAAGGGCTTCATACATAAATGACTACTTTAAGCATAAATTCTATTAAATAAACTAAAGTTTGAATGAGATCCTTTAAAAATGCAAGAAAATCGATGATTTACGCATGTGTAAATCAAATTGAAAAAATTATGCCAAATATATTATTTATACTATCACGCTTTTAATCATTTACTTTAAATGTATAGTTTAGCCGATTCAACTGATTTTTTTTCTGTAAGTAACAAAACATTTTTTCAACTCATTTATTCCTAAATATTTATGGTTTCCATTACTCATTTGATTAGTTGAAAATGGCAAGAGACTTAAGCTTTGGTTTTGATTAAGCTTAATGGAGAATTTCCTTAACAGCTTCGACAAGCGTAAACGTGAATTAATCTGTGTTAAGTCGCAAAATAAGGCATTGGCTGTTCTCCCAAATTCACGTGAATGATTCTAATTGCATGGAAAAATGCAACGATAAATCAAATATTAAAGAAAGGAATATGTACAAATTTGCTTAAATCTGTTAGGTTGTACTCTGTGTCATTAGAAGCCTGGTAAAGTTATTGAAAATGAGAAACCTAAAATTTGTCAGTTAACCAAGATTATATCGTACCTCACTTCCAGTGGTTAGTACGCATGGTGTGATAGTCTTCGGGGTAAGGGGATGATTTAGCACCCAGCTACCACGAAGACGAACTCAAAGTATACTTTAATATGTGAGAAAATCGGCTCTTAGCGGAACTGATAGCACAAATCTACCAGCCACGAAATTAAACTGTGGCTACTCCAAATGAGATTATTTTCGGGCATTATTGAGTACCAAACATGTAAAATAAAAGGAGAAAATGAAATTTGAATTGTAGACGGCTCATCTAATGGGAACTCGTAAGGAAGATATGTACAAACGCATTTATAATTTGACACGAATTAAGAAATTATTTCCAGCTAATGATGTCATATGTCTAATGGCTCATAAATTATGAGAGATGGGTTTAATGAACTGGTCAATCTACAAGAGTAAAATTAATGATATATATATATATATATATATATATATATATATATATATATATGCAAATATGCATGTGCCAGGAGCATTCTAGTGCCTTGAAAGCCTTTTAACTGAATACCAAGCTGTATTAAATATAATTAATTTGATGTTATGACGTGGATCGGAAATGTTAAAAATATGTTTTCCATTTACATAATTTACTTTTATAAAATAAAATTCAAAATTGAAAGGAATGTCAGTAGAGTAACCGTTACTTGTTCTGTTTGCTAACATACGCCTGCATTATACTGAGTAATAACCATAGAATGAACACTTGTCCAAATAAACTTGTTTATATGGTTCCTTGATAAGGTTTTAATAAGTTGGCAACATTGTTATGATGAATAGATAAAATTTCATAATTTAATATACGAAATATGTGATCTCAAGTTAAATTTGGAAAAATAAACAATGGAGGATATACTGATTCTTGTGTAGAACTAATATATAGGCATTTGTGTCTTTGGCTTCGCGCACCTAGGATCAAATTAATTGGGATAGGGCCAAAATCATAAACCAAAGTCAATATGAACGGTAGGTATACTCTCTTGCGCACATTTGTTTCGTGCTTACTAGCGACTCCTCAGTTGGAGCCAGTATTATGCTCTATATCCACTATTTATTTAGGTGAGGAATGTGGAAAACTTGGGCGATACAATCTCCTATACGAAAGTGTATACCAGCAGTAGAGGAGGTAACTTCATAAAATGTCGTCGAATATGCGACTTTAAAGCTAACTTACTATGTACAATATTTACCGAGCCTGTAAATTGTGCCAACACTTAAGCAACCATTGATTGAGCGGCTGGTGGCAAAAATGCTTTAAATAAATTTTTTGAGCTTGAAATAAATACCAATCCGATTGTATTTAACTAGCCGTCAAACAACACTGTCTGTTTAGTCGGTACCTGACACCAAAATTATGGCTCGCAAGTCGGTACATGGTACCAAAAAAATGGATTTCACCAAAATTGAGAATTAAAACTACTTTTGAACACCTATGACTCCAGAAACTCCATACATTCTGGCCTTGATCGATATCAGTTATCACTTTTTGTGGTAATCATGACATGATTCAATTAAATATATAACAGTTGGATAATGTTGGTTGCGGAGAACTAATATATTTACGATTGTATTTTAGGTGTAGTGCACCTATTAATAAATTAGTTCAAATAGAACCGTAAGAATAAACCAAAGTCAGCATGAGCGGAAGGAGGAGTAATCATTCCTTGATGTGACATTTGGCCGGAATGGTGCGTTATTTGAAATTGTGTCTACTGGACGGGTTCCTATTCGGAAATTCTCATTAAGTTTTACTTGAATCATCCTTTTTTATGAATATAATCAGTTTAACGTCAATGAATTTAACGTCATAGAATGGCCTATTTTAAATATAGACAAGATGGATTGAGAAAAATAAGAATATATTGAAGAAAAGTTGATTCACAAAGGAAATAATACGGATGAAAATAGAGAGAATAACCAAGCAATTAGACTCTAAATCAATACACGTAAAGCCAGAGAAACCACAAGACTAAAATATGACCTTGGTAATACGTGATTCGAAATTGTGTGGGAAAAAAGTACGTTAGGAGCAATATATACTATTAGGAATTCTCAGAAACGAACACTGAAATGGGCAATTAACTTATAAACAAAAAAGAGAAATAAGAAGTCTTGAACGCGTCAGTTATATATTAAATAAAGCGCAAAGGCTGTACCCTATTGAATTTAGGTGAAATGTTTAGCCACATAAAGGTAACAACAGGAAAACACAAAACGGCCTATAAATATTAACTAGCTAGGTACTCACGAAGATATGACAGTTAAACAGATTGAAAATGTTGTAATCGTATCTACATATGTGAACACAGTATAGTGTTTTGGTTAATAAGAATTTCAATTTAATTAAAACGACGCATTAATGGTATGAATGTGTCAGGAGTTGATAAATCGCTGGTCCGATATTTAAAATGTCACCGGACAATAGCAGAATATTTGCGTAAAACATAAAATGCTTGGTAGATTAAAATAGATATTGAACATCATTATTTTAATTATATTTACACTTTCCTCACTGCTTTGCATAATTCTTCGATTTACTTGCATTTATTATTTAATAGGATGTCGTTTTAACTTTATTTCATGTTATGGATAATCCATTAAATTACTTCTGAATTCAGGTTGGAATTACCGGTTTACGCATTAAGCCATTTCCCGACCACGTCTATTGTCTCTTTCTTTCTTTCTCTATTTCAAACGCCCTCATTATAATGATGCAGTTGATGACCTTTCTTAATGCTCAATTTTCTGCAATTACATTAAGGAGAAGCGCATTCAGCTTTTTCTAGTGTGTGTTACCACTTCGTAAACCAACACCCATACCTTAATTATCTGACCACTCGAATTTAATTATCCGTCGATTAATGTGGTTTTAAGTTGATGTTTGCAAAAATAGGATTCATGTGATTTGAGATTTGCATGAAGCAAGTTCACTGGATAGGGCAAGTAAATGAACAATTTACTGAAACATCTGATGCTGGTACACGATCTGGTATTGTCTTACCTGTATCGAAATATTACCTATAATTATATGTACGGAGATATATGCTATATATGCGTGAGTGTAATCCTATCATTATTTATTTAACCCAATTACTCGTCTACAGAAAAATTATTCAATTGACTTTCTCAATATGTTAACCAAGTAATCCTGGCAAATTTGCACAATATAGATAAGAATTAATTCACCTACAGATATGTATAGGTATATCATATTTTTATGCAGAAAAATAAGTAAGTGACTAGATAAGCTTTAAAAGAAACACGTTGCACGACAGGGAATAGATTATTTACCTGTTTCTCGTGTTGTGTTCCGAGTTGTTTGCATCCGCTGTCTACATGATTTTTTCCAAATATTTTGGCCTCCGGATATGGAGGCCTTTTTCAATGAAAAACACATCACACACAAATGACAATCAGTATGTCAAGTGGAAAATTTTAATTTAAACTGCCCCATTTATACTTGTTTTTAGATCTTTTATGCCTACCTAGTTTTTTATTGAAAAAGGCCTCCATATCCGGAGGCCGAAATATTTAGCAAAATCAGGTGGATCGCAGATGCAAACAACTCGGAACGCAACACAAGACAAAAGTAAATAAGCAAGTGTTTATATGCGTTAAATGAATACAATAATTGATTAAATATTGACACTAAATTGCATTAATGTTAATAAAAGAAAAGTATCGATGATGAGAGTTAATTTTTATATTGTAATGTGTATACTACGGTGCAACTTTGTGCCAATATTGCGTCTCTGACGTTAAATTCATAGAAACGAAGAGAACGGAAATGAGTATTCAGAATACTAGAACCTGAAAATGATGAATTTGTGTGCGGTATTCATCATTTTAAATAATCACAGCTCAATATTAAATTTAACTCTGTTAAAAGAAGACTCTTTGACGACTGTTGGATTTTGCATCAGACTTCATTTACTTTAAGACAAGTAACGGAAATTCCACTTCGGATGTTTTACTTACTACAATAGGCCAGAGTTTGAATCCAGCTAATAAAAGATTTGAGGATAAAATGTGCGTTTTGTTGCTGGCCTTTTGAAGCAAATTCGATCGCTTCTCCTGCTTTAATATGAAGCGAAGACTGGCTATAAACTGCTAGAAACACATATTGGCAGTTGTTGTTGTTAATGCGACTTGTAGCAAATAAGAGCGAGGTTGATATTTTGAGAAATAGTAAGTTATGTTGCGTATAATCAATACAAAAAACGATGCCATATGTACGTTTTAATTGTCTGGTAATACGCAATCATTTTTAATGGGAACGAACAATGGTAGGTCTAGTCAAATGAGTTTCCACTCTTTAAAGTTTTTTTCTTGCGTGAGACATGTAAAAAAGACAAATAATCGTGTCTAGAGAAGTTATCTTCTGAAACATTAAAACTGCTTTTGATATTAAATAATGACAGTAACTACTCATAATCATTATATAAATTATTAACTACAAGTAGATGATTGTATCAAATAATGCACATATAGGCTCAAAATGTTTGCCTTTCTCTGTGTCTGCACGGCATATAATCAGTAGGCTAAAATAAAAAAAACATAAAACTAGAAGTCCGTCTGGACTGGGAAAAATGTACCTTGGGATTACTCGTCTACTCGATACCTGTATTGGAATAGCTATAATTCCAAAAAACTGCTCGTAATCTCCAAATATTTGTGAGCTAAACGCGATTAGAAATTCTAATTGAGAAAATTAAAATTCTTGCATGAACTATATGTGTGGAACCATGTAGCCTTATCGTGTGCGTTTATTGACTTTGGTTGAAAATAGCACCAAGTAAAGTAAAGCAAACCTTTCTACGATATTTTTTTGAAATTTTGTTGCGGTGTGTACGCTTCAATCATTCCAATGCCGCGTTTTGCGTACGCGGGTAATAGTTGTACACGGGCAGTTACACAAAGATCCGATTCTTCACACTTTCCGATTTTGTTTTGTCATTGATCGGGTTGACTTCTTCTTTGTTCAACTGGAAATGCGGTTCTATCACATCTTTGTTTACTGGCGACGACTGTTGCATCATAATTGACACTCTAGTATTTTTTGAAACAAAGATGTGATAGAACCGCATTTCCAGTTGAACAAAGAAGAAGTCAACCCGATCAAAGACAAAAAAAAATTGGAAATTGTGATCAATCGGATCTTTGTGTAACTGCCCGTGTACAGCTATTACCCGCGTACGCAAAATGCGGCATTGGAATGATTGAAGCGTACATACCGCATCAAAATTTCAAAAAATACTTGAGTAACAATTATGATGCAACAGTCGTCGCCAGTAAACAAAGATGTGATAGAACCGCATTTCCAGTTGAAAAAAGAAAAAGTCAACCCGATCAAAGACGAAACGAAATTGGAAATTGTGATCAATCGGATCTTTGTGTAACTGCCCGTGTACAGCTTTCTACGATAAAACAAAACATTCTGGATGTTTATCAAAATTAATGTTGTTAAGTTACATTTTCAACAAAGTAAATTCATATACCGTTACAACGGCTAGATGATGGGAATGGAAGCGCAAGTCATATAATGTATATTGTTCATATCATTTAGTTCGATGAATGGTTTGAACTAATCTATGTAAACCGATTTGGGTGAAGCAAAGTGCAAGACATTGTCGAATTTCAATGCCAAAGTAAAATATGATATATATCGCGTTAGTTAGGTTTTAGAGGTGCTACATTCACATCCTTACGCATTAAGTCGTCCCTGTTGGTTTGGAGCAACAGATAAACGGTGAAAGTGCGCAAGATTTTTTTGGCTGCTGTGCTAATATATGACTCATGTAACGAACATTGGCTGCGCGGGCGGTGATAAAAATTACCATTATCAAGGTTGCGAACTTGATATACACACCTCAATAACTAGGCACAAAAATTTGACAGTATAATCTAAGAATTGTAGAGTGTAGAAAAGGCAATTCATCCGAGCCCTGTTCGCGGAAAATTCTGGCCAGTACGTGATGAGTTACCATTAAGGACGAAACTGGTCTACTGGTTGAATTGCTTTTTCTACGCTATGTAATTCTTAGTTTATACTGACAAATGTATGTACTTAATGGATCATGTTTTTATATCAAGTTTGCAACCTTGATTATACTAGTATGACTAATGTGACAGTAATTCCATGAAACTTTTTTCTTTATCGGAATCCCGTGAGGGTATTAAACGTGGGAACAAGTGAGACAAATTTTATTCCGTGCCATAAAAGTGATTTGCTACAGAGGTACGAGAACGCTTTCCAAGAAGTACTATGACTGATGCACTTAACATATGTAGTCGAAGATTCTAAAATAGCTTTAGGTTCGAAATGACTTTACTTTATAAGAACACGGTCGGTGGAATAATTTGAATTTTTATCGGAAATACACTCGATCGAGAAATTTTAATATTCTAATTATGCAAATACGAATTCTTTATTAAACTCATCCCGAAATATTTTGTGAAAAGGTAATGTTGCGAGCCATCGAGTAAATCTATTTATCATTGTTAATAGATATCTGCTTACTTTAAAGCGAGTTAGGATCAAAATGAACAACGGCTAGGCGTGACGTGGGCTTTGATTATAAATTAAACTTCGATTATGTGTACTGAATTATTTAATTTGTCTTGCATTTTGCGCCCTCAAAAACAAATTATGGAGCATTTTGGATTAACGGTTGTTTCCAGAAGCCATCTGTTGTAAATCTGGCCACTACATTGCTAACGGGGTCGGAAATCTAATGAATTTTATCGAATACTTTTTCTGGAGTCTGGCTAGCAATACAATAGGACTGGTGTTTACTTCAGGTTCACAAACTTGATTTAATGAATTGTTACCACCACCCGCGCAAACAATTATTGTTTAATTGTATTGTCTATATATATGTGTGGCAAAAGCAGAAAACATTTTATGTTTGTAACTGCATAGGAATCGTGCAGCCGACATTTCCAACCAAGTACAATTTATGCAAGACTACCAGGCGTTAAATCCGCATATCTAATTTTGATTTCCATATATAAAAAGTGGTTTTATCCTCGCTAGTCAGTCTTCCGTCGTACTCTGATGATGATCATGGAAGGTTAAACGCGTCAGTGCGTGCGACTGGCGGTAGTTTTGCTGTTATTCGACGACTGGTTATATACTATAGGATTGGTGTTTACTTCAAACTGTAAAACTTGATTTAAAGAATTGTTACCACCACCCGTGCAATCAATTGTTGTTTAATTGTATTGACAATATCTATATATATATATATATATATATATATTCTTTTGAAATGCGAGCTTTAATAAAATTCATTGTGCCCTTCCTGTGTGCAAAAACAAAAAGAAATTTTATCAGATATAAGAAAATTTACTTTCTCATGGTCTTCTCAAATATCTACTCATGAACATATAGTATATAAAGATATGTTCATGAGTAGATATTTGAGAAGACCATGAGAAAGAAAATTTTCTTATATCTGATAAAATTTCTTTTGTTTTTGCACACAGAAAGGGAACAATGAATATATATATATATATATATATATATATATATATATATATATATATATATATATATATATATATATATGTGTGTGTGTGTGTGTGTTTGTGTTTGTGTGTGTGTGTGTGTGTGGCGAAAGGTGCAAATATTTCATGTTTAAATTTAATTTTTTAATTGTGTGGTTGACACTTTCAATCGAGTACAATTAATGCGAGAATAATAGAGGTGAAAGCCCCCCTGTTTAATTTTGCTTTCCATTTATATGCAATGTGGTTTGATCCTCGCTAGTCAGTTTACCGTCATACTCTGATGATGATCATGGAAGGTCGAAAAGGGTCAGCACGTACGACTGGCGGTTAGTTTGCTATGTTTAAGACGACTGGTTAGGTACAATTGGATTAGTGTTTATTTCAAGTTTGCAAAATTAATTTTAAAAAATTATGGTCTGTTAGATCAATTTATTGTCTTATCTTGACCAATGAATTGTGGAGTTACCCCTAAGTCTACTGGTTCATTGTAAATTCCTGCATATGGTATAAATTATCGTTGAAATCTCTACATCTTCTGAAAATATTGCACAGTTTTATTTTGTGGAAAGTTCATAATCAAATTGTACTATAAAAGTTAAAAGCTGAATATCCTGCTGTGAAATACGATGCCGAAAATATCGACCGGGCTCGTTGCGATTTCTGTCTTACTATAATTTATTTTGAGACCATAGTCTACTGTGCAATAATAATATTTTCTAATTTGATTGGCAGGCCGATTTAGAAACTAGCTAAGGATCGTTTTGCCTTCAAGATACGTCATACAATCGTAGGTTTTTTTGCAAAGAGTATTATTCGTGAATAACTAGCAGGCCGGTGTGCTGCTTTTTGTGAAAAAAGGCATGCATATAAATTTAAAGAAATTATTACCGCAAATTTTTTCTATCATAATGAGCAACAGGAACTCAAAAATTGGCTGTATTAAATCAACCCCAAAAAAATAATTACTACCCACAAATATTTTGAAGTATTGGCGTAATTTAAGGAATCAACGTCTGCATGTTTAGATCTTCTGAAACTAAACAATGAGTGATCCTTTGTCAGAATTGAGGATATTTCCCGTTTGAGGATATATAAGATGGATGATCTTTAATCTTAAACTCTTACTTTCTTTATTCTTAAAAAGTTGCTATAAATCGATTATATTGTTCATTAAATTTTTATCTGCTTGAATTGCGTATATTTTATCATTTTTAATATATTGCCATTTTTTTAAAAAAAATGACACTTTAGCTAACCTGAGATTATGTAGAACTTTGTGGCAATCACCTAAAGTAGAAGTAGTGTTTCCACAGTCTTAGGTGGAATTTTGCTACCTCGTGGCTATTTCAGGCAATAAATCTAATAAAATTTCAGGATCCGCCTTTGAGAAATTACGTTGGTGCATCAGTGTCAATTATCAATACAATCTCTGAAATAAAATCTACAAGATGAAAGATTTCGTTTAGGTGCTTCATAGAGTAGTACACGCCAACGAATCGTTTTTCTATCCCTGCCTTCTGAATTAGTGATTTCGTTGATCCTCCACTTCAGGCGGAAGTAATCGGAATATAGTACGTCAGTTTAAATCTCTACAATGATCGCTTTCGTGCTGCGTGGAACCAGATCCAACCCGCATTGTGAGTTTTTTACGTATATTAATTTGATGCTTTTAATTTAAAGCTTATAATATATTATCAATAGGAACTAGCATTCCGTAGGATCCTAATTTGAACGGTGAATGCAATAACCATGAGCGTAAAATAATTCTTAGTGTTATAGAACCACGTGTCTGAAATATTTCGTTGATGGATTGATCCCATATTGAGCGTCATTTCTTCTTATAAATAGTCTTCGAACGAAAAGAATAGGTCTTCATTTGATAATCTTGCTATAATGGCCGTACAACTTTAAAATCTTAAGCACTCGTGAAGTGTGCGACGGTTCTTTTGAAAGAGGCATTATTCTCGTGATAAGATGAAGGTCTCATGAATAGAATTGAGTCCACTTTCAATTTATTTACATTAAACTATTCTATAGTTAGAATAGCTTCTATTAGTGAAATGAATATAAGCATCATAATCAGAAATGTAGGTATTTTACCAATGGTTTCCTCGATTTAATTAAATTTCGACAGAATCTATGTTTGTTTTGCTTAATTTGAAATACCTTAATCTTACCTGCTGTGTTTCAATATAATCTTTAACCTTGACTTATACTCTAATACTTTGAGGTCCTCGAGCTAAGAAAAAAGTCGTCATTGTAACTCCGAAGCAAATTTTGAGATGACGTCATAGAGCTTCTGGGCACTTTTGTAGTATGGAAACGCGTAAATGCTAAGTCTACGTGCCAAAAATGTTTCAATATGGCCATCCAAAATATTGACTTCACCATTCATTGGTAGAAAGGAATTTACTATAAGCTTATTGGATCTCAAATCCATAAATAGTCTAAAAATTGCTACACAAAAAAAGCTAAAATAAATCTCAAAGTCAAAATGAAATAAAGTTGTATGAAAAATATACCTAAACATTTGAATGATTGTGGCAAAAAGCTTCTCCAGAATGCTGCAACACATTGAATTTGACCTAATTTTAGCAGAACTGCTAGATGAAATTGATACTGTTTTAATTAATTTACGACTGTTCCTATAAAATGAATTTGGTCCTCATACAATATCCAAAATTCTAGTTAAAATGAATATTATAACCACCCACAAAAAGAAAATTAGCGTAAATTAAAATATAATTTGTATAAATTTAAGAGTCAGGCAGAATGCACCATTTTATAAAAGAGAGCTCGCTAATAGCTCGGAAACATAACCATTCACAAATAGCGCTTCTGTCGAAATTTATTAAATAATCATATGCTCTTTTCAGTTTATACTTACTGTAGACCACAAAATCTAATAAATTGCCAAGATATAATTTACTAAAATTCGGCTGTTTTCTATTCAAAGCTTATAGAAATCAATACCTTTTTTCATTGCATGCGCATTTCAGTTTTACATGAAGAGTGAAAATGGATTTATGAAAATTATACAAATTGTAATTACGCAGAAATCGGTACATGAATAAAATAGTGAACGATTTTGTTATTTAATTTTAACTGGTCGTAAATTTAGCCTTTAATTAAGTTAAAACAGTAAATGTCGCGCTGTTGAAGAATGTCGAAATGGTGCCCACATTTCCAATCACATGAAATCAAAAAAATATTTAAAATAAAACGTTTTACGACTTATTTTTAATTAGAAAAATAGAAGTTGAGATTTACCATTAAATTTATCGACATTTTATGTTTACCTTTTAATATAACAAATAATTTAATAATAAATATACCCATTTCATGCACCAAACGCAGAAATTGCATAAGATTTCCTGTAAAAATTCTGATTAAAAGTGAGCAATAAATTTCAACAGTACTGTAAATTGAAAATCAATCAATAATTGCACATGTGGTGCAATGCAACTTCCCATAGCTACACCATTGATCTGGCGGTAGTATATCCCTACGAATGTAAATTTCACGTTTTTAGTACATACTAATATTAAGTCTTTGATGTCATTGGTGTCTATAGGGAAATCAAAAAACTCATTTTTGATGAGGTTACACAAGATCTCCGTTGTCTTATCCATTTGTGTGTTTGTAAATAAGGATGAGACGTCAAGCGAGACCATTTTATTCTGTAGGATATTCTTCCCCTTCAATTCATTTGCTAGTTCGAAGGAGTGCTTGATAGTGTTTGCGTTTATGATGCTCCGTATTGGTTCAAGTAGTTTGCAGAGAAACTTGGCTGGTTTATGTTGTGGAGCGTTGATCATTGACATAATGGGCCGCATCGAAGGAGCTCCTGAGGCTGTCACGGCTTTATGAGTTTTTGGTTTGCCGTAAAATCTGGCGGTGTTTGTTCCGACGGGTTTTGCCTTTTGGATGTCTTCTGTGAGTTTTGATCTAATATCGTTCATGGGCTTCCTATAAGCGTCGGCTTTAAATATAACAATTCCTGATCCTTTGCCAGGTGTGGCAAGTCGTATGGATTTGTCTGATTGGAGTTTTCTGAGTTCGTCTATGTGCTGTTTTGTGATGATTTGGCTGCCTTTGAATTCCTTCTTGTATTGTTCTAGTGCGCTAACTATCTCAGCTTTCAGTCCTTGTCCATTGAATGCACGTGGAGCGGTGTCTTTCGTTAAGTCATTGTGGAAATTTTCCGTTCCAGCCTGAATGTCAATAATGTCACGTTCACTTAGGATTATCTTGACTACGCAGAATTTTGCTCCTAAGGAGAGTAATTCTTTCTGGTGTTTTGACAAGATCACTTTTGAATAATTGTGAATAAAAGCGTCTGGGTTTGTAGGAAATTTCGATTGTGTAGGAAATTTGTCCAGGTCCCTCGTGAGGTCCTTGGTTTCTTTGTCAGCTGTTATTTTCATCAGCGTTTCTATCTTCTTTGTGAAGGCAGTGTATTCGCTGTCGTTCAGTCTTGCAATTTGACAACCCAGTGATTGAATGATGCTCTCAGCATCTTGCAGTTTTGATTGGTTGTCCTCGATACCGTTGAGCAATAAGCGACTTATAAGTTTATTCGTCGGTTTTTGGTTATTTCTTCTGCACTGCTTGAGGAATCGTTTTGGCACAACATCTCATTTTAAACAAGATTTGTAAAACTTAATTCTTTCTAGAAGTGGGACTAACGTACAGTTAGCTGCAATATAATTATTTAGTTCCTTAAGGGAAAAAGGCTGACCCCGCTCTTTGATAATCTTTATAATGTCCGTGCCTTTTAATGTTACATATTATATTTATACTTGGGAAGAAAGAACACACATGAACCGACTAGTATCAACAAACATATAATCGGATTGGCAACAAACTGAAGTGCAAATAACAGAGGCGCATACGGCGACAGAATTTTCCAAACAATATGTGCGTTTAACACTACAATCCACACTAACGCTGTAACCATGTGGAAATTATAAATTTGCGCAACAAGGTGAAACAATCAACTACACTGGGAAAAATAGCACTCGTACGCGTAACAGTGAAAAATGCGCACAAATAGTTAATTCTCAAGCCACCAAATCAATAATGACCAGATCTCAGATATCACTTTGCAATACTGCGAGAATGACCTTTATATGCAAACACGCATACACACAAACACAAACGCATACAGACTTACCAACTAGCCAAAACAAGAAACAGAAGAAAAAACGAGTCTCATTTGTTATCAACTACAAATTCAATTGAAAACCCAAAATGTATAAATATGTATGATTTTATAAGAGATGATTAGTATTCACGAAATAAATGGCCTTTATCCACTTTTTTATTAATGTGTTCTTTCTTCTAATTATAAATATACTGTGTAACATTAAAAGGAATGGATATTATAATATATATATATATATATATATATATATATATATATATATATATATATTTATAATTAGAAGAAAGGACACATTAATAACAAAGTGAATAAAAGCCATTTATTTCGTGAATATTAAACATCGCTCTACAATCATACATATATATACATTCTGGGTTTTCCATTTATTATGCTAGTGGTAACAAACTGACTCGCTTCTAATTCTATTTCGTGTTTTGGCTGATCGATTAGTGAGTATGCGTTTGTGTTTCTGTGTGTGCGTGTTTCCATGTAGAGGTCATTCTCGCTGTATTGCAAAGTGATGTCTGAGATCTGGTCATTATTGTTTTGATGGCTTGAGAATGAACCATTTGTGCGCATTGTTCGCTGTTACATGAACGAGTGCTATTTTTCCCAGTGTAGTTGATCGTTTCACCTTGTTGCGCAAATTTATATTTCCACATGGTAACAGCGCCAGTGTGGATTGCAGTGTTAAACGCTCATATTGTTTGGAAACTTCTGTCACCGTATGCGCCTCTGTTATTTCCACTTCAGTTTGTTGCCAATCCGATTGTATGTTTGTTGACTCTAGTCGAGGGCCTGTTTGTTCTTGACAGGATACTAGTAGATTGCTGTTGAATTTTGTTATTCTTGGCCAGTCGATTAGAATATCATGTTGATGAAACTTTTGAATATTAAGGTCAGGTGCTTGTTGTTTTATATAAAGGGCTTCATAAATAAATAATAATTTTTCTGATCTTGCTTTATGTAGAATTGTGAAATTGGTCGAACTGACAGGGTGCCCCGTTGCCAATATATGATCGGAAATAGCTGATTTTCCTGACGGTGCTAAGCCTTTGTAAATCAATTTCTGTGGAAAATGTTGCTGGATTTTGCTTATCAATTGCTTCTTCGTACGTCCGATTAATGTGCTACCGCACATACATGAGAATTTGTAGACTATGAATGATTTGGAGAGAATTGGCAATTGATCTTTGGCATCCAACCTCATGATTCTCTGTGTACTAAATTTCATATTAACTTTAACACTGGGAAAGTTCTCCTTAGTTATTCTATTCAGCCGCCGTGCAATTATTGAGGCTGGTACGTCGCCTCTAAATGGTAAGTTTAGGAAAACCTGCTTGACGGTATCCTCTCTAGTGCGAATCTGGGTAGTTGTTCATTAGCAAAATTTTCCTGAGGTAGCCCAGTTCTTCCTTAATCTTGTGTTCAGAGCAGATCTTCCTGATTCTGTTTGCTAGATTGTTTACAAAGTTTCTTTTGTGGGATTTTGGCACACTACCCGTTGTAGTGAATGTATTGTCCGGTGAAAGTGGATTTTCTATATATGGTCAGTGTCAAATCCCAGTTCTCTTCTCGAGTGAGTTTGATGTCAAGGAAGGGAAAACTGTCGTCTTTCTCTACATCGAGAGTGTATTTGATGTCTGGATCGGCTCCATTTGCATGTTTGAGGCTTTCGGAAGGATCTGCTGTTTCTGAGATTAACAACAAGATATAATCTACATACCTTTTGTAGAGTGCGCACTGGTCAATTATACCTTTTAGGCGCGTTTCTTCCAGGTGATGCATGTATACATCTACCAGGAGTGGTGCGATGCAACTTCCCGTAGGTACACCATTGATCTGGCGGTAGTATATCCCTTTGAATTTAAATTGCACGTTTTTAGTTCATGCTCATATGAGGTCTTTGATGTGATTGGTGTCAATCGGGAAATCAAAAAACTCATTTTGGATGAGGTAACACAAGATCTCCGTTGTCTTATCCAGTGGTATGTTTGTAAATAAGGATGAGGCGTCAAGCGAGACCATTTTATTCTGTAGGATGTTCTTCCCCTTCAATTCATTTGCTAGTTCGATGAAGTCCTTAATAGTGTTTGCGTTTATGATGCTCCTTATTGGTTCAAGTAATTTGCAGAGAAACTTGGCTGGTTTATGTTGTCGAGCGTTGATCATTGACTGGGAGAACTTTCCCAATGATAATGTTAATATATTTAGTACACAGAGAATCATGAAGTAGGATGCCAAAGATAAATTGCCAATTCTCTTCAAATCATTCATAGTCTACAAATTCTCAAGTATGTACGGTAGCACATATATCGGAAGTACGAAGAAGCAATTGATAAGCACAATCCAGCAACATTTGCCACAGAAATTGATTAACAAAGGCTTGGCACCGTCAGGAAAATCAGCTATTTCCGATAATATATTGGCAACAGGGCACCCTGTCAATTCGACCAATTTCACAATTCTACATAAAGCAAAATCAGAAAAATTATTATTTATATATGAAGCCCTTTATATAAAACAACAAGCACCTGACCTTAATATTCAAAAGTTTCATCAACATGATATTCTAATCGACTGGCCAAGAATAACAAAATTCAACAACAATCTACTAGTATCCAGTCAAGAACAAACAGGCCCTCGACTAGAATCAACAAACATTCAATCGGATTGGCAACAAACTGAAGTGGAAATAACAGAGGCGCATATGGTGACAGAAGTTTCCAAACAATATGAGCGTTTAACACTGCAATCCACACTGGCGCTGTTACCATGTGGAAAATATAAATTTGCGCAACAAGGTGAAACGATCAACTACACTGGAAAAAATAGCACTCGTACACTTTGCAATACTGCAAGAATGACCTTTACATGCAAACACGCATACACACAAATTAAAACTCATACACACTTACCAACCAGCCAAAACAAGAAACAGAAGTAAAAACGAGTCAGATTTGTTACCAATAGCATAATCAATTGAAAACCCAAAATGTATAAATATGTATGATTGTATAATCGATGATTAGTATTCACGAAATAAATGGCCTTTATCCACTTTGTTATTAATGTGTTATTTCTTCCTAATTATAAATATACCGTGTGAAATATTAAAGGGCATGGACATTATAAAGAATATGTATATATTATGTGTGTGTATGTGTGGTCATTTTTAAATAATTGATGATAAAATGATAAAAAAAGATTCTATCTGATGTAATTTCATTTTTATCTTTCACAAAGGAATGTTATTATCAATTAGATTAATATTTATATATGCATTATTTTTATTTCTATTATAATTGTTTACGGTCATCTTCTGTCTTAACTAAACTAAACTTTGCAAAATTACCATTTTTGATAAGATCATATCCTCGTCAAATCATGCTTAATATTAACTAGACTGGAAGTTAGTTATTACATTATATAAACATTTGAAACTATTAATTTTCTGTATAAATCGAAAACTAAAAGTCCTAAAACGAAAAAATGGCGACATTTTTATTGTTCATGCAATGACTTAATCAAGAGGAATGCGCGATCTGTATGAGTTTATAATTGATATTCATCGAAAAGTAGCACTAACTAAGACATTGTAATTGATTCAAAGCAATGGAAACACGGTTGAATGTTTACTAAAAGTAAAACTGAATAAAGCGCATCACAGAACACACGACCTCGCGTTAAGCACGTTTGACCATCATAACAACTGAAATAAATTAAAGCATTCTCAAGGCCTGTTTACATACCCCAACAAAACGCCTGGAAAAATTGCATTCACATTAGTGCTAGTTGATGCATTTTTTTATAAAGAAAGCAACATTAACTATTTGGAGGCAAAAATCATTTATTTGTTTAATTTATCTGGTAGCATTAATCAAGTGTGCTACAATTAACACAGATTTACCACTTGTGCTGCTTAAGAAATTGACTATCAAATGCTAAAATTAATTTGATTTAGATAAGGTTCCTGGCTTCCGTTACGCCTAACAAATATTAAAATTTGAGTAGTCTCGCAAAAAATACGTGGAATCCTTCTAAAAAATGCCAAAATATAAATGACTTAATTTGAGTGCTTATTAATAACAGAAAAAACCAAGAAATAGTTGTTGTTTCTTATGCAGATTACATTATTGTGTATTCGTTGCATATTTCCATTAAAACGGCCTGTAGTTCGTTTATTTGTATTTTAAGTTTACGAATCACACCGCCCAAAATTTATGAAAACTGTTTATACTGACAAATTTATTAACCTAAAGGGACAGGTGTTTATATCAAGATCGCAACCTTGAATATATTAATTGTTAACACCGTTCGTTTAAATATATAAATGTTAATTTAAGTACCACTTCCGCATGTAGTGTGGTGTCTGTGTAATAATGACAGATTGAGAATGGTTAGTTGGAAGCTTTGGTTTGAAAGTATGTCATATGAGCTCCAACTGATGAAAAGGCTAACCGCGAAAAAGTATTTAATATATCATTAACCCGGATAGCCATTATTTCTCAACGCTTCGCGAAGCAAATTTAGCTCTACTTCAATGTTGTCCGGTGAACAAATCCTGCGTATTCGTGTGCCCAAATTTGTTCACCGGACAACATTGAAGTAGAGCTAAATTTGCTTCGCGAAGCGTTGAGAAATAATGGCTATCCGGACTGGTTCATCGAATACAACTTGAGGCAACGCAACAAAATCGAGGCCAATTCGGAAGAAAATCAAACTCCCCAGATAGTAACGCTTAGTGTTCCCTTTGGAGGTGATCTTCCAGCGGAAATCTTCAAACGAAAAGTAATTCGAGCGACAAAAGCACAGTTTCCATCAATACAGGTGAGAGTGGTGTTCAACACAACAAAACTGATGCGCACGAATGAAAAAGATAGCCTCTCTGTGACGTCAACACCTTTGTCTGTATACAAATTTCAATGTACCTGCAACGCTCAGTACATCGGCAGATCAAAAAAGAGGCTCGAAACTAGAATAAATCAGCATCTCCCTCAAAAACTATTAAAGAGGGGTGCAGCTCCTGCACAAAAATCAGCAATTTGCGAACATGTACTACTCACAGGTCATGCTGTTAGTAGTAACAATTTTCAGTTCTCTACAAGGCAAAAACAGAGAAAATGCTTCTGGCTTTTGAAGCTATTGCAATTAATAAGCTGAAGCCCTGCTTAAACGTGCAGAAAATAATTCAAAAAGAAATTAAATTGGACTGGAACAAAGACATAACTGACATGCCTTTAAAAATAGCCAACGCTTCGCAAAATACGACACATACATCAATTACGGACGCAATTACAATGAAAGCGATGACACACCAAATGACGTTACGCAAAAGGAGTGGTCTAAATTGCGCAAAAGCAGTGGTCTAAATTGCGCAAAACAAAGGCTAGCATAACGAAGAGGAGATTGGTTACAACACATGTACAGTGGGATTGGATGAACGAATATACTAACGAATCCAGAACAATGGCTGTAGATACTGGTAGAAATAAGATTTATTAATAAATGTTATTCCATGGAGTACGTTGTTTTGTTCTTACATTTTAAAAAATGGTGAAATTAGAAACTATCAATATATATATATATATATATATATATATATATATAATGTCCATTGCCTTCGAATATTACACAGTATATTTCTAATTAGGAAGAAAAAACATTAATAACAAAGTGGATAAAGGCCATTTATTTCTGTTCATTTATATATATTCTAGGTTTTCAATTGATTATGCTAGTGGTAACAAATCTGACTCGCTTCTACTTCTATTTCTTGTTTTGGCTGATTGGTAAGTGTGTATGCGTTTGTCTGTGTGTGTGCCTGTTTGCATGTAAAGGTCATTCTCGCTGTATTGCAAAGTGATGTCTGAGATCTGTTCATTATTGTTTTGATGGCTTGAGAATTAACCATTTGTGTGCTTTTTTCGCTGTTACATGAACGAGTGCTATTTTTCCGCGTGTAGTTGATTGTTTCACCTTGTTGCGCAAATTTGTATTTTGCACATTGTTAACAGCGCCAGTGTGGATTGCAGTGTTGAACGCTCATTTTGTTTGGAAACTTCTGTCACCGTATGCGCCTCTGTTATTTCCTCTTCAGTTTGTTGCCAATCCGATTGAATGTTTGTGGATTCTAGTCGAGAGCCTATTTGGTCTTGCCTTCACACTGGCACTATTATCATGTGCAGAACCCAAATTTCCGCCACCCGGTGAAACGATAAACTAAACTGGGAAAAATAGCACTCGTACATGTAACAGCGAACAATGCGCACAAATGGTTAATTCTCAAGCCATCAAAACAATAATGACCAGATCTCAGACATCACTTTGCAATACTGCGAGAATGACCTTTACATGCAAACACGCACACACACAAACACAAACGCATACACACTTACCAACCAGCCAAAACAAGAAACAGGAGTAAAAGCGAGTCAGATTTGTTACCACTAGCATAATCAATTGAAAACCCAAAATGTATAAATATGTATGATTGTATAGCGATGATTAGTATTCACGAAATAAATGGCCTTTATTCACTTTGTTATTAATATGTTTTTCTTCCTTATTAGAAATATACATATACATATATATATATATATATATATATATATATATATATATATATATATATATATACCATCATCAGAGTACGACGGCAAACTCACTGCTTGCCATATATATGCAATACGTTTTGATCCTCACCAGTCAGTTTGACGCCATACTCTGATGATGATCATGGAAGGCTGAAACGCGTCAGTGCGTGCAACTGGCGGCAGTTTTGGTATGTTGTTCGACGCCTGGTAAAATAAAATTGAATCGGTGTTTACTTTAACCACGCAAACTTAATTTAAAGAATTGTTACCACCATGCGCACAATCAATTATTAGTATTATTTTATTGCCAATATATTTATATGTGGCGGAAGCTGCAAACAGTTAATGTTCGTGGCTGCATAGAAATTGTGCAGCCGACATTTCCAGTAAGGTACAACTAATAAGAGACTAGTTGAGGTGAGAGCCGCATATCTATATATTTTTCCATATATGCACAAAGCGGTTAGATCTACTCTAGTCAGTTTTCCATCGCACTCTGATGACGATCATGAAAATTCGAAACGCGTCTGTGCGTGCAACTAGCGGCAGTTTTGTTTTACGCTTCGACGGCTGGAATTTTTGTTTACTTCAAACACGCAAACTTGATTTAAAGAAGTGTTAGCAACAAACGCGCAATCAATTATTGTTTAATTGTATTGCCTATAAAAACTGTTAACAACTTTACTCAAATGAAGAACGTTTGCACGATCCTAGTGTGTTTAAATGTTAGTTTCCTTGTGAATACACGAATACGGTACCAAAAACAACCTGTAAACGTGGCTCTAACGAGGACCGTGTTTCCGTCATCATTATGCAGCCGAAAATCGTCATTAATACAAAAGTTTCGAAAAACGGTCCATTCGGACGGAAGATGATTAAAATACTACTACATATGCTATGACATAATTCAAACTAAAAACTCAGAATTACTAAGCAGTTCGTTATAGTTAACCAATTATTAATATCGCATAAGTTTTGGAAGATTTAGACGGGTTGTTGTAGAGCTTTATATGTTTTACACTTGAGTTTGTGGGGTGTTAGGTAAAATATGGAAGCAACATTTAAAAAGGATTCCAGGCAGAAAGAAAATTAGTTCAGCGCGTGTGAATCTGTTTAGGTGTGTATAGCATGAACACGCTAAACCTTCTAAATCTTTGCATGTCAGTTTGATTTAAAAGTAATCAAGAACATAGAAGAGTGTCTTTCTGGTTGAATAATCTCCAATAATGGGCTGACTCAAAATCTATCAAAGATTTTGCTATTATTTGGCACCATAACTGGTCATTATTTCTGCGCTTACTTATATCTACGTGTCGTTGATAACATAGAACTAAAACAATAAATTTAGGTACGGTTTAGTGATGTGATAAAATTGAACAAAATTTATAAAAAAACATAACAAGTAGAAATTGTTTTAAAGTAAACGCGAAGGCTATATAAATTAAATATGCACCGAAAGACAAATCAAATTTATGAGGAAATTATGTGAAGCAGGAAAAATGATCAAGGCACTCCTTTTGCTACGTGTCTTTGAGGTATAATTAGTCTCAGGAGGTTCAGCATTCAGTTTCGATCTGCCTGCACGAAAAAATTTTAGCACAGAACTGACATAATGGAAGAATTTAAGCTTAAAAAACTGTTGTCTATTGGGACAAGTTAAAGAGCAAAAGTGCATATATGTCATATTTCCACTAAATATTATTTTGACAGCCACTCAAGTCCAAATTTAAATAGAAAAAGTTTACTTAGAAAGGTAAACAAAATTTCATGGTTTTTTGAAAGGGATGGATATTAACATTTAAAATTTAAAAATACCTAAGTTAAAATAATGGCATAAAAATCAAATTACTTTGAAAAACACATCAATAGCAAAATAGCATCCAATAAATCTTGCATAAGTCACAACATTGCCTATATATATACAAATTCGCGCTATTGATCTAAGGTGATTCTTATCGTTCCACCAGAGAGCGCATTGCTTACACGTCAAAAACTGGTATAAACGTCAACTCCAACAGCGTACACGTTCCACAAATTACCATATTAACGACTACAATATTTTTAAGCTAGCAAACTGTGCAAACCTTGGCTCGATAAACGAATGACTGTAATAAGCAACAATCCGCATCCTGAATCCAAGATCTGCAGAATGAGCTCAAAAAACGTCAAATTAATTCTAACATCTTTTAAGAATTATGAAAACAAATTTAACGACAGGACAAAAGCTTATAGAGCAAACACAATATTTAAAACAACCGCTAAATGGCAAATTACAATGCTGATTTCATCATCAATGTTAATCATAATAATTTTTGGCTTACACTTAATTTCTGCTATACACTCCATAAATAAGAGTTACCTGTTTCGATTGACAGAACTAACGCGAACGATAATTTGATAAATTACTGTTTTAATTATATATTCTTTCTAAATTTTTTATCTTACAAAGAGATTAAATTTTCTACCATTATAAGGATACTTGTCATGTTCTTAATAGCTGAATTTACTATTTTTCATTTCAAGTAGACTGCAGGTGGCCACATCACCAACAATGAGTCCTCTATGATTGCTATCATAGGGGGGGGGGCTAACGATGCTTTAAGGTAGAGTATATATATAGCTTTGGTCAGTACAGTAGGCTCTCACCGACATACAAATACAGCATGACATTGGTGAATTTTTCTCATTCTAAAGATATTTTATGGTTGAGCCTTCAAGTGAATTGTACGGCTCACATTCTAGTAAAGTAAAAAAAATAGAAAACCTGGAGAAACGAGAGCCATATCTCAGTTTTGCAAAATATTTTATTTAAGCCCTGTAATTTGATAATCGTCAGTGTTTCCCACACCATGGTTTAATAAGATTTAAAGAGTTACAAAACGCATTGGCAAGTGCCTCTGACAGCCATTTTTGTACTATTTCACGAAGGATAAAATATGTTATGAGAATTGTGTTATTGCATGAGCACAGCGTTTTATTACACAGCAAATATACCACCTGCTACAAGATTTGAACACATATTAAAGACAATTTTCTGGGAAAATAATTGTATCCTGTGTACCCTCTACTTATAGTTTTGTTTTTCTTTCAAAATGCTCTTAAGTGACAAGACATGTTGCAATTACTTGTGAATGAATGACACTTGCTGTTAAAGACTTTCGTAAAGATGCCAAGTGCATCTATTGATCGTATCTCTGTGGTCTGGTGCATATCGTTTTGTGATATTCAAAATTTTAGATCTTTTAATATTTGCCTCAGAGAATTAAACTCAAAAATTTAAATAATGCGTTCGGGTTTGCAGGAAATGACTATGAGACTGGCTGATTATTTAATTAGTCACTGTGCAGTTTGTTATTTTTTCTGTTGTCGACATTAATAACCAGGCTAATAACGATACTTTTGATTGCTTTACGTTCGCAGGCCTAAAGTATACTGATACTTAGTTCCGAAGCTCGTATCTGCTTTTCCACGTTATCTAATTAAACGTACTGGATTTCATTCGCGTTCTTTGTTTATGCTTTTATCATTCCCTTGGTTGTATGTGCCGAAATTGATATAAACAGTTCAAGGTATTTACAGGGTAGCTGAATTCTTGCAGCACACTAAATACAAAATCGTTTCTTTTAACAGACCGCATCATATTTGATCTCATGCAAAATATACTAGTTAAACTTTAAACGTATAAATTGCGTCTAACGGTATCTAATTATATTTCTAGTTTTGTACGCACCATTTACTGTTAAAGAATTAAGCAATCGAAAACGCTTGGATAAATAGCTGTAAAATTGTGATTATAAAACTTATTTGTACAACACAGTTGAAATAGTAAACGTTATTTGACAGATCATTTCATCAAGGAAATATTTATTTTTTAAAAGAAAAACTTATGAGAGATAATTTGCGATAATCTGTTATTTAGTTTATTAATTAAAAAGTAATGAAGTATTAAAAAATACAAACAGTAAATGAACCGAAAAAATTGATCAACTTATAAAATAAATATTTTTATTTTTTAATTGGGCGAGTGAATTTTAAAATATTTAGCTTCCGCCATTCTCAGTTCAGAGCAAATTCATAAGCTTAAGTTGTTCTAAAATATACTTTTACCAAATTATCTTTGTTTTATTTTGAGGCATTTCTTTTGGTTCCATTTTATTATACTTGGTTTTTAATCTCATTTTTAATATGAAATTCTATTTTTATCTTTATATTTTTCCTCGTTGAACATTTTTTCAGCTCGCAATATCTGAACATTATGACATAGATCATTTTAAAATATTGTTCTTGTGTTAATTATATTAACATAATAAAAATGTGAACCATAATTTTTAAATTAAATTAAATTAACATTTGAAATAACGTGAAAAAAATTTTAACTTTTATTTTTGTTCTGACTAGTTTTAACTATTTTATAAGTAATTGAGTTTAAGTGTGTTGGCTGTTTTTGTCTCTTAAACTTTTTGTTATATGATTTTCATTTATATAATCAATGAATATGCATTCCAAATATAAATAGCAATTTCAATTTTATTTGTGATAATTATAAGCAAAGGAAAAAAATACAAATGAATGATTCTATGCAGACGTTTTTCCGTTAACTCACAGGTAGGTAAGTGTTATCTACATCACCTAACGTTATAAGTACTTAGAATATAAGGCCTTATCGGGTTATTGCCCGTGGAATACCATTTGCAGTGCTTTAAATTTTTGCCTAAATATATTTGGATTTTGGTTTTCCTACTAGTAAGTTTAAGTAAATAAAATGGAAAGTAAATGCAGCGTTTTATCATCTTGAATGTAGGCATACCCAGAGGAGACCTATGGCCTAACAAATAATTATTCCTCGGCATATTCTTAGCTTATGTATTTATCGTGTTTTAAGTGCTGGTAGTATTAACACGTTTTAGAACACATTCATATTTGTAGGATATTGGTTGATAGTGTAGCAATGTAGTCAGACAAAACAGAGCAAGAATGCGTTGTCTGGCAGAAATGAAATGAAATCTTTCGTTGTAAATAGGTAAAATTTATAAAAAGATTTAATCTATCAATACATAATTAATTTTTAGGTATAATTTAGGTATTTGCTAGTGGCTACTACTTTAAGACTATTGATCGACAAGATATCCGATTAAAGAAAGCATTTATATATTTTATTGTGAGGTGTCGGCTAATAAATATTAAAAGAAAAGTGCACAAACAACTTTCCTGCATAATTTGAAATGAATAACGTTAGACAATCTATAATTTTTTACTACATTGGATAGAAAATTTTAAATCCAATGCTAAGGGTTACTTGTATGATAATTCAAGAATAGGACAATTAAAAAAATTATTCCAATCTGCATTCTAACTACCCATTGATTTTTGAATTTCATTCGAATATCGCTTAAGATTTGCACGGCACACCTTTAAAAGTTTGACAACCTTACTGTTGTTAATAATATTATATAAACTCAAGTTTCAGTGAAAATGGTTATTGCATATTTAAGATCACAATATTTTAACAAGTTAAATACTGTTTTTGGAGAACTAATATATATATATATATATATATATATATATATATATATATATATGCAAGTATGTATTAGGTGTTGCGAACCTAGTAACAAATTAGTTCAGTTGTGACCAGAAGGTTAAACCAAAGACAGCATGAACGGAAAGTATAATCTCATGCACATTCGTTTCGTACTTACTGGCGACTCATCAGTAGGAGTCGGTATTACGCCCTTTAACCACTATATATTTCGGTGAGGAATGTGGGATAATAGGACGGTACAATCTCCTAGACGAATGTATAAACTTGCAGTAGAGTAGCTAACATCGTATAGTCTCAACAACGCGACTTCAACGCTAACTCACTCTATATAACATATATACCGAGTCTGTAAAGGATACTAACACTATGACTATTGTGTTAGTAACCGATACCAACATTATAGTACCTAAAAGGTACATGGTACTAACACTATGGTTTCCGAATCGGTACATGGTACTAACACTATGGTTTCCGAATCGGTACATGGTACCAACATGATGGATATCAATTTATGCTAAAGTTCACCGAAATTGAGAATTAGAACTATTTCAAACGATTGTTATTATGATACTGCATAATATTTTTTGTGAGATAAACTGTAAAGTGGATGTTAATAGAACAAAAATTAAAATATCATATACATGTACGACATATTTTTATTTAGTAACAGCTTTTTAAATAATAATATAAGATAAAAGGCTGAGGAGAAATAAAATATTCTCTTTTCAGTTGAAATTCAAAATAATTAAATGTTTCAATATGTTTCGGAATATTTGAGCATAATAAAATAATACAATTACCAATTCCATTCAGATATACTAATCATTTTTTAATTAAATTTATAAAGGAATTTTATATTTAATCGAATCTATGTACAACATTTGCTAAGTAACTTATACTTGTAATGCATATGTCAATCAAAAACTCCTTAGAACAATTGAATTTACAAAACACAAAGTGTAAAAGTCTGCATGTTTAAATAATTGCACAAACATTTAGAAACATCTTGATAATCTATTTGATATAAATGGACGTTTATGGATTTAAAACTCAGGTAGAACGTGCTTGATTGTCTAAATAATTGCCATTAGGCAGAATATAAAGAAGCCAGCCGTTAATTGTTGTATTAGCAACGGTGTTCCTAAAAAGTCATATTCATAAAAAAATTACATAAAGCACAATTTATAAATATATAATGTAGTAAACTGTTCAATATAATATACTTAAAATGGAACTTAACAAAATTCACAGTTACCAACCATAAGCACGATTATTGATAATTGAACAAAAAATAAAACATCGAACTAAATTAAAAACATTTTCTGTTCAAAATTCTTTAAGCATGGAAATTGTAATTAGCACTATTCATTCTATTATTTATTCAATATTGATAATAATAATAATACTGATTGCTATTATTATTTTATGCTTATTTTGTTACTACTATTAATAGTACTAATATTATATGGTCTTCCTTTCTCTACTTTTTACATTTTAACTATTTTTTCTTCTAGTCACTATTGTTAGTTATATTATTATTATTACAATTTTATTTATTGACAAAATAAATCTCCAAATATTCCATAATATATTTAACTGTAATTAGATATACACTATTGTGAAAAATATGTATTCAATGGAATTATAAACATACGCATGGAAACTAAATGAAAGACAGTTAAAGCTTAAAAATTAAAAAAATTCAAACAGGAAGAATCGGATGCAAATTTACGAATACGGAGTGAAAAAGAACATTAATATATGTGAATAAATTTTTTGTTGGGCTAAAAGTCTGAATATACAACTAAAGTATTATTTCGCCTGATTTTCACATTTGTTTAAAATTGATAATATTACGCTTATCATAAAAACAATTAAATTAAAACGTTACTCAGTTTAAAGACACATCTGTCACGGAATAGATAACAAAAGCTCGTAATTTAGCTGAACATTTGTGCAAACTCACGTGTTTTTTTACAAATTATACATTTAAAATTTCAAACAAAATGCAGTAAAATACACTCGTATTAAAGTTAGATCATTTTTGCGACGGAGAATTAGTATATATGCAATTGTGTATTATTTGTTGCGCACCTAGTAACAAATTATTTCAAATATGAGCGGAAGTATGAACGAAAGGCAGTATGAGTATAAAACATAATCTCGTTCACATTCGTTTCGTGCTTACTGGCGATTCATCAGTAAGAGCCATTTACCCGCTGCATATTTGGATGAAGAATATGGAAAAATAGGAGGGTACAGTCTTCTATACGAATGTGTGAACCTGCAGTAAAGAAGCCAACTTCATATAAAGTCTTCAACAATGCGGTTTCAAAGATAACTCCCTATAAATAATATATGAACCAACTCTGCAAAGAGTACCAATACAACGGCTATTGTTTTAGTAACAGATACTAATATTAACATCGTAAAACTTATTTGAGCCAAAATTTGATGCAAACATTTCCAGTTAATTGATTTAATAATTCTATAATATATATATCTAGTATATATATAATAGTATATATCTGCGCAAGTTAAACTAAATGGTGAGAAATCGCAAACATTTCCTTGACATAAATGTACTGCTGACTTTATTAGCTATATAAAAGTGAGTTAAATTATTATTTACTATAAGTTTTTGATATCTCAATTCATTGAGATATTTGATTTTTGGTGTTTAATTAAACCGTACTATGTTTTCGCGTTTGCAGAATTAATTATTTTTTATTGACTGAAATAATATATATGATGTCTATTTAGACAAAATTTGGAAAATATGTAAAAATATTAAATGAAGATATCAATCGCCAGCAACATAAATTATTGCAAGATTTGGATAACTTGCAATAACTCGTACAATATTTTGCTTGAAGTTCGAAAATAAATTAGCATTATGCAAAAATTGATTACAGCTTCACCATATGTGATTTTTTAATTTGTTAGAAATTATTATGCATATTGAATTTAGTAATTGGTTCCTTTTTTGTGAAGAATAATCTAATTTATTATATGAAAGTTAAGGGACTCATAAGGCTAGAAGTGGAAGAGTAATTAATTTTAGATTCAGAGATCGAAAATTCAAGTTTTCGAATTAAGTTCTATATTAAACTATGTATAAGCCTTTAAAAACCAGCTACATATGCATATAAGCCGGCATTAATCCACATGTCTGTTCTTTAACTTTTCTGACGCTGTTAAATTTTAAACTGATGATGGCTCTAAGAACCTGCATCTTTTTATTCGTAGTAGCATGCGCTAGGGAAAACTGTCTGTCTGAGGAAATAAATAACACCTCAACTATGGTATTGACACTATATACTGTTATAGTTTTGACAAAAATAGATGCTATTCTACGCTTATATAATGATTTTTTTTAAATTACCCCGTACTGTGAACTCTATTAAGTAAAGGGCCGTATATTTGTGTAAGTATCGTCTTGCTTCTGTAAGATATAGGAGTCCATGAAAGAATGTTGTGAGGTTATCCGTAACTGTTGTTTCCATTCGTTTACACTCTTAGATTCCGTTTAGCTAATCGTTTAATGTCACAGGTCTTGCTCACTTGAACAATTATTTCATCAATTAAAAGTGAACCATTTTATGATGTACCATGCTAACGCAACTCTTTTGCGCTTATTATTGATTAGGTAACACATTTCTATGAATTTTTGGAATTAATAAATATACCAAAAAATATTTTTAGCTACTCGTTTGGACTCAAAAACAACGTAGATAAATAAATGTAAGTAAGCATGGTGTTAAATGCATTACGTAAATATTTAAAATTTATTAGAATAAATTCAATCAAAACGTTTTTCGACCTGTATATTAAATCTTTAAAAACTTTTCAAATTTTATCTGTATTGAAAACACTTTTATACCTCAAGCTTACATAATGAGCAGGATAGTTAGTAACTATTACTTTCAATCAGAGTGTATAATTTACATTTAAGAAATCATCTCTAAGTAATAAAAATAGTATTTTAACTTCAGATTTAAAGTTAATGTAATACCTGTATCTTTTTTCCACACATTAAATAATTATACATAAATATATTTGGAAGTATCTTGGCGAAATATAAATATGTTCAAGATTTGGATACCTAATTATTAGCATTATTATCATAGAGATTATCTTTAAGCATATAACGCTGTTCAGGTCTATATAATTACAATTATACTTATTTGCGCTTTTACTGAATGTCAACTATTGAGTCCAATTCATAAATGTTTCCGGTTTATTAAAGTTGTATTTCTGAAAAACTTCTTGTTTATGTGAATAACTGCCTTGAAAGATTTTATAGATTGCATTAAAACTAAAATACGCTTTGAAATGTTAAAGTTAATAGCATTTACTAAAAATAATTTTTTTCTTTAAATCTGCAATGAAAACCCTATAAATATCAAATATTATTACGATAATTTATTTTATTAGCTACAAAAAATGAATCCGAACAAAATAAGTCAAAAAGTCATTTTATTAATTTAAAAAATTGAAATCTTTTAGGCTAATTATATATTTTTTCATCTGACATTGGTAGAATATTATTGAATTTAAATGCAGATAGGGATAAATATTTCAACAAACTTAGCATTCTACATTGACGAATAATCAAGAAGAAAATGGAATAGAAGTAATTTTAAATTATAAATATTTATATTTCATACATTTCTAAATTCACAAAATCCTGCAATTTTTATGAAAGTTTTCATAGTTGCAACAGGTTTATTTAAGTTTTGATATTTCACATTCTTTTTCAATCTCAATAGATGCTTTACTTTTTATTCTCAAAAATCTTTTGCCTTAATTTTATGATAAATAATTAACCTCCATTTTTGTAAAAACTGTGTTGTAATTGTTTTACCAAATGCGAGTTTTAAGTCATTAACATTATTTTTATTTCTGTATTTTATAGCATTCCAACATTAAATAGGTATCTTTTTATCTCTGTTAATATTTTATGCAGCATAATATGCTGCGGAGTATAATCTCATATAAGGATTAAGAAAAGCATCAAATAGCATTTAATTGTCCTTTCGGACATATGAATGTCTCGGTAACGATAAATTCTTGTAGTGAATGTTGATAAATAGACATAAAAACTAGATGTAGTGTTAAAACAGTGCCTATGCATAAATGTTTTTAGGACGAAACAGACACAGATCTATATAAGGAAAGGATTTAATCTGTACAATTTAAACTAGTAAAGCGTAAGATAAGGCACGATCAATTTAGTCATTATACTATTTTTTTAAATCCCTAAGGTAAATTGAATAAATCATTCCAGTTGCCATTAATGTTTATGCTTGATATTCAAAATGAAAATCGAAAGTACATAATTAGCATTAAATCTTATACAATTGATCTTGAATTTTTTAACTCGGTAAAAAACATAACTAATACCACGTCTATTTATAAATACTTTTAATCGGATTTATGTTAAACTGGATCCAGAAACCCAAATTAAACAATTTGACATAACCAGATATCTAAAAAATATTGTTTCGTTCATAATTTCGAATTGCTTTTGAAATAGAAAAAAATGCAAATCTAGGTTAAATATATAAGATTCAATTATTGAAATTATTTATTCCTCATTAATTTATTCTTCGTATTTTGCTAGTATTAATTTTAATTAGAAAAGAAAAAATTAATAATTAAATGTTATTTTTTGGTGAAATTTTATTTTCAAACTTTTTCTATTAAAAAAAGATTTGCATCAAACATTTGTCAATGTCTGACTTTTATGTTTAATATGAATTTTGTTTCTGCTATTCAAATCCAAATGTGCGGCAATTTATAGGATTAAATTCAGATATATTTCATTTTTAAATATAATTACGGTATATAAAACGAAGCAAAATTTGAAAAAACTTGAATAAATTTTAGTGTTTACGTGTGATGAAAAAAAAATTGTAATTTATGACTGTGTATTCATACTTATACCATACCTTCATTTAAGTATTCATTCAAAAAACAGAATAACTTCAATCACTTGTAATGATGCGTTACATTCTTCACTGTTCATTATTAGAACATCAAAAAATAAAGGAGGATGCAACCGCCATGTATAACTTGTGTAATGGAAATGAGTAGTGCAGCTTTCAATTTTAAAAGTGGCTCATACACTGCATTAGATTGAATTGCCCCGCTAAAAATTCTATTCTCTCACTAATGTGATAATTTGCGACTGTTGCTGCATTTACATAAATTATTCATTATACAAGTAGCGATAGTTCAGAAGGGATAAAATTTAATTTAAATAAATATTATATATTTTTTTAATTTCTATTTTTTTTCTGTCACGGTCCTTACAGATTTATACTTCACAATTTTGAGTAGATCTGCTGAAAGAATTACCTATTTGCGAAACCTAATTATTTATTTACATTTTTAAGTTAACATAAAAATCACGTTAGCAAATGACAAATTTGTTTTGTTCTAAATGCCGAACAATTGGTTTTCATGAGAAACTTCTGATCTCTCAATCAACTATTAAATAGTTGTTTGTATATAACATTTAATTCATTGGTGCAATCGCAAATCAACCAATTGAATTTTGTCTGACAATGCTACCAATTTCGTTTATATACGACTGCAATCTGCTGACAAAGAATAAATTCTATTCACTTAATTGCAATCTCTAAAGTTCTAACTGACATTTGAAATTAAAGTGCACATAACTGATCGAACAGTTTTCCAACAGTGTAACACAGTTTGCAGTAAAAGGTATTATGCTAGAGTAGATTGGTCGATCTAACAGCAATGACACATTACAAAACAACGCATTTAATATTCACATTATTCATTTGTCCATCAAAACGGACATCTTTATTTGCTTCATTACTATTTTTAATCAGTGTACTATGCCGGAATATTCCACAGAGTTTTCAAGAAGGTGCATTCGAACAGCAGGATGGCGGTGTGGTTGATTTCGTATTTGTGCCAAACTTTCCCAAAATAGGTGATCAAATGATAATCAGACCAGACTTCAACAAAGTGGATCCATCAGGATTGTCTCAGTTTCTTTGGTATTACAAACCATCTGAATTAGGTTCAAAATTTCAACTACTTGGTGTTGGCCCAGAACACTTTATAGAAAATATTCAAGTTGACCAGGAAGGTGTGTACAATCTGACTATCATTAAACAAGACGGTTCAACTATTTCAACAGCTAAATGGCTTTACATTCAACGACCTATCGAGATACGCATGCTTGTTAACGATTTGGAGGTTTATCCAGATTTTGGCAAGACGACATTATCAATCTCCGAAGGGGCTCAATTCGAATTGACTTGTCGATTTACAGGGACGCCTAAACGATTCTCGACTGGACTACCAACTGATAGATCATGCCAGAATGGAAATTACAAATTAGAGGGCACCGTTTTGGTGTTGCAAACAAAGTGCAAGTTAAAAGGAACGGAGTCCTACTCTTGTGAAGGCGAAAACGACTTCGGAAAGACGAAAAAATCTATACTTTTAGCGCCTGCTCTAACAATAAAAGGTGCATCATATGACAACAACAGTGGCCATAAAAACTATTCACAGCTCATTACTTTATCATTCAGCCTATACATAGTAATAACAGCGCTATTGTTTTCAGATCATTGGAATTTTCTTTCAGTTAGCTAATTAATATTACATATATGCCAGTAATTACATTCCATACCGATTTTATTATTTAAGAATTTAACGTCTAATTAGAAAACATTGTGTGGGCTTGACAAATATGACGCCAATTTATTTTTATTTATGTTTCGTATACCCTATTTCATTTTTAAGCTAAAATATTATCTTATTGGACGTGAGTATAATTATGCGTTCTTGTGCATATTCAGTCTGAAGCTAACTTTTTACAGGTAACACTAGTCATTTGGTTTACTTATATTATTTCTATGATTATTTGCTTTTTACAGATTTGATTTTAATACATATATTTTTGGTACAATAATGTTTTTTTAATTTAAATATCTTACCATGTGCAATAAGTGGAAAATACATCTATACAAAATGTTAGAAGTTTTTCAGATTTGATCTTCAAATGTATCAAACTTAATAAATATATTCATAATGGTTTATAGCTTAGCCTTTCATAATTGAAATTCAATATTTATAAAGGAAGACAGCTCTTTCCATTTAGTTTTCAACCCTAAAAATTACAAAATTGCTGATATATACTTTTTTTTAAATTCCAGTACGTTCAAATGTTTTTTTTTTTTTTTTTTTTTTTTTTTTTTTTATGTATAAGCAGACAACGAAACAGAAAATGCTATCACAAACAAATGTTTTGTTTAAAACCATTATTGTGTCAAAAATTAAATATAAATAGATCTGTTTTGAAACGAGATTAACACATTAGCGTAAATATGTTATTTTGAGCATTTTTACTGTGTTTTTGATTAGAAGTCTGATGATTGAACAGGAAATAATTACAGTTAAATACTGTTTGTTGCGAAGACCTAATATATATGAAAGTATGTATTAGGTGTTGCGAACCTAGTAACAAATTAGTTCAGTTGTGACCAGAAGGATAAACCAGAGGCAGCATGAAAGGAAAGTATAATCTCATGCACATTCGTTTCGTGCTTACTGGCGACTCATCAGTAGGAGCCGGTATTACGCCCTTTAACCACTATATATTTTGATCAAGAATGTGGGATAATAGGACGGTACAATCTCCAAACGTTCCGAATTGTCGCCATTCAACCAATAATAGGTCATAGCTCATTTCCAGTTGGTAGTATGAACGATGTTGAAGCCGTCGGAGGAAAGGATCAAATCAGCACCCACCCATCAGGAAGACTGAACTTGATGTGTACTTGGAAATGGGATCAATCAGATCTTTGCGAAACTGATAGTGTAAAGCGACTACGTACAACAGAAAATCGTGGAAAATAAAAATATCAAATCTAAGGTCTTAAATTTATAGTTATAAATTTCGTTTAATAATTCTCAAAAACCTAATAAAATTACAGAAGATATTTTCCAAACTGTCCTAAATATTTATAGAATATATCTAACAGTACGCATGCATTTTTATTCGATTTCTGTTTTAAAGATGTACACAATACGATATTTTGCTTGTACCATGTTGGTGATAAAGCAAACAGTCTATGGCTATATCCTAGACGATATTTCTATCCAATAATAAACTAGTTGCCGGAAATTGATAAGGCAGGTGTATATTTGATCAATTACATTCTTATAAAATGCGATATATACGAAAATCCAACATTATATATTCATGTGTGTGCTGTATCTGGAAATAAAGCATTGAATGAAGTAGGACATGCATTTCATCACTTAGAACGTCTGCACTATTATATTGGATACAGATCACTGAATTCAGGAACGAACTAAAGCACATTTTCTTTGATGTCTTTCAACTTACATACTGAACCACCAAAGCCGCGCAATTTACACAAAATTCAGCTATATATGAGCTAAGAATATACCTATTACATGTTGCATGATTAAGCTAAAATAACAGAGCTTGGCTTAGTCAGAAGAATTGACGCTTAAATATTGGCTTTATAAATATTTATATAAATATTTTAAATTTCGTAGCTTCAAAATGGATGGACTTGACAGCAATTCTGAGGTTGATATATACCAGGCTCGTAAGGTTAAATACCATATCCATAACTTTTAAGAATATGAAATTGAAAATTTCAATGAGTAATTACTGTGAATTATGACGGAATACGTATTTTGAGATTATGACAACCTGTGATTTTCTAAATACTGGAGTAAAATAGAAAATATTTATACTTTGACGCATAATGAAAGGTATTTAGAAATAAATATTGGAGGTTCGCCAAATTTGTTTAGCCTTGCGAATGGATTTCTTTAAATCTGCACTAATGTACTGAGAAAATTATCCTTAAATGTAAACCTAACGACAGAAATTAGCTCATAAGAAATAATTTGCCATTACTTTAGAGCAGAGGGGAAAACGAAACAAAAAATTAAAACCGGCTAGTTGTCATCTAGTCGACAAAATCATACCAACTTATACCAATCTATTAATTAGGTTAGATGAAAGTAAAATTTCCAGTTATCAAGTCCGGTTATCTTAAATGTAAACTAAAGACTTGTTGTTCGTTTGATTTTAATAAATGCAGAATAGAATTTGACTGCATGCGCTGCATTTTTCGCAATTTAATTAATTTCAAAGGAGACTCCAGAGCAGGTAATTTGCAACACACATAGGAAATAATCTAATAGTTTTTATTTAAAATAATATATATAACACAAAGTTGAATAAGGCAAGTATAAATCGAGGTTAAGTATAATTTTACCCACGTCGTATGTACAAAATAAATAAAACGGGATCAAAGCAATTCACACACAAATCACAGTTCCAAAACTTAGACAAGCGATAACGAAAAATATTTTCTTCTTCAAATACATGGCAATTTTATTTAACTCAAATTTTATACCAAAGATTGAACGTTGCCCACCTTATTATTAATCATTATAAATATTAATAAGGCACGTAATGTAAAGAAGGAAGACTTAGATTCAATTCTCCTGTTGAGCTCTTTATTTATAATGATTAGTAAAACGTGATAAGTTAGGGTCTTTAATTACCCGGCAATTATTTTTATGCAAATGGATTGGCTAACGGTCGAGATACAAGAGGAGATATTATATAATGAAATCTATAAAAATATGAAATTTTTAGCGGCAAAGCATATTTTGAGGTGGCTTTCTAATTTTCTATTCCTGGAATGAATTGCAACTTCGTAGTAAAACGTTCAGGAAAAGAGTTTTGTAATATAAACCATCATCATATATAAATTTAAAGCAATTCAGTCTCCAAAATCAAGCTTCTATAGATGAGGTTACTTCCAATTACCTAAATTTAATATTCTTAGTCATTAAACATTGAAAGTTGGAAAGGGGACATAAGAATTATTGCGAAGCAATCGAATGTTTATTTTTTTATGCCTATTAGTTTACCTTGATACAGTTATCTATCGGCAAATGGATTGAAGGCATGTGGCATAAAATGCTCCAGACTGCTGCATATTAGGATTTGCGCACTAACAAATAAGTTCAAAGTAGACCAGAATGTTATACCAAATTCAGCATGAACGGAAGTTATTGCTATGCAAACATAATTCACTTTCTTACTGGTGATCCGTTAGTGTGAGCCTCTACAGATGAATCACCTGTAAGTACGAAACGCATGTGTGCATTTGCTTATATCTTTTGATCTTGCTAACTTAGGTATATAATGCTGGCCCTGTTTGATGTATTTTTTTAATAGTTACGGTTTACTCACACACCATTACATATATATATATATATATATATATATATATATATATATATATATATAAGTTCTCTGTTTCACAGTTGTTTAATCTATGGAACAAAATCGTGCACAAGAAGCAGTACAATTATGAATTTAATGAAGCATGTTCTTTGCAGAGTAAAAATACTTATAATTTCATACATGGTTTCTAAATAATAAACATTCAAAAAGACTCATAAACAGACAAATTTGAATTATTTTAAATATAAAATTAAAAGGAATTGGGAGCAAACACGTTCTTTTTTGTTAGATTGAAACCTGGCTTGCATTGCAATGAAAATCCATTTTCTAGACGAGATAATTAAATTTCGTGGGTTACAGAACGCAGGGGAGCGGAGGCACTGAGCAATTACACGATTCATGTAGGCTTCTGCGAGTAAAGTATATTTTCAATCGTAAAATAAATACTTATAGGTAACGAGACTAAAAACACACCGAATTAGTCGTATGGATTGATGGAGATAATAGAATGTAATTGGAAATTTGGAGAAGCGTCCCTGACGCTTATGCTTAAACTGTTGCAACTGCAGGTTCCCGTGTGTAGAGAGATTTCACGAAGTATATATGCATAAGGCGTCATATACTAGCAAAGACACAAGGATCAAATCTAACCATAGCTGTTCCCAAAGTTTGCGAGTTTTCCTGACGATAATTTATTATCAAAATCATCCTGTTCATAGAACAAATCGGATATGTTGCAAAACAAGCTTATTAATTCCTACAGAAATAATAATCAATAAGACTTCCGGTAAAAATCAATATAAAAATTTTTTTCAATGGATGTAAAACGTAAACGAATTTAACATTTCCATATGGCATTCCTACTAACATTAAGGAATCTGAGCTTAATGCTGTTTTATTATGCAAATATTCTTCTATAGCTATCGCCATACTTTTTGCAGGCAGTGCTTGAAATTGATTACAAATTTACAATACAGTGCGATTTGCATTAAGTCAAAGTTTTTTATAATAAAGGTTCAACAATATTGATTATGCATTCTTGCATAAAATTTTTTTACCCTCGTACAGTATAACTTTTTTTTAAATCAAAAGGAGTACGCATTTATCATTTCTACGTAAAATTTTCTCCAGGCAGAACGTAATTTTGTATTTTGTAAACGTCTATATATTGCTGCAACCTGATAATTTTTAATAAATGGAAAATTATTCTTTATTCGTAAAATTAATGCAATCAGTAAGAACCAACGCTATTGCAAATTTGCACGATAAATTCAGCATTGGCTTTAGTCACGATTATTTGGTCCTAAAAATTGACTTCACAAATTTTTGTCAATTTACGTGACAATTCAGAGTAATTGTAACACCATTTTATGCCAACATGCAATTGTAAATCATTGGAATAACGTGTTTATCGATGAATTCAGCTAATCCAAATGCATTAAGGCAATAAGAAAATAAAATCATCCATAACTGAAACACCTCACTCGATATAGATTCCATGAAGTTATTGCGAAGTCATTTCTTTATCAAATTGTGAAGCGGGCAATATCAACAAATCATTAGCATAAAAGGCGACAAAACTTAAATTTTAACTAGTAATAATGACAATATATATTTTTTAATAGTAATAAACGAAATATATGTAATATTTAAAAGAAAATTAATATTCAACGCCGTAGCGAAACGACATGAAAAGTTATTCTTATGCTAAGAAAGATAACTTGTTTCAGTCAACAGGACCCATCATTTTTAAGGCTATACTGTTCCTCTATAATTAAACGAACATTGGTTGCGCAGGTGGTGATAACATCTACTATAATCAAGGTGACCATTTTAATATAAAATTCTAACTCATTATGTACATATATTTGTCAGTATAAACTAAGCATAGTATAGTGTAGAAAAGGCAATTCCTCCAGTAGACCGGTTTTCTTCCTTATGGGAAAATGATAACGTACTCTACGCGTCAAATTCTGGTCAATACATTATGAGTTACCAATAAGGAAGAAATCGGTCTACTGGTTGAAGCGCATTTTCTATACTACAAAATTCTTAGTTTTTACTGACAAATGTATGTACTTAATAGGCCAGGTGTTTATATGAAGACCGCAACCTTGATTATAATAATTATTCAGTTCATGTTCAAAGTGTAAGCTGTTTAGTGTTCCTTCGAAACTACTGATTCTTGTGTACAAAGTTGAATTAACAATAAGAGCTTTATAACAAAAAAAATTTTCCAGCTGCAATTATAAAACATTGTCTGGGATAATTAAAACATTAATAAAACTATAGTTTCAGGAAAATAATGTGCTATCTAGCCTTTTTATTCTGCCAATCGGTAATGTAAATTATAGTGCTTCATTGAAACACTCGATCAGTGGTCAAATTCTAACTAATTTTTAGTTTCAAATAATTTGTACGTCGTACTGAGCGATTTAACTTAATGAGCAATTTTCCTTTTTTTATAAAAAATGTGGAGCTTGTTAATGGTAGTACTGTAAGTTTGTACACAATCAGCAAACACTTATAAGATGAGCAACGAAACCTTTTCGTTTGGTAATATTTTAAAATTCTACTGGGTCACGTTTTCAATAGATCTGCGTTGTAATTTGCACCGGATCTTTCCATGTTCCCCTTTTCAGCGAAAACATTTTGGATGCCACTCTTGGTGTACTTCATCAGCAAACAGATCACCACATCTATTAAAACTACATTAAAATCCCAGTGTGAAATTCCAAATAGCCGTTGCATTTTTACTTTTACCTGGATAGTCTCATAACAGATAACTGTTGGTTCTTACTAATAGTGTCTAAATGTTGTCTGATGAAGATTACCGAGAACGGTATCTTGAATACATCCACTGAATAGAAGAGCGAATAACAATCCTACGGTGGTCACAAAACAGATCATGTAATTTTTAGGTATCCAATATCACCATATTATATTTCATTTAAACCATACTTAGTAATTTAATTTTTAATTTAGAAAATTAATTCCTGTAGTAAGCTGTAAAAACACGATCCTATTTTTAAGACATATAATAAATTGTTATAACTTTGTCTTGTCGAATTTTAATTTTTTAACGAAGCAAAACATGCTAAATTATTCACCCCAAACAAAATTAACATGGTGTTGACAGAAGAAGCTTTTATTAAAATATGCTCAAGTACAGAGGAAAAAACTAAAAAATATGTTGCAATGTCGACCAGAAGCGCCAAAACGGAAATAAAGTTGCTAAAATAAAAATTCCAAAAACAAGCATCTGTAATTTTAATAAGAGATTCAAATTAAACCTCCCTATTTTCAGATTTCAGTCACAAGAAATTGCATGAAGTGTATGTTAGAAAGTTTTTCATCGTATATATGAAACATCTTAATATTTCGCTATTATTATGTAAATAAGTGTTTCGCACCTATTGAAGTAGAACAACAATAATATAATTTTTAAACTGTATAATTAATTTTTGTACAGATAATTTTAAATTTCTTAACATTATTCAATAAGTTAATTGTAAAGATGAAGCGGAAGCACTCCAGCCCAAGTTATTTTGTTTCATAAAATAAAACATTAAAATGAAAAATGATCTAGCTAAAATGAAATACTGTAAACACCTTCGAATAATTGAGGTGAACTTAGTAAATAAAAAAAATTAAAAGTTTTTTTTATAATAATATATAACTCAATAAAATCATGCATATGTTAATCGTACGGAGGATAATATATTTTATAAATTGTTTTTTATTATTTATTCATTTATTTTATTATAATTATTATTTTGATAATTATTATTTTTTTATTTTTAGCTGGAAAAATTGCTTTCAAAATTCAAGAATTAATGCAGTAAAATTTTATAATGCACATAAGCATTCTTTTCCATAGAAATTAGTCTGTTAAACATACAATGGGCGTCAGTTCGGCGTTATTAAATTCTGCTGATTGTATGAGTATAATTTATTTTGAAATTATATTTTGTTATAAAAACTGTTTGTATAAAAATTGTGATATTTGAAAGATTTAGTATGTCTTAGTTAATAAACGGGAAATTTAATTCTTCAGTCAGTTTGTAAAAGTAAAATATCGTAGCAGAAGTCGAAAACCATTATTTAGTTATATAATTTAGGTGGGAAAAGTGAACTGCTAAATCCAAATAAGTATAAGTTATATATTTGCCAATCGCGTACGACTGTGCTATTTTTGCTATGTTGTTCCACGACTGGATAAATACAATGAGATTGGTGCTTTCTTCAAGCTCGCGAACTTGATTTAAATAACTGCTTACTCAAATTGGAGTCTTTGTCTATGCCAGATGTCATATGTCATCCTAAGCTAGTATCTCATCTTTCTCAATAAACTAAATGAGCCAAGAAGCCATAATATCCATTAACGGCAATAACTCTACGCGGTATATAAATTTTCCGAACATGCAAATTGTTACGTCATACAAACCTAAGCCACATACAATTTTCCTATTAAGTAAAAGTTAAAGAGTTTACCTTTTGAATGCCACTGGTGTGACCATTTTACGACGTTCGGCTTACATTTTTGGCGGAGCGTATAATTCTGACAACACTTTAAGACGTTATTCTATAACCTGCTCAAAACAGCCAGATATGCTATGTTTCTTTCAGCCTGTATGTGCAAAGATGGTTAAACGTCTAATACAAAACTGATTTACGTCTCTCTGTAAGCCCTCTACAACGAACCACAGAATTGCTTAAAAATATCTGTCCAGCTATGTGAGCCACACATAAAAAGACAAATATAACTCTCAAGGCAGCGTCTCACTGCAATGCAATGGCATCAAAACGCGTTGGCATGTCTTTTTTACTCCGCTATGCTTCATTAATATACAATGTTAAATATATAGCAGCAACAATTTTTTCCCAATAAGCGTATCCACAACAGTACTATCGTTGCACCACTTGTTATGTATTATCCGTAATTTATTTAGGCAGCTCCTTGAAAACCTGTTGCACACGATCTTATAAATTCTCACCGGAGGCGAATACGTCAATGTTTACATTCTGTTTGTTGCGAAGAGCTAATATATAAGCAATTAAGTATTGGGTGCTACGCACCTAGTAATAAATTGCTTCAATTATAACCAGATGGAAAAACCAAAGTTGCGCAACATCTAATATTTAGTTACATATATATTAGTTATCCGCCAAAAACAGTATCTGTCTGTCAAATATTTAATTGAATGATGTCATGATTACCCCGACATGTGATAACTGATATAGATCAAGGCCAGAGTGTATGGCATTACTGAAGTAACAGGTGTTCAGAAATAGTTGTAATTCTAAATTTTCTTGAACTATGACATACATTGAAATCCATCTTGTTGGTATCATATACTAACTCGGTAAACATAATGTTAGTACCATGTACCTTTTCGATAATATTATGTTGGTATCAGGTACTGACACAATCGCTAAAATGTTGGTATCGTTTACAGATTCGGTATATATATGTATATATATATATATATATATATATATATATATATATATATATAGACTGAGATAGCGTTGAAGACGCATTGTCGCGACTTTATATGATGTTAGCTTCTTTACTGCAGGTTTACACATTCGTCTATTATCCCACATTCTTCACCCAAATATATAGTGGTTAAAGGGCGTAATACCGGCTCCTACTGATGAGTTGCCCGTAAGCACGAAACGAATGTGCACGAGATTATACTTTTCGTCTATGCTGTCTTTGGTTTATCCTTCTGGTCATAATTGAACTAATTTGTTAGTAGTTGCACAACACCTGATACTTAATTGCATCAATGCTTTTTTCTCGGCGTACACTAATTTCGGGCTTCTGAATATGTAGTGCAAAAACTTGCGCCATGCCTCTGTAGTATCAGCAAATTCTTTTCGATGACCGTATAGCACGTTTAGATTTAGATAACAAAAAGTTGGTGTATTATGCTGGTCTTCTTTTAGCCAGCAGCATTGCATTGATTATGAACTCTGAGACAGATACAACAGTTAAAATATAGTCCGTAGAAACGTCATAACTGTTGACTTCACCAGATTTTACTAATTAGTTAAAAGCGTGTTGCCTCCCCTTTGTCCTGTGGAAAGGCACTTTGGAGCCAGATTAATTTGACAACAGCTTCTGCACCGTGGCTATATCTGCCAATGATGGCTCGTGAACTATAATCATGCTCTGGAATCGCATTAATTCTTATCTATTAGGTCATGGGTTATATATCAATAAGTTGACATTAGACGTGTTTGGATGACTGTCTTCCGAATAACTAACGTGATGAAGAAACCATACTTTCTTGTGGATTTGTATCATTTCGTGATTAAAAGGAAAGCAATATTGCACCACCTCACGTAGTAATGCATTTATTCGTTTTTCTGTTGGCTACATAATTAATAACTTCTTTGGCGTTAAATTCTGTACCCAAAATGTCTGCTAAACTGTCATACATCCAACGCTAAAAGACTTTAAGAGTGATCAGGAGACCAAACTTCAGGCGCTCAAACTAATAATTTGCGATACGATACTAATCTATTAACTCGATAATGATTTGGCCGGCTGCGTAGTTAAATCTTAACTCGGTGCATTCGCCGCGAAGAATTTAGCAAAGAATTGTAATGTCAGTACGACCTGGTTGTGAGAGATTTTAATCTAATACACTTGGAGTCGGATATTTTTCTGGTAAATATATGGAGCACATTTAGTAACAAACAGACGTTCTGCAAGTGAAGCCGGATTTGATTGATAGCCTCTTAGCAGCAAATATTTTACCACGTTGGATATATCTGCTCAGAGCCGGAGGGTAAAAATCATATCATCCCAGGAACTCATATAATGCGAATTGCAGCAGAAAAGTTGAGAATTCTTGATCAACTACGTCAAGATTTTCCAAAGTCGTAATACGTGCAACGTGTCGGTTAACTTTTCCATAATTTTTTCTGCTTAAGCAGCCATTTCAGCTTTCATTTTAACTGTAAGTCAGACATTGTAATGCACTGCCTAAGTTTTTGCCATGTATAAGTCAATAGGCGCTTTTTGTTCTCTTGCGAGGTCAAACACGCTGGACGTTCTAATCTAGCCACCGCTAAATGATTAATTTGTGAACGCGCTGCCTTGCGCAATACCAGTTTGTCAAGTGAAAACAGGTGGCACTCTAGTGCGCATTCAAATCTTTAAAACTAAAGGGCTGGCAGTCTAATCACAAACGGACTTTTCATAATTTTAAAATCGATGACTCTTCCTTACCAAATATATGCTGATTTATTGCATATATACATAAATATACATTGACAAATTCATATACATTTCCATATATATATATATATATATATATATTCTTTATTAAGAGGATAAAACAAATTTATTAAAAAAAGGATAATAACTAGTTTCCTCTTCCTAATAAAAAATATACTGTTTAATATTCAAAGACAATGGATATTATATGTATATATAATTTATATATAATGATAATATTTGATTATTTATAAGTTGCATTCAAATTTATTATTTACTAGCCTTTAATAATTTTATATGCTTGCATACATTTACATACAAAGATGTGCGTGTTTTAATAAGATTTGTTTTTTTCTTTTAAATTATCTATTATACAATCTATATATATATATATATATATATATATATATATATATATATATATATATATATATATATATATATATATATATATATATATATATATATATAATTCTAAGCAATGCAATATGCATTAAGACTATGTGATTTTTAAAACAACTTACATTTTTTAAGCATTCGTATTATTATCATTATTAATAAATGTAATTTTATTCAATTTCTTTTAGTTTTTGACAGATTCAGTGTTATCACACACGATTTGATTTTCTCAAAATGGGATTTTGTTTTTACTGAATCTTTTGCAGTACTCGACTATTGATATTTGATTCTGCGTCAAATGGTACCTGCCTTTGTCCATTTTCAACAGTTTTTGCTTTTGTTACTTTTGTCTGAAGCTTTCTGTTGAACCAGAAATTTAACAAACTTTTATTTTTAAATGAACATTGGTTGTGCATAGGTTGATAAAAATAAATTAATTATATCAGGGTTGCGAACTTGATATGAACACCTGTACCATTATATGTATATATTTCCAGTATATACTGATCACTGCATAATGCAGAAAAGGAAATTCATCCTGTAGATCGGTTCTGTTCTTATTGGGAACTCATCACGGCAAATTCTGGACAGTACGTGATGCTTATTTTATACTGACAAATGTATGTACATAATAGGACAGGTGTTTATATGAAGGTTGCAACTTTGATTCAATTAATTAACGTTTATATTGTTTGTCATTAACACATTCAGCACAGTAACCTCGTATTTTTACCTTTTATTTTTGTAAGCATTAGAATAAGAATCTTGAACAGAATTGGCTTTATTTGGAGAAAGTCTACATGATTTATCTTATTACAAGTGTAAAAAAGATAATACACAATTCTTACGAAGATTGTTGAGTTATATGAAAATATTTTTACAGCAATCAAACATCATTGACTTCATTTACACAGAACGCAGTAAATAAAAATAGTTATGCTATAAAATTTCGAGTTCAAAAAACGTTTCACTTCTATCAGTTCATAGTAAGGCACTAGAACATATCTACTGTAATTTAAAAAAAAATCATGTTTGCGAACTTGAAGTTAACACCAATCGCATTGTAGAAATTGTGAAGCCGACATTTCCAGTCACGTATTATTTATGCAAGACTGTTAGATGTGAGAGCCGCATATCTAATTGTATTTTCGATATATATGCAATGCGGTTTGATCCTCGCTAGTCAGTTTTCCGTCGTACTCTGATGATGATCATCGAAGATCGAAACGCGTCAGTGCGCTGCGACTGGTGGTAGTTTTTATGTTGTTCGACGACTGGTTAAATACAATGGGATTGGTGTTTACTTCAAGATCGCAAACTTGATTTAAAGAATTGTTACCACCACCCGCGCAAACAATTATTGTTTAATTGTTTTGTCCACTTTAAATTAACAAAATTTATGAAAATCAATTGCTTGCATCATTTACAGGCTACAATAGATCCAAAATTGCAATCTATAAAAGTATAATAGTTATTAAAGTTGGTCAATTAATCACCTCGCTTGGAAATTCAAACGAATATTTCGTTAATCATACGATTTCTCGATTTATTCAATCATCTTATAAAGCAACGCCTTATTATTACACATTTCTCTCAATCTGTTCTGTTAATGATTTTAAACGTTGTCCGATTTTAAAAATGTGGTTATTTTACCCGACAACTAATAACAAAATATTGAGCAGGAGCAAATAGTTCCGATCTTGCCTCTAGTACTTCGTTCTTTACATCGGGTCCTTATAAACACCAGAGCATTGAATTATATGGAATACATTATTATAATAATAATAATAATAATAATAGTAATAATAATATAATTAATAATAATAATAATAATAATAATAATAATAATAATAGTATTATTATTACTATTTCATATACATATCGAATATATGTCCATTGCAAATTATATTTTCTCTTTTATTCCATTTTTAAAACAGCATGGATACGCGCCTTTTTAAGCAGCTTTAAATTTTTCAGTGTAACAACCAAACCATGACGCCTGTTAAAAAATCTCCGTTTCATATTCCGATTTGTGATAGATCAACTTAGAAACGACCTATTTTAGGAATCGAAGTTTTTTGCTTTCTGGACGCAATTACAAGGATATTTTTTCTTTTTCGGCATTTAGAGCAACGTTATATTCACGAAACCAACAAATAAGCACAAATTAACGTTGCTTAGCCTATTGATGCAGTGATTTCTAAATGCAGTGCAACAATATAGATAAAAAGATTAATAAAGTAATTTAAATAAGATTTGTAGGTACAAATTCAATGTGGTTACATTTACGAGGCATGAACATTTGAATTGCTGTTTGCCTAATATTTGCACTGTCACATATGTCATTATTTCCTAATTTGAATTGGTCAAAATCGTTTTATTGCCAGCAAATCTGGAAAGATTAATTGTCTTTTACAACAAAACATTAAATTAAACAAACCAATGCCAGACTTTAATAAATCTTTCACTGTAATCTATGTATAATCAACATTAATGTTGCCTTTTTGCATTAAAGTATCTTCTCTTCCGTGAAAAAATAGATATCAACTTAAATGTCATTGAAACGTTCAATGTATCGCTTAAACAGACATTTAAGCCTTTTGGAAATAAATGTATACGGTGTGTAAATAAATCAAATGAAATATTATTTTATCTATGAAGTTAAGCGAGAACATAATTTTGAAATATGAAAAGCTTATCCGTCAGCAATTCTTTGAAGCATGAAGTTTGAAAACGCTTCTACTATAAACTAATGCGGAGTTTAATTGCACGTAAGAGCCTCATGAAAAGTGAAAATAGATTTGGGAAACAATGGAAAAAATCCAACACATAAGAATCAAGCAAATCCTAAAATCGTTTCCACTTCCACAAGGAGAGCTTAAATATTGGCACAATATCGCAAGTAAAATTACGAGAAATTGCAAGAATATTTCTAAATATGGAGGACTATTATAAATTTTCTAATTTCATGGGCAGTTAAAGTTCATCTCCGTCGTATTATGTGGTCTTTTTAGAAGTATATACATAGTAAAATAAAAGTCTTGATTTAATGAAAGTAAGCTACTAATTCTATTTGTTAATCAGTCAAAAGTTGTGTTGTAAGTACAGTTTGGTACAGGTACTAACGCATTCGGCCTTATATGTCTATCATCAGAGCAGGTCGCAATTAAATTACATTGGTCAAACCATGAAGCGTATCTAAATTATAGCAAATTAGAATTGCGGCTTTCCCTCGTTCTACTTAATTGAAATGTTAACTGAAAAACTTCAATACTGTTAGGAGCATAACTTTATTGCAACTTGTGCCACATTTAATTAAGTTATTCAATTAGGCAATCATTGAATGCAAAAACGTTATTTTGATTATTGCTACTGGCAACCTTGCAATTATTGATTGATTAATTGTAAAGCTTTTCGATAGTCTTTGACTGGTTAGACACGAAGTTATTTATGATTATCTCAAGCTCGCAAATGTGAACTAATGAGTTGTTACCAACACACGTGCAGTCAATGTTTTCCAATAGTATAGCTCAATATTTTTTCGGCCTAAGCTAAACAGATTTTTTTAAATTTAGTATTCGGCATTCCAACACTGCGAAATTTATAAGAAATTATTAGTGTTAAAAGACAAATTTCGGAGTTTTTACATATTTATATGCATAGTGGTTTAGTTTTGTGAGCCAATTTGTTGTTTTCATATAATAATAACATGCTACAACCTGAAACTGATGGTACTTTATATATATATATATATATATATATATATATATATATATATATATATATATATATATATCGAATGTTTAAAAAATGGGATTGTGAAAAAAAATTATTTAAAACACAAACTTGATTTCAGAAGCCTCAATCAAGAGCTTTGGAAATATTCATTGCCTAATTAGATAACTTAGGGAAGTTTGGCGGAAACTTCTGGCAGGTTAAATAAGTGACAGCATACAAAATTCGCAGCCGAGATTCCTGTCAAGTGTAATGTGCACGAAACCTTCCGAATACTGAGCCGCACATATAAGATGCATTTTATATGCGCATCGTGGATTGAATACTGTTAGATTGTTTACCGTTGTGCTATGCTTATGAATATAAACGGTCGAAATATATCAATACTTGCGCATGACGTTATTTTTGATATGCTGTTTAACTGATCGCCAAGTCGGATAAGTGAATTAAACAAATTTTAAAATTTCATATGAATAATGCTTACCAACTCCCGTCCAATCAATGATGGCTTAATTGATTAACTTAATTTTTGTTACGATGCAAAGTGTTACCTACGGAATTGCATAGCGAAAATGCAGCCGAGATTTCAGTCAAATTAAATAAGAGGATGAGTTTGAAATGCGAGAGCCTCATTTCCAACTTTCCATTCCTCAAATTGGCAATGACGGTTGATCCACGTTAGTCGGTTTGTTGGCACATTCTGCTAATGGCAGTGAAAGATCGTAGCAGGTCAGTAAATGTTACGGATATTAAGTTTTCTATGTTGATATACTTATTTAATTTGAATCAATGGTTATATCTCTTACTCAAACTTGGTTTAAATAAATGAAATCTCTACCCATGTAATCAATGATCGCCCAATTGGATGCCGTATTTCCGTTTCTTTAAGCGGACGAAACTTAAAATTCTTAACTGCGTCGATATTTTGTATTCGTTTTAAGTTATAACTACGCTATATTACAAGATTTAAGAACTGTCTTCATCTTTTTTACATTAAACGTGCTTTGGAGTTTAATCCTCATTAGTAAGTGTTCCGTCATAGGCTTATGATCATCGTGAAAGTTCGAAAAAACGCAGTGATTGTGATAGGTGACATTTTTCTCTATTATTCAACTTATTTAATATTAGGCTATGTGGATATTTGGCATGAAGAACAGTTGATTTAAATAACTGAAAATTATTTTATTGTGGAAGTTTAGGAATATTTATCCTTTAATATAAATAAATTTCTTCTGGTAAACCTTTCATTTTGTTGTTCTTTTTTGCACAGTATGATTATTACATGTAATGTATCCAAAATTACCTTTCGTGGGTGGTTGGATTGCACTCTCAGTTCCCCAATGATTCAGTTGATTCAAATTTCCAAGTACACGTTAAATTCTGCTTCATGGCGGCTGTGGGCTGATTCGGCCTCTCACAACGAAGGCTTTCAAACCATTCGTAACCACTGGAAATGTGACACAATATAATCTTGGTCCTGAAGATGGTACTGGAAATGAGGGACCGAAACGTCGCCAGACAACTAAGATAAGATCGAACCTCATTTCCGGTGGCTAGTACAAAACTTGAGGAAGCCTACAGAATGAGAGAACACACTAGCGCCCAGCCACGACGAAGCCGAATTCAACGCGTGCTTGGAAATGTGAATCGATCGGGTCATTGGGGAACTGAGAATGAAATTCAAACGCCCCCGAAAAAAAATCGAGGATACGTTAAACTTCTCTCGTGTTTTAATTCGATTAGGTAAGCAATTTACTAATCTGAATATGAGCTTTGCTTCTTTTTATGTGCAACAGTCGTGCGAATGCTTGACCAATATATAAGTTATGTGTATATATTTGTTTGTGTGTGTGTGTTTGAGTGTGTGTATGCATAAATATTGTATAGATAAATAAATCCTGAGATCTAGTTAAGCTTATGTCAATGGCTGGCTAGCTCTTTTTTCACTAGTGAATGTAAGAATGTTTTTTTTCAAATTGTTCCTGAGTCGCGTTAATTTTAAATACTGATAAAAGCACAAGTTATGCATATGTAAGTTTTATTTGATTTTCAAATTGTCAAGTGTCTTGCGTCGATTATGTAAAAAAACAAAATAGATTACGAAGCTGATTTTTACTTCAACTTGTTGCAAGTCCGGTCTTATGAATGATGATGGCGATCCAGAAAAAATACTGGCACGCAATTCACAACACTAATGCTTATAACTTTAGTAAATCGCAGCCGACTTATTTAATTTTAAACATAGATGGTGTGCAAGCATGATCTTTCGCTCGGCATTGAATTTGAAGAACAGAGAAATTTATTGATTCGTGTGGCATTATTTTAAAGAAAAAAATTCGAAATTACCTATCTATCTGTCATTTCTATGCATTTTATTCTAATTTCCTTCATAGACTTTGGTGAACTATGCGGATAAAAGTTTTTCATTAGCCAATGAATATATTTCCGCACATGCATGTAAACGTTAAAACTATGAAAAATTCTTATAGATTTGGAGCGTTATCTCTAGTATTCAGCTTCATAATTTTCTGTTTTTCTAGGAGATGTTTAGAGTTACATGGGGAAAATCTGCCATTCTAATGTGATTTATGGGTAAGACATTGTTTCGGCTGGTTGGTCATTTAAAAGGGTTACGCTAACGAAGCATTTGCTGTTAGAATATTCTGCAGCATTTATCAGGCGAAATCCTCAGATAGCTTAACTTTCCCCTGGTTTTGAATTCAAAGCAGATCTTCTCAACTTAGTTTTAGGGATTTTAATGAGTTTCTCATGTATAATTATGGTACGGTAACCATAGATCTCCTGTATAATTTCCACGTTAGATAATCTTTGTCCTCTCAAATGATATTTATGTCACAGATGCAATAATTGTTGACTTTACTATCCAAATTGTTAATTTGATCTATGCTTTAGTTTTGTTGGATTTTTTCTGTAACCCATCTGGATCTACTGCTTTTGACATTTACAACAGAAGATCATCTATGAATCTATGCTTGATTTTCAAGTTATTACATACATAATTCAGCCAGGTGACGAAAAACGTAGCTTTCGATAGCTAGACTATTCAACTCTTAGAAAAATTAAACTACAAAACGGTTATTTAAACATTACATTCATGCTAATATGAGATAGTTCATTTTATTATTGTTTCACGAAAATCTTTAATTTCAATATTAATCCGATAGCAGAAAACTTTAACTTCTACTCAATAAAATTTTAGAAACAACTTATCTGACTTCAAATGGGTCATTGTGTTGTCACAGAAAAATTTGCCCTATATTTCACTGTCCAGCTCGACCCGAGTTATACCATTGCGTGCATTGAGTAGTACCTTATGCAAAAATGCGTTTCGTGACTACTGTAGACTCATCGGTAAGAGCCGGTATTACGCTCCGTACCCACTATATATTTGAGTGCGAAATGAGGGACAACTGGACGGTAAAATCTCCTATACGAACATATAAATCAGCAGTAATGGGGCTAACTTCATATAAAGTTTTTGATAATTCGAATACAATGATAAATCACTATTTATAATATATATCGAGCCTATAAAGGGTAACAACACGATTGTTATCTAGTCGGTACATGGTATCAGCTTAGGTTTCCGAGACGTTATATTTTAGCAACACTACGTTTGCTGAGTCTATACATGATATCAGCACAATGGATTTCAAGATAGGCTACATTTCCCTAAAATGGAATTACAACTACTTCTGAACAACTATAACTCCAGAAAATCTGTACAATCTGGAAATGATCGATATCAGTTATTAATTTTCGCGGTAATCATGAAAACATTTAATGAAATATGTAACAGATAGATACCCTTTCTTGCACAGTACTAATTGCAACTGCAAATTAGGTTTTGCACACATAGTAACAAATTAGTTCAAATGGGACCAGAAGGATAAACCAAAGTCAGCATGTACGGAAGGTATAATCTGAAGTTCAGATTTGTTTCATGATTACTGGCGACTCGTCAGTAGGAATCCACTTCATATTCGGTAAAAGTATATAGTACAATTGGACAGTACAATTTGCTATACCAATGTATTTACCAATAGTAGTCGAGAGAACTTCATATAAAGTATTCGGGAATGCAATTATAAATCCTTCCAACTATATATAATATATACTGAGCCAGTAAAATATTCCAACATTGGTTTTCATAATCTCGAGCCTGCATCATGTGCCAAAACAATTGGTTTCACTCAAAACTACATTTCACAAAAATTGAGAATTACAACTATTTATGAACAACTTCTAATTCAAAAGTCCATACATTCTGGCCTTGATCGATATCATTTATCAATTTTCGCGCTATTCATGACATCATTTTATTAAATATATAAGAGTTATATAATCGTCCGTGCGTAGAACTGATGAATAAGCAAGTTTGAGAACATTTTTTCAAAATGACCAGAAAGTTATACTAAAGTCAGAATGAACCGAAGATATAATCTTATGTACACATGGGCTTCTCGTTTATTGACAATTCATTATTAGTAGAAAGTAATATACCTTAAACACACTTTATGCGTAATCAAGAAATCTTGGCAATTTGGGCGGTACCGTGCATACTAAAATAATCAGATTCAGACATAAAACTCACACTCGAGGCAGAAAGATGCAAGACGTTTCACTTCTTATAAGTCCAACTAATTCGTGAACATTATGGTGATTTAAGAAGAGCAATAAACAGATATTCTATGTTTAGCAGACAAATAAATCTCTCTATAAGAAACATGTTGCACAGCATGAGAAAAGATTAATTACCTTTTCCTAGATGGGTGCCACAAGGTGTTTGCATCCACTGTCCACCTCATTATTCCTGATATTAGGACTTCCTCTTACGGAAGTCTTTTTCAATGGAAGCACATCTCATGAACAATTTGACAATCCGTTAGATACTTTTCGTGGTGGAAAACAAATATATATATGCAATTATATATTGTGTTGCGCACCTAGTATAAATTATTTCAATTATGACCGCCCTATTTTCCCACATTCATCACCTAAGTATCTACTGGGTAAAGGACGTATTAACGGCTCCTACTGATGCGACGCCAGAAAGTAAGAAACGAATGTGCACTAGGCTGTACTTCCCGTTCATGCTGTCTTTGGTTTATCCTTCTGGTCATAATTGAACTAATTTGTTACTAGGTGCGCAACACCTAATACATAATTTTAAGATCAATATGTCAAGTGAAATATTAGTTTATACCTATTGTTAGGTCTATTACGCATAACTGTCTTTTCAATATGTAAGTGTATGTAAATTTTGTTTGTGTACCGACGATCGTCGGTATTTGTCATTAAATCACTGTATCGTCCTGTCTTTGAATTCAAACATGTAGACATATACACAGACAAATTTGACATACACTTACCTAGTGAAAAGACATTTATGTTTAAGAGATTTAACAATAAGTATTAATGGGACAGCTTAAACTAAATTTTCCATTTGACATATTGATTTTCAAATTGTTTGTGAGATGTGCTTTCCGTTGAAAAAGAATTCCGAAAAAGGAAGTCTAAATATCTTGAATAAGCAGGTGGCCAGTTAATGCAAACACCTTGTGGTGCCCAACAATGAAAAGGTAAATAGCCCTCTTTTAAGATAAGTTTTATAAATAATCTTTCAGTCTTTGTCACTATAATCTACTATGAATGTAAGATTACAGAAGAGAAAATATTTTTAAGTTTTGCATAAGAATTCCTACAAATAAAGTGTTTATATAACTGCATACCAAACCACACGTGCTTCGAGTCGAGGAAGATTGAAAGCAGACGTTCTGTACTAACCATCTAAGGGTGACCTAATGTCTTAATAACTAATTAAGCAATGATTGCAGGGGTGCGGTTAACAATTAGTCAAAACATGTTTGCGAGTTTGCTATAAAAACCAACCCAAATGTGTCTAACTGGCCGCATAACATAGCAATGCGTACTGACGCGTTTCGACATTCCATGATCATAATCAGAGTACGATGGCAAACTGACTAACGAGGATCAAATCGCAATGCATATATTTGGACAACTAAATTAGATATGCGGCTCTCACCTCTAGTAGTCCCACGTATACTACATTTGACTGTAAATGTTAGCAGTACAATATATATAATATTTCTGCAGCATTTGCCAAATGTATATAAGTTTTCCAATGAAGCAATGATCGATTGCGCGGTTGATGGTAACGATTCTTTAAATCAAATTTGCGAAACTGAGATAAACACAAATAGCATCTTTTCTAACCTGCCGCATAACATAGTCACAACATATAAATTGGGTAGCCTAAATTTGTAGTCAAGTACAACGTTTTCGAGACTACTAGGGATAAAAGCCGCATATCTAAATCTGCTTTTTTATATATGAATAGTGGTTTAATTCACGTTAATTAGTTCGCAGCTGTGTTTTAATAATAATAATCTTAGAAGGTATAAATGCGTCAGTAAACGTGACTAATGGTAATATTTATGTTGTGCTATTAATTGTTTACAATAGGATTGATGTTAATCGAAATCTGGCAAACTTGATTTAAAATGACTTCATAGCTGTTGTCTTGTCAAAACGAAAAACAAATGTAAATGTTCCCTATGAAAATCTGAACATTATTTGCATCAAACGGACGATCATGAAGCTTAAAGCCAAAATTGATTGGCAAATTCCTCCAAGTTGTGTATAATTAGCAATTTTTCCGTTTTGCATCGGAAAATTTTTTTTGATTAACTAAACCAGCCTATTAAAAGACTCCAATAACATTTTAGAAAGAAAATGATTCTAAAGACCTAGAATTATCTGGAAATTCTTTGATTTCATTGCGCGATTTTAAAATGAAACAAAACTAAAATCTTCGCATCCTGCTTTGCTACTAGATTGAAAAATAAGAATAAAATAATGACAATTACCTAAATCAAGGTTATGATATCGATATGACCATCTATCCCATCATATACGTCACTTTGTCAGTATAAAATAAACATTGTTGAATTTAGACAAGGCAGTTCATCAAGTCGACCGGTTTCATCCTCATCGGGAACTCATAACGTACTGTCCAGAATTTACCGCCGACAGTCTTCGAAACTGGGCACGTCTGCTTCGAAGTATATCGTAAAAACCACTGAGCCACCCTACTGCATGCTAAACACAGTTTACAGCTATATACTAACTAGTGCTTATTAGTGAGCCTTTCCTTTAAGTTCAGCCTATATGGAATCAATTTCTAATTAAAGTTCCAACTAAGCACCAAAATCTGGCTTTTTATAACAGACACCACGCTACCTGTGGAAGTGGTATAAATTGAACATTTTTATAATTAAACGACTATGGGTTGCAATAGTTACAAAAACACAATTCCCATTCAATACATGCATTTTTCAGTATAAACAAAGCATTGTTAAATGTATAGCAGGCTATTCATTTTGTAGACCAGTTTCTTCCTTTTTGAGACCACTTCAAGTACAAAAAGAGTTTAAATAGACGGAGACCACATGTTGAGCATAGTTTAGCCATAAAAGGAACTTTATGGCTATAGTGCAAGCCATAGATTTGATAGTAGTCAGATACGACGAATTCCTTATTTTCATAATGAGAATGGCCCCAACCAGCCCATAGGGTGATTTACACGCCCTCCCATGTCAACAATAAATTTAGCAAAAGACACTTGCACGAATGTTAGAACTGAATTTATTTTAATATAAAAATCAGGCAAGAACATATTTATATAATCAAATGGCAATTTCTGAAAAAATATTGAAGAACTATATTTGTGTGGAAAAGAATTCCAGAGCGAATCTGTTTATTTATCTACAAAAACCTTACTCTCAATAAATCTTTGTTGTTATTTCGCAAAAATAATATATTACATACCCTTGTACATAAAAGCTAACTAAAACATTAATTGGTGCATGACACAAAATTGCGTTTATTATTCCTCAGATGTGGCGCAGTGGATATATGCAAGACTCCGAATTAAATATACCCCGGACGCTGCAAATTTTAGCAATTAATTGATGTGTTCCTAATAATGACAAAACTGGTCTACTGGATGTATTTCCGTTGCGACCTTACCGAATTCTTAGTTTATAATCTCATTATACATACTTTTTTTTTCTCAGGTAGCCCAGTTCTTCCTCGATCTTTTTTTCAGAGCTGATCTTTATGGTACTGTTTGCTAGTTTGTTAAATAACTTCCTTTTGTGGGATTTTGGCACACTACTGTTGTAATGAATGTATTTCCCCGTTAAAGCTGGTAAATGCCATTTAATTCAAGACTACTTAAATTCACTTTACCATCTTTCATTTATGTACATCCTGCGTTTTCATTTGATTATATGGATGGCAACAAATCTGACTCAGTTTTACTTCTATTTCTTGTTTGGGCTGATTAGTAAGTGTGCATGCGTATGTGTCTGTGTGTGCCGGTTTGCATGTAAAGGTTTTTTTCATTGTATTGAAAAGTTAAGTCTGAGATCTGATCATTCTTGTGTTGATGGCTTGAGAGTTAACCAACTATTCGCATTGTTGAATGTTACGAGTACGATTTTTATTTCCCCGAGTGTAGTCTTTCTTTTCCTATTGTTCCGCAATTTTGTTTTGTCCACTTGGTAACAGCGCAGGTGCGATTTCAGTGTTAGATTCTCATAATTCTTTTCAAAAGTTCTGTCACCGTATGTGCAGCTGCTTTTTCCCCTTCAGTTTGTTGTCAATCCGATCGAATAATTGTTGAGTCTGGTCGAGGGGGTGTTTGGTCTTACCTGGATGCTAGTAAATTGTTTTTGGATTGTGTGATTCGTGGCCATTCGATTAGAATATCCTGTTGATGAAACATTTGCATATTTAGGCTAGGTGCTTGTTGTTTTATAAAAAGGTCTTCATGTATATAAAATAATTTTTCTGGTTTTGCTTTATGTATAATTAAGAAATTAGTCAAATTGACTGGGTGCCCCGTTTCCAATATATTTGACCAAAAATAGCTGATTTTCCTAACTGCGCCAAGCCTTTTTTAATTAATTTCTGTGGTAAATGTTGCGGAATTCTGTTAATCAAATGAAAACAGAGAATGTATATAAATGAAAGATTGTAAAGTGAAGTTTAGTATTCTCGAAATAAGTGGCCATTATACACTTTCACTGGGCAATACATTCATTATAACAGCAGTGTGCAAAAATCCCACAAAAAAACTTAGTTTACAATCTAGCAAACAGAATCATTAATATCTGCTCCAAACACAAGATCGAGGAAAAACTGGGCTACCTGAGGAAAATTTTGCTAATGAACATATATAGACATACTGCGTCCAATTGATCAACTGAACCTAACTAGTTATTAGTTTCTATCTTTTATTTTATATGCTAACTCGTTTATGAGCCACCAGAGCATCAAATATTCCAAAAAAGTGATAATAAAGTTGTAGAGTTGTTAACTACACTTTTACTGCAACACACATTATGTGACTTACTAAAGTGATTTACTGGAAAAGTAAAACATATTAATCATTATAAAACGAACATTGGTTGCGTGGTCGATGATAACAATTATTATAATCAAGGGTGCGATCTTGATATAAGCACCTGACCTATTAATTATTTACATACATCAGAATAAAATAAGAATTGCCTTTTCTGCATTATACAATTCTTAGTTTATACTGGCGATGTAAATAATTAATGGGTGAGGTGATTATATTAAGATCGCAACCTTGATTATAATAATATTAATCATTATGTTCTACAGTAAATATCCGTATACCCATATAGTATTACAGAACGCCTCTTATGGCATAAGAAAGAAATCCCTCTTTTAATTTCAGTTCACAAACAGGCTACTCGTGCTTAAAATTTTAGAATAGACTGGGCCTATATAATTAGCGAAGTGTGTTCACACACCTTTGTTTAACTAAAACTGAAAAGCGTTTTGTTTGACTGCCATATTATTCGCTTGACAAAACAAGTTTTGTCACAGATACATGCGCAGAACTTCTTAAATTTGACACACACCAGGGTGATCTGTTCACCGCCCAGCGCGAACTCAATTTCCTGTTGATTCTGCATAAATAAGATAGTTTACTGGTGGCTGCAAGCGGAATTGTGAAGTTGTCTATAACATGCGGCAGAAAAGACTTGGCGGTGGATATAAAAGAAATTTTCTCAGGTGCAAAATATTTTAAATGCAACAATGAACACCAACTTTATTTGTCAAGTATTAGTTTATATTCACTTACACGTTACAGGTGAATAAAAATTGATTTTTCATCTGCTATACGACAATTTTCAATTGATTGAATTACAGAACTGGTTTCGTATTTTAATTTTAAATTTATTGGGTAAACTTAAATCAATGTCATATCACTCACGGCATCCTAACTAGTCTGCAAACTTTCAGACAAACCTAAGCTCAATGCTGTAACCCATCGCAAGGATGAGTAATTATTGAAGTGTAAATAAAATGCGGCGTAGTTTTTTCTGTAGACCGTTGATCTGTGAAATGTGCTATCAATTATACGTTTGAGCTGCATAAAAAGAACAATTCGAATTTCTCGCTCTTCATCTTTATTTGTAAACCGAATACTCAGGTGGCATTCACTGAATTTATTAGACATTTATACAATAAACATAAGGTGTGCAATGCAGACAGTTAATTGATTTTTTCTACAACCAATGTAAGCAATATTTTTTACCTTATGATACAACGATCTACAGTCTGAATTTTGAGTTAATCATTCTGGTTGCACATTTAATAAAACTAGAAATTTGCAGCGATGCAGTCATCATAATAAGGCTATATTATATTTTACCATTTTCTTTGAATTTGTGTTTAATTTATACATTAATAAATGCATTCATTTATGTTACTATAAATGTAAAAGAACCTAGCAAAATTGCACTCAAATAAACTCGGAAAAGTCGAATTTAATTCTGTTATGTACACCCAAATAATACGCGGAATATTAATCACGCTATAATTTCAACGAAAGCCTTTTGATCGATCCCAATTGAAATATTTTCAGTCGAATATTAAATTATTTATCCATTAGACACTCTATTGTTACAGAACATAACATTATTATTATTATTATTTCACAAGCCAAAGAAATAGAAAGTTATGTTGTAATTTGCTGATTCGGCAAATGCGCTTCATCTCATCTTACGTCAATTAATCATTTAGGCAACCATTGATTAGGGATATCGAAAAAGTACGTTTTTCATGTCGTGTAATTTTAAGAATAATTAAGCGAATATTGCAAAGTTTTTGATTTAATAACAATTCTCAATATTTTCATAGATGCTGAAAAATCTTATTCACAGTAGCTGTGACATCCCTAATTTCAAGTTCCATTTCAATTGGTCTAACGGTATGGAAATTGAGTAGCAGATTAAAACCCCAAACGACTACTTATCTAGAATTAATTGATGCATTGTTCTCACTAGCCGATATTCGAACGTATCTTCACCTATTACCTGAACTTCGTTTTGCCAAACATCCGTTTTAAACTTAGTCTAATTTTTCTCGCGATAAATGCCAACACTTGTTATCGAGTTTCTTTGTCAATCGATCAATCCTCACAAAAAATATAGCCATACACACGCAGACCTAAATCTCACATTTAGCCAAACGCTTGCAAAATGTAAGTAACATTCGGTCACTGGAGTTTCACTCTGATGCATGTATGTGTATTTAATTAAAATTAACGAAGTACTTGAAAGTTGTATACAGGCAAATGCGAATGCACGCCTATCAAGGAACACGCTAGTAACAGTTATATGATCAGCCAGTCCTAAGTCAAATCAAAGCTATTTGAAAGAAAGTTCTCGTTTCCTTCATTGCTCTTCTAAACTTGTTGTGATGAGCAGTCAATTAACAAAGGTACTCAACAATGTGTTTCAAAATATCTCGAAGGAAAATGTGAAAAGTGAGTTCGGTACCCTTTTTCAGATAAACAAATAACAGGTAACCATGCAACATATTCTTTCGGTGATCGTTCAAAAAGTCTGTGCGTTTGGATCGAAACCATACTCCATGTTTATACACGGCCCATTCTGAAATAATCATATATCTTCTGAAGCATATGTTGATATTCTTAAATAATATACAATTTCATGTTAACGTTGTTTGCACGAAGCAGAGTCTTAGCTTACTAAAGCAGGTGATAAGCAGATTAGCCGTAGTGAAAGTTTATAACCGTTGTTTATTTAACTTATCCAAAATACAAAATTTGAAATGTAATCCATGGTTTAATCTTAATCGGTTTACTTATTAGTAGCAACGAGGCTACCAGTAAGGATAAAATGTTTAACAAAGCAGTTTTCATTCATTTTTTTATCACTATCTAGCCCAAACTGGAGCTCAAATATAATTGAAAATAGTTTACTAATAAATAATAGATAGAAAAGCAGTCTACTTTAAAAATTTACACAAAAATATTATATATATATATATATATTCCTAATTAGAAATATACAAAAATATATGTATATTTGTCTAATATTTTTAAAATATGAGGAATCGAAATAGCACTTCGTTTCATCTTGTCAATTCGTTTTACTGTAAGTCTTAACCAAATACAATGTTATTTTTAGATAGAAAATCAGTTCACATATGAAAAAATACATAACTCGTTTTATTGAACACTTCGTCTTTAAAATTTGAGAGGTCAACACCAGGGGGACTAGTAGAACTGATTTGCGATACCCTAAACATACTTCGCAGTGTTTTTCTTATTGTTCAGTTTTAGGTTATGCACAGACGATAAACATGCAAGACTAAAACCTACCAAGAAGTGCGTCTAACTGTTGTGTTGCTAGGCTCTTAAATTCGATGAGTTTATATCTCAAATTCATAAGCTCGAAAAAACAAACTGATATCGCCGTCCGTAAATCTAATGATTTTTCACCGCCTATATTATAGAAGTTTGGCGAATGCTGCAAACATGTTATGCTCTTTTGTTTAAATCATGTTTGCGAGCTTAAAGTAAACACCAATCCCAATGTATTTAACCAGTCGTCGAAAAACATAACAAAACTACTGCCAGTTGCAATAAACTGACGCGTTTCGACCTTACTTGAAGCAAGCAAAGCTTGCTTCATTAGTTTCGTCTGTTAAACTTGTAATGTAAATATATTGGCAAAAAAAACTATTGGAACAATGAACGCTGCGTTAGTCAAAACGCAGATCAGGTAATACATGTCACTTATCTGTGTGAATAGGGCAATTTAGATAATAAGCTTGACAAATTCAGAGCGCTTTAAGGGCTCAATTTTATTGCTGTAGCTGTGTAAAATCATTAAGCATTTTATTTTAGAACACAATAAGAAGTAAAATAATCTTAATTCATTTTTTTAATTACTCATATGACTGTATTGTATTATTATAAAGAACAGGAGATATCCGATTTTTTCTAACATTATTTCTAACGGGATAAAGTATGCCTCAAAATTTTTAACAATGATACTCACTTTGGAATTAGTTCTCATATTCTGTCATAATAATATAGTGATAATATTGTTAATTCATGTATTGACTGCATTCGTGATGAATTTTTCTTTTGTGATTTAAAATATTTAAAAATTAAATTAGCCTTAATGAAAGCTTATATTCTTGACAAGCCTTCACCTGACAGACAAGCGTGTAACTCGTGACTAGTTTTAATCTAGTTATGAAGTTATTTATTCGAACTTTCAGACAGCGTTCGTAAATGAAAATAAACATCAAAATTGTTATAATTAATATACTTATTTTTTAGTTTCTAAGGGTTCGGCACAAAAATAGATTTTTTAACCTTACTTGAAAGGCGAGTTATCCAAAATTCAACAATCAATTAAAAACAAAATAAGGGGAAGAACAAATATTTTTCCGAATTTTGTTTAAAAGAATTTCTGTGTCCACTTCAAATGAAATAGCTATATTAAATTATCAAAATGTTAAGTATATCCTATTTGGAAAAGTATAGAAGAAATAATCGCAGTGAGTTTGTTTATCTTTGAGTAATTTGAAATCATCATTCAACATATATTGAAAAATATATCAAAAGCTTAGATAATTTCGTATTGGAAAAGATAATATTTACATTTATCAAAATTTAATTTTATCACAAAATTCTTCTATTTAAGACATTCAACCAGAAGTAAAATTATCAACTGCATGAAAAAGAATTTCCAATAATTATTTACTCTGTCATAATTCACAGTAGGTTTCATCGATTTGAAAACTATCAAATACATATTATGTCTTTCAGCACGATGTAATGCTTATTTATAATTGAGTTATGTATGGAATTTCAGATTTTTCTGAAACGTATTGAATCTTTCCTTTCAAGAATCATGCGTATCTCCATTATAACCCACAGGAAAAATTCAACACAAAATCAAGGCTACTGAGGTAGTCTTGTTAAAACTTAGCTAGTTATATTCCAATTAAATATTCCAAGTTGGATTTATTAACACAAATCCTCTAACGTTAGGATAGCACTAAATATAAGGGTTTCAATAACTATTTCCTACTGCTTTAATTAATTTAGCATAAAATAGTCAACCATCTATCGCTAATTTTATAACGTTATGTGATAAAAAGTCAAAAATATATTTACAGCAGTATATTTTAAGTAATATACATAGATTAAAATTAACATTATGCGCTTTTGGAAATTAATGAATGAATCCATTGAAGAAGAAACTTTTTTATTTAAATTATTTATTTGGTCTCACATAATTTCAAAATTAGGCTGGTTGCGGATTCGCTCCTTTCTTCCGAAGCCTTCAACGTCGTTCCTACTAACCACTGGAAATGAAGTCCGATCTAATCTTCGTTGAATAGCAACTTTTCGGTGTGATCTTTACTGTACCATCCTCAGGCCTCTAATAACACATACAGAGTAAAATGCAAGCAATAGCAGTTTTTAGCAAATTTGGTAAACTTATTCCAATAACATTCGTATTTATATGTAAGTTTTTTGACTTACCAATGTTGTTAAACAAAGAAATTGTCTCAGTAACTAAATTCGATATATGCAAATGCATGGAGCACACGAAAAAACTCACTCAAAAACTATATATATATATATATATATATATATATATATATATATATATATATATATATAGAGAGAGAGAGAGAGAGAGAGAGAAAGAGAAAGAGAGAAATTGTTATATATTTATTTAAGGTGTGGTACAACTATTGTAATAATCAATGAATAATTATATTAAAATTAATAAATAATGAAATTCTACGAACACACATATGTGTTTCGTACATAATTTTAAAAGACGTGGTCAGAAATATATAGAAAATCACACTGTCAATTACATTTATTTATGCAGGTGCATAATTGTATATGAGTTGTACATCTATATGTGTTTTTTTCTAAATATATACAAGATGTGTTAACGATATAATATATATATATATATATATTCGTATAATGATTTATTTTATATATATGATCATATATTTGCGTACAATAATTTCTATAATTTGTTTAACTTAGGAACGTGCATATTATGTGTTTTTATTAGACCCATTAGTTCGTACTTACTATATCTTCCACTTTCTTTATTCTGTCTTAATCTAATCGTCGCTATGGTCTTCACTCTCTTTCTATCGAGGTAACTTGCTGACTTTGGTTTACCCTTCGGGTCATATTTGAACTAATTATTTCAGGTGCGCAAAACGTCATACGCAATTGCATATAAAACAGTTCTCCATAAAAACACAGTATTTGACAACCAAATTTTTCGGTTATTTAAATCAAGTTTGCGAACTTGAACTAAACCTAAATCTCATTTTATTTAACCAGTCTTCGAAAAGTATAGCAAAGCTACCTCCGTTCGCACAAACTGATGCGTTTTGACCTTCCATGATCATCATCAGAATACGATGGCAAACTGACTAGCGAGGATCGATCCGCATTGCATATATATGGAAAGCAAAATTAGACATGCGGCTCCAAATATTATTGTCTCGAATACACTGTACTTGACTAAAAATGTAGGCTGCACAATTTCTATGCAGTCCCTTAAATTAACTGTTTACAGGTTTCGCCACACAAATATATATAGATAATACAACTAAACATTAAATGATTGCGCGGGTGAGGGTAAAAATTCTTTAAATCAAGTTTGAAGGAAATACCTATTCCATTTTATTTAACCAGTCTTCAAACAACATAGCAAACCTACCGCCAGTCACAGGCACTGAAGCCTTTTGAACTTCCACGATCATTATCAGAGTACGACGGCAAACTGGCTAGTGAGGACCGATCCGCATTTCATATATACTGTAAGCAAAATAATCTACATATGTGTGTGGCAAAAGCTGTAAACATAGAAATCGTGCATCCGATATTTCCAGTCACGTGCAATGTATGCGAGACTATTAGAGGTGAGAGCCGCAAATCAAATTTTGCTTATCATATATATGAAATGCGGATCGATCCTCGCTAGTCAGTTTGCCGTCGTATTCCGATGATGATCATGAAACGTCAAAACGCGTCAGTTCGTGCGACTGGCGGTAGTTTTGGTATGTTGTTCACCGACTGGTTAAATACAATGGGATTGGTGTTTACTTCAAGCTAGCAAACTTGATTTGAAGAATTATTACCACCACCCACGCAATCAATGTTTTTTAATTGTATTGCCTCCATATATATGTGTGGCAAAAGCTGCAAAGGTTAATGTTTATTGTGGATTTGACCGCATTTTTCTTGTGCGCGACAATTGATAGCACTATTAGGTCAGTAAAATCTTGAATTTTGATCATTTTCAGATGCTCTTTTTATTGGCTTCGATTAATGGGTTCTCACTTGTCCTTTCTTTTTTGAGTTTTCCATCAGCTGATTGACTGAAAATGACGTTGGAACAAGATTTTCCATTGTTCTTTTCCCGATATTTCGAGACCTCATTTCCAGTCTCATCTTCAGGGTTCACACAATACGCACAGGAGTAAAACACAACTTGTGGCAAATGTGGAAATCTTGTGTAAAATCTTGTTCCAACGTCATTTTCAGTCAATCAGCTAATGGATGGCTCTAAAAAGAAGGGACAACTGAGAACCCATCAATCGAAGCTAATAAACAGAGAACCTGAAAATGATCAAAATTCAAGATTTTATCGACCTAAGAGTGCTATCAATTGTCCCGCACAAGGAAAATGCGGTCAAATCCACAACAAGAAAGACAGCACTGCGCAAGAGTGTTTATCATTTAAAAAGTTAATGTTTGTTACTGAATAGAAATTGTACAGCTGACATTTGCAGTCAAGTACATGTATGTGAGACTTTTAGAGGCGAGAGCCGCATATCTAATTTTGCTGTCCATATATATGTACATATATATGCAATGCGGTTTGATCCTCGTTATTTGGTTTGCCGTCGTACTCTGATGATGATCATGGATGTTCAAAACGCGTCAGTGCGTTAGGACTGGCAGCAGTTTTGTTATATTGTTCGCCGACTGGTTAAATACAATGGGATTGGTGTTTAATTCAAGTTCGCAAAATTGATTTAAAGAATTGTTAACGCCACCCGCGCAATCAGTTTATTTTTAAATTTGTCGGTTCTTTTCAGTTTTGAATTTTAACTTTAATTACCGTGACATAGCAATTTTACAGTTTTAACATACATGTTCGATACACTCTCTCTCCCATACAATATTCTGTACACTAGATGAGATTATGTATACCGGGAATTTAAGATAGCTGCAATTATAATGAGGTAAGGTTGGTCCGTTTATTTTCCATTATATATATATATATATATATATATATATACATATATATATATATATATATATATATATATATAATTTTGAGTGAGTGTTGTCCTGTGCTCCATGCATATGCGTGTATAGAGTATAGTTGCTGAGACAAATTCTTTGTTTAAAACCATTGGTGAGTCAAAATCTAAATTATAAATCGAACTGTTTAGGAACGAGGTTACCACATTTGCTTAAATCTGCTATTGTGTGCATTTTACTGTGTATGTGTGATTAAAGACCTGAGGATGGTACGGAAAATATCTTACCGAAACCTTGCCAGTCAACGAAGATTAGATCGGACCTCATTTCCAATGGTTAATATGAATGATGTTGAAGCCTTCGGAACAAAGGAACGAATCCGAACCCAGTCTAAATGAAGGCAAAATCGTTGCGTACTTGGAAATAAGGATCAATCCGGTCTTTGCGAAAGTGATAGTGCAAAGCGACAACCTACGAAAGCAAATTTCAGAGATTCAACATATGAAACTCGTACTCCGCAAACATACAAAGGATAATTTCAAAATTATTTCGTCTTGTCTCGTCAGCAACACGAATTAATACCTTATTTTCTAAAATATTTTTAGTTTATATTTTAATCCTTTATAACAATAACACAAATATTTAATATACTAACTTTGATTGGCCGACAAATAGTTTCCTAGCGACACCAATTGTCATTGTTTTTGACATTTATAAGTTCCCTAGTAACATTTTTTCGTCTCCGGACTATTTAGTATAATAATCTGCTTAAAATATCAAATACTTTTCTGGCATTTTGCCGTATACTTGTTTATATTTCCTGTGTTATAAAATAAGCTTTATTTAGATGGATAATTAGCAATAGTAAATACGTCGTTTTAAGAAAAATAGACCAGTTTTCTCTCGTATCTGATATTATTCCGATTGGTAATGACTACATGTTACTTTTTCTGAACTTAGTAACACATGTTCGTTTTTTCATATTACAAATGTTTGACTCTCAACTCGTTCTCTTTAATTCTCTAACAGTTATTATTAAACCCTAATTAAGAAATGTCTTGAAATTCTGTAAAACTGCTTGTGTATTGTCAAAGCATTTAGCATGAATATTATATCAGTTTTGTTTATAATATACGGTCCTGTATGAATAAATTAGAATTGATATTAAAATTTCTTTATCCAATATTTTGTAACTGCTTGTCACCTTATTTGAATAATGTAAACAAAATATCTTCTACGTAGAGGTGAAACGACTGTCAAACTATGCCCTAAAGAACGACTTCAGTGTGTAAAAAAGAGGCCTGGATAGACCACCAAAAACATTGACCTATCTCAAAAGTCAAAACGTAATTCTTTGATTTGAATTAAATGTCGCATAGTAAAACGAACCTCAACAATCGAGAAACTTGCAAATCCTGGCTTCAGTAGAATGTTTCTAATTATATCTCGCTAGGTCTTACTAATCAATAATTTTTTTATATTCAAGTATAAATTGCATATCATTTGCACTGTTGAACAATATGACAGAATTAACATTATCTTACAAAAAATACACTACAAAGAACTGCACAGAACACAACACAAAAAGTTTCTTTGAACAATTAATTATTGCGCGGGTGATGGTAACAATTTTTTTAAAATCCAGTTTGCGAGCTTCAATTGAACACCAATTCCATTGTATTTGCCCAGTCGTCGAGAAACAGCAAACCTACGCCAGTTGCACACACTGCTGCGTTTTGACAACGCCGTCCTACTCTTGTGATGATCATGGAAGGTCTAAAGGCGTCAGTGCTTGCGACTGGTGATAGTTTTGCCATGTTATTCGACGACTGGTTAAATACAATGGGATCGGTGTTCACTTCAATCTCAGAAATTTTATTTAATGGATTTTCTCCAACACCCATAAATCAATGATTGTTAAATTTTATTACGCAAAAAGTTAATATTCGTGACCACATTTACAGTCAAGTACAATGCATGTGAGACTACTAGAGCAGAGAGAAGCTTATCTAGTTTTGCTTTCCACATATACGGTGTGATACTCGCTCATCAGTTTGCCGTCGTGTTCTAATCATGATCATGGAAGGCTGTAATGCGTCAGTTCGCGTGACTTATGTTAGTGTTGCTATGCAGTTCGACGACTGGTTAAATACAATGTGATTGCTGTTTCCTTCAAGCTCGCAAATGTGTTTTGTCTCACAATAGAAGAACTAACTTTTGGATTGGTGACAATTTGCAGCGTTTGCCACATCAAAAATTCAGGAATTTTAATTAAGAATTTGTTTATCAGGTATAAAGTATTAGTTGCGTCCTGACGCAAACTCTAACATATTCGACAAATATATGTCTGTGCATCAGTATATATGTGGTCTTAAATCGAAGTTGTTGGTTAAATGAACTGGTCAACATTTATTGTAGAAACTCAATCGTGATGGAATCCAACAAGCAGTCAAACCTAAAATAGATTAGCATATCACGCGGAAATAATGATTTTTTTTGTAGTATATAATTCCACAAATTGAGGGAGGGTAGCAGTTTACAAATTATTATCAATAACGCCGAAAAATACTTTTGTAATAGGGCTGTATTAAGGGCGCGTTATTTAATTACAATCGGCCAGACCTATCACTTTCTTAAATACAGATACAAATTACATCTCATCATATACGATGCTTGACATAGTACCGTCTATTTTCCTAAATATGCGATAAAAGACGGATAACTTAGGTTTTATTGTTTATTAAATATATAGTTAATAAAATAGTATCAACAAAATTTTTATCATTGATTTCAAATTCTACGCAATTGTATACATTTCCTTTTCATAGGGAGAATTTCGATTCTGTAGAATAATTCAAAAGGAGTTCAATTCTTTTGGTACAAGGATAATTGCTACCATGATGTATTCTATTTAAGGTTTATGAAAGCTAAGGAATAGTGTCATATTAATAGTTTGATTGCATAATTAATCCAGCTAATCAACTTTTACTTTTCACAATTATTAACAATTGGTTGCATAGATATTTATATAATGGTAAACGCCTGTTGAAGAACTTTTAATTTCTTTATCATTCAATAGCCGAATCGTCTTCGAAATCTACCTTCTATACTTTAGGCTCATTCGAATCCGTCAATTCGACTAGAAAGACTGTCCCATGTAGACAAAAATTTCACGAAAGAATGAACAGTTTCTACGCAAATCTAGGTTAACAAATAATAGATAGATCGCTTAAAGATTACACACATTACATAACTATATTAAAAAGTGTAATTTGTAATATCTAAATAATAATTGTAACGCTTATATCTTGGATAATCAAAATAAATTCTTAATATCGTAACGTTCAAAATGCAAAAAAAACAGTACCTGTATGCGATCAATCAACAATCACACAAAATCTATACATATACGAAATGTTTCATAGGGGAATAATTAACATTGAGCATTTCAATGAAGCCGATACAATTTACATGAAAATATTCCACCACTCTTTTACACAGTTAGTTAGGCATCTAAATAATTGAATAGCAAATTAGCCAGTTATTGCGCACCTAGTAACAAATTGGTTCAAATATGACCAGAAGGATAAACCAAAGGCGCCATGCACGGAATGTATAATTTCGTGCTTACTGGAGACTCATCAGTAGGAACCGGTATTACGCCCTTTATCCAATTTATCCACAATACATATAACGAATCTGTAAAGGGTACCAACACTCTGGCTATTGTGTTAGTTACTGATACCAACATTATAGAACAGAAAAGGTACATGATAGTAAAACTATGGTTGCCGAGTCCGTACACGGTACCAACAGGATGGATGCTATAGTTCACCAAGATTGAGAATAAAAACTATTTTTGAACACCTGTTACTCCAGTAAATCCATACACTCTGGCTTTGATTGGTATCAGTTATCACATTTCGCAGTAATCATGACATCATTCAATTAAATAAATTACAGTAAGGAGCCTTTAAAGACTCGGTATATATATTATATAGTGTGAGTAAGCATTGAAGTCGCATTTACGAGACTTTACATGAAGTTAGCCACTCTACTGCATGTTTACACATTCGTATAAGAGATCGTACCGTCCTAGTTTCCCACATTCTTCACTTAAATATATAGTGGGTAAAGGGCGCAAGATCGGCGCCTACTGATGAGTTGCCAGTAAAGACGAATGAAATGTGCACGACATAATACTTTCCATGCATGCTGCCTTTATTTACCCTTCTGGTCAAATTTGTAATAATTTTTACTAGGTTCGAAACACCTAATATACAGCTTTATATATATTAGTCCTCTACCACAGGCGATATCTAACTGTTATATATTTAATTCTATTGTCATGAATACCGCAAAATTTTATAACTCATATCGATCAAGGCCAGTGTGTATGGATTTGCTAGAGCAACAGTTGGTCTTTAATAGTTGCAATTCTCAATTTTTGTGAGCTTTAGCATACATTGATATCCATCGTGTTAGTACCAAGTACCAACTCGGCAACCATAGTGTTAGTACCATGTTCCTTTTTAGTACCATAATGCTGGTATCGGGTACAGACACAATTGCCATTATGTTGGTACCCTTTACAGACTCGGTGGATATATTATATAGAGTGAGTTAGCTGTGAATTCGCATTTTAAAGACTTCATATGACATTAACTTCACCACTGCAGGTTTAGACATTCGTACAGGAGATTGTACCGTTCTATTTTACCACATTCCTCACCCAAATATGTGGTTGGTAAAGGGCGTAATACCGGCTCCTACTGATGTGTCGCCAGTATGCGCGAAACGAATTTCCATGAGATCATACTTTCAGTGCATTCTGCCTTTCGACATCTTCTAATCTAAATATATATATATATATTTATATTAGTTCTCTTCCACATACAGTATCTGATTAGCCAGTTAGTCACACCGCCTAGCTGCATTATTAAGCATACACACTTATCGGCTGAGAAGGCTGATGTGCCGCAGTGTGCAGCTAGTCCTAAACCACCGCTCACCTTCGTTGACCAGCCTGATTATCCATTCCCATCGTTCGTCATTAAATAGATAATTATCTGTCCCAAGGATGTAGCACTAATGACCGATGTGTTGCTGGTTTCATTTATAGGAAATTTTATCATATCAACATTTAGTAAATGGCTATTTGCTTTACCGATGCGTATAAAATATTAATACCGACCATCAATTTATCACTGACTCTCTGCTTAGGGCAGTCCTCACATCAATCATAATCAGACGAATTATACGCTAAATCCGCCACATTAACTATCAACGTTATAATCAACCAACAGAGTGTGTCTACTCGTGTCTTCGCAGCAACGATTTATAATCAATTATTAGCGGAAGATTATTTGTTTCGGGGGCGCGTACACAATATCAACAACTGCACTAAAGGTTCTGCAGATGCTTTATCACCAATCGCAATAAAAACACTAAAATAATACGACAACTGCAGCGACGCGATTTCACAAAGTCAAAGCTGCCTACTTACATCATGACTGAGCAGATATTTTAGTTTTTAATGTCTGTTCAACCGCCACAAATTGCTCTCTAATATTATTGACGACCGGTTCTCATAGTCTGCCTTCTATACTGCAGTCCCAATACACTCTATCATTCCAAATAGAGCGACTGTCCTTATCTCAATAAAGAAGACGAGATAACGGCCTATATCAGTGAGATTCAGAGACTGAATAATAACGAAAATATAGTGACTCATATAGCCTTACTTTACGGGTTTTCACAAGTAATTCAATAAACGATGCAATAAACACAAATAAAATGTCAAAACCTAAACCAAATGTTCGCACAATAAATTTACAAGATGTCTCTGCACACACCCGCGATTTCTTTCTATGTCAATATATGTTAACAAATACTAGAGAAATCTCTTAGTAAAAATACACAAAATATGTAACCATATTAAAATGTGCAATAAGTAATATCTAAATAATAATAAATAAAGGCCAAATTTGTCATCATTTTCCGTTCAAACATTATAGACAATGACCACTCATCTATTTTCGACCAATCAAAGGTTTGAAAATTCTAAAACTTTTTATTGACTTTTACAGATTATGCGGTATAATCAAGATGTTTTTCAAGAAAAAAAGTTTGTGATATGCATATATGACGAGATCGAAAGGAATAATATTGTATTATTATACACAGTATCTCACACACAATATCTGTGACAAAAATGTTTCCTCTGTGTTTTAACTTATATCTCTTATATTCCTCTGTTTCAAAAGTTGTTTTGTCATTTCAGCGATCGATACATTAACATTGCATATGATTTAGCTGATACATGACAAAATTAGGGCTCTAGCAAGAAATGCTAATTTGAATTAATTTCGTGTTATTGCAAAAGGATGCGAGAACTATACGATATCTTGCAACAAAAGTAAAGTCAGCAGTGGATTTAATTTTATGCCTGTGTAAACAAAGATTATTCATTTAAATGTTGATAACTCAATAAATTCTGAATCCTACATATGTTTGGTTGATTTAGAAGATTAACAAATACCATTTAAGACAAAAGGGTTTGATTATACCTGCCGAATTTTCTTCAAAATGTGCGTGCTATATTTTTTCTATCTATTTCTCCTACATAAGTATAAACCTCCATATTGATTTATTAACCCAACAGCATATTTAGCACAATTTGGAGAACATTATTTCTGAATACAAAACTTAAGTGGGAAAGGAAGAAATTTAAACATTTTTTTAATTCTAAATTACCGCTTCTCTTGTAAAGTAAAAATTTTGAGTGCAATTTAAAATTGTTTTATTTTAAATCCATTTATCATTCAATGTATACGCAGATAGAGATGAATGTTGAGATAAAAACCAATAAAAATTTTGTTAATAAATCGCACAACATAAAAAACCTGTCATTCATGCCACTAATCAGCTAAACTTTGCTCAATGGTTCAGTTAATTTTAGAGTATGCTAAAATGGCCTATATCACTTCATTCGCCGACTACTATGACAGCATTAGTTCACTTTCTATGCATTTCCTATACTGCGATAGTTTCAAATTGATAATTTTGGTATTGGTTTAACTGAAATTTAATTCTTTAAATAAATACCGATGAAATATTTTACTTTTACTGTTGTAAGGTTAGGTAGAGTAAATGGCATTATGGCCTCCCCACCCCATTATACGTCAGTCTCTAAAGCTGAACAAAGGGGTTTGAAACACGTAAATAAATGTAAATGAATTTTATATAATTAGAGGAAACACTAGTCAGCAGCAAATTCTGACCAGTACTTCATGAGTTCCTAATAAGGACGAAGCCGGTCTTCTGGATGAGTTGTCTCTTCTATACTATAAAATTCTTAGTTTATACTGGAAAATGTGTGTACTTAATGGGTCAGGCTTTTATATCAAGATCGCAATCTTGATTATAGTAATGTAAATTATTGTTTGTTTTCCTCTTAAATACGTGCATAAAAATATGATATGGGTGTGTATTTAAAGTTCATAAACTTTAAATTCGTAAGGAATTTCACCAACAATTCAAATCATATTGGCTTATTTATGTAACTAACCTAATGTGTGTGAAAATTGCTCATGACTACATAGAAATTTTTACAGTCTTCATTCAAGTCAATTACAGCAAATGTTAGATAATATTATGATAAGTGTTGTATTTCAGATTTCTTAAATCTTTAACAAATTCATGGTTGTTTTATTATCGCCAGACAAGGAACATCAAGCGATGATGTCAACCAATGGGAGTTTAAATAACGCACTATGTTCAAATTGAAAGTGAATACTTTTTATTCTTTACGAAATTTGAATTAGAATTAGAGTATAAATGTTTACGGATCAAAATTTGATAAGAAAAATTTACCACATATTGACCAAATGCTAGTTTTAAATCTTAAAAACGCAAATTAAGGCAAGATTTGGTTTTTTAAAAAAGAGAAAGTCGTCTGCGAAAAATTTATCTGTCCCCTTATCTCCAATTTATCTTATTTATATTTTTAAATAAGGCACGAATTTTGATTTTAGAAGGTGTGGCAAATTCAAACCATTTAGACGTCTTCTTCTTGGCAAGAAAATAAAATAATTACGTAATTTTAAAAACATATGGAGAAGCTGATTTTTTTGTAATCATTCGGATCCTGGTATAAGTAATATGAAATTGTTCTAATTACCACTTTTCAGTAGAAAATATTGAACATACTATTTCGCTTGTCTGATTCATTTTACAAGATAAAATCAAACTAAAATATTCAAGTGTGAACTGTCATTTAGATCACTTAATTTATACGCATTTTTAGCAAACACCATAATAGCAATATATATATGCGTAAGTTGTCTATCAACTTACGTATACCGATCGACCCGAAAATTAATTATCCGAGTGACAAACATTGCAACATAAACGCAAGCTTCGAAGCAAATAAGAAATAAACGTCTGCAATTGCACAACATGTTGTTGATACCTCGCACGTATTTTCTCCAGGCATGGCGTTTATTATGATTAATAAATGCAATAACAGAAACTAGTTGGCCACATATCAACCCCTATGTATAAAAAAACAGCGTTCTGATTTATGCCAGCAGAAAAACGTGTTCGGGCATGGAGCCAGTTCTGAAGATGATACACGCATTTGATTGTGTCTTCCTTTTTCAAATTTCCTGAAGGTCTATATTTAATTTTTTGGCTTTCAATATATATATATATATATATATATATATATATATATATATATATATATATATATATATATATATGTTCATTTGTAAATACTTGATCAGAAATTAGAAAGAAACGCTTCTTGTATCTGATAAAATTTATTTTATCTTTACCCATAAAAATTGTGCTATGTATTACATAATTCTTGAAAGCCAAATAAATTTTGGCATTTTAATATTTCACTATATTACGCACCGCAAGCTTCCATAATTCAAACACGCACAATATTTTGTATATTAAATTATTATTAATTTAATAAATAATACAGAATGACTTCTCTACTTTTCAGCTCTAGTCGCGTCAATACATTTATAATAACATCTAGTAATTTAATTAACATATAGATATATAAATAGTCTATTGTGCAGTCCGGCATAAATATGACAGCAATCGCTGTCTAACACACTTATTCTATGTTTCTATGTTATAGAATAAGAAAATTATCAAACTTTTTAGATTACATATTGATTAATACTTATCAATTTGTTTACATTTTTATTAATGCATACTGGATTAAGACTTGATATTTGTGAACTTATGTGTAACATCTAAACAGACAAATACATCGGTACTTTGAAAATTGGAAAGTCTTCCAAGTTAACTTATTGTTCATTCGCTAATATTGGAAGTAAAGAAAGTGCAAATTAGAATCACCATGGAGATGTTAAATATTTGTGTTTCTGGAAATAATTTCATATTATGGAAGAAATTTTATAATGAAATTAGAGACGGCTCAATCGGAAAAAATCAGTAAATTCCTATAGGAATGTGTATTCACGCATCAAGAATAATATACATGTGATGCGGAATGATGGTGATAAGGTTACGGGAAGTTTCTTAAACATAGCTAATTAAATGAAAGGCATTCAATTTACGATAAAATGGAGTCCACAGGCTAATTAGAATTGTGAAAGTCAAATTCATAAAAGATGGTTAGAAATTAGAAATAGATAATTATGGGAAGGAAACTTTCCCTGGGATTAGTCTTAATTAAAAGTACTATCATCCGTATGCGATAAGAGAACAGTGATTAAGATCAATAAAATTAAGAAAGATAAGATTAACAGACATAAGATATAGAGATCTGAAATTAAGCAGACCACGAGAAATATTTAGTAAGTTAATACAATTTAACAATAAATGATTGCGCGGGAGGTGGTAACAATGCTTTAAATCACGTTTGCGAGCTTGAAGTAAACACCAAACCCATTTACATTTAACGTCTTCGAACAACATAACAAAACTGCCTCCAGCTGCAACGCACTGATTGCGTTGACCTCCCACATGATCATCATATCAGGATGAGGCTGCATTGGCTTTATGCAGTCACGAACATTAACTGTTTGCAGCTTTCGCCACATATACCATGTATGCAAGACTCCTAGAGGTGAGAGCCGCATATATAAATTTGATTTCCATATACATTAAATGGGGTTTAATCCTCGATGGTCAGTTTGCCGTCGTATTCTGACGATGATCATGGAAGGTCGAAACGCGTTACTGCGTTGCGGCTGGCGGTAGTTTTGTTATGTTGTTCAAAGTCTGGTTAAATACAATGGGTTTGGTGTTTACTTCAAGCACGCAAACTTGATTTAAAGAATAGTTACCACCACCCGCGCAATCAATTATTGTTTAAATTGTATTGCCTATATATGTATATGTGGCGAAAGCTGCAAACAGTTAATATTCGTGACTGCATAGAAATTGTGCAGCCGACATTTCCAGTCAAGTTCAATGTATGCAAGACTGCTAGAGGTGAGAGCCGCATATCTAAATTTGATTTCCATATATATTCAATGCGGTTTAATCCTCGATAGTCAGTTTGCCGTCGTACTCTGATGATGATCATGGAAGGTCGAAACGCGTCAGTGTGTTGCGGCTGGCGGTAGTTTTGTTATGTTGTTCGAAGACTGGTTAAATACAATGGGGTCGGTGTTTACTTCAAGCTCACAAACTTGATTTAAAGCATTGATACCACCACCCGCGCAATCAATTATTGTTAAATTGTATTGTCTATATATGTATATGTGGCGAATGCTGCAAACAGTTAATGTTCGTGACTGCATAGAAATTGTGCAGCCGACATTTCCAGTCAAGTTCAATGTATGCGAGACTGCTAGAGGTGAGATCCGCATATCTAAATTTGATTTCCATATATATTCAATGCGGTTTAATCCTCAATAATCAGTGTGCCGTCGTAGTCTGATGATGATCATGGAAGGTCGAAACGCGTCAGTGCATTGTGGCTGGCGGTAGTTTTGTTATGTTGTTCGAAGTCTGGTTAAATACAATGGGTTTGGTGTTTACTTCAAGCTCGCAAACTTGATTTAAAGCATTTGTAAATTAATTTGAACACTACTGATGGACGTATTAAATAAATGTAATCATAAGTTGAACTATGTAAAATCTGCCAAAGCTAAAGAGGCTATTACGGTAATGGACACAAAATAAAGCCGAAATGCAATATAACAATCGTTTTAGGCATTCCTCCACGCCAAGCAGTAAATTTCCAAATAAAATAAAGTAGTTTAGACTGCAGTAAATTCAGGCGTAAATGCAATCTAAGGCAAAGTCTGTAGTTTTATGTATTAACGTGAAGTTATTCAAAATATAAAAATAAAAATACAAGAAAATATAACGTCATATAAGTATAAAAAGATGTTACCACAGCTGATCTCGCTAGCGTTCAGTGGAGATTAGGTATGCAATAAACCGGGATGGTTTTAAATTGTAGCAATATACAGTCGTAACAGACCGACGAGATTGATTTGTGTATGTATTCAAATCATATTAAGATATGTTATTTTGAGTAACACAAATGTGGAAATTTAGGTCCGTGATTTTGTTCGACACTTGTTAATGGACTTTAATTATAATTAACTTTCCTTACGATTAAGTTAAGTTCCTCAATATTCTTGTTTGTCCTTCACATATTTAAACCTAAAATTTTAATTGAACTTTTATTTATTTACAATTATTTTATCAATTACATTGACGCGATCTTGCTACTTATTTATTTCCATTATTCTCATCTTCCTAATCGCTGTGGTCACTCTTAGTTTCTCATGTTTAGAATAAATCAATTTATCTTGCGCGTGCAAGTAGTAATTTATCAATTAGTCATTTAAGTTTTAACTGAAATGATGTAAACGTGTATATATTTATTTTAACCGAATACGTGACACAAAGATACGCGTCGCTCGCATATTTTGTTAAGGTGCGCATAAAACTTAAAATTAATTACGAGTGAAATATTCTAATTTTGTTTCTTTTTCGGATTTCGAATCAGATGCTTTTGCATCGTACAAAATTGGGTTTTTATTTCTAACATAACCTTTTAGCACAACTACACGCTTTGATTTCAAAGCGTTTATCATTTTAATTGAATTTTCGCATTGAATGTTGCTAATTTAAAATCAATCATTAATAGCCATATTTAGCCGCATAACGTGCAAACGTACGAATTGTCGCTTTCAAGTGGCATCTCCTACTTATAAATCAAATGCAGTGAAAACGGTGATGAATATTATTATTCATTAAATTAGGCACTCTATTTATAAATTTATTTCATGTCCAATAAAATGCAAAAGCAATTACGAGCTTGTTTGAATTTAGTTGCTTATACTTTTCGTTGAGTTTACCATACCACCAGATTTTGTTAATGTTCACATGGGAAAAATATTTTATTGGAGAAAATAAATAATAAATTTGAGACCATGCCTTGTTTGACTCGACACTCGTCCATAATAATTGTCTTCTATGCTTTGACAGCCCTTATCAGTTGTTTTGATGGAATGTAGCTAGTACTATTCCCTAGACAATATAAAGCAGGCAGCAAACTCATCCAAAGCCGGTATGCAGCATAATTATATTTACTATCACAGCCTGTATATGAATAATTATGCTCCAACATGCATAAAATCAGGTTTGAGCCCTGTCCACTGCAAATTCTGGACAGTACGAGATGAGTTCCCAATAATGACGAATCCGGTCTACTGGATTAATTGTCATTTCTACACTATGCAATTCTTAGTTTATACTGACAAATGTATGTACATGATGTGTCAGGTTTTTATATCAATACAGCAACCTTGATTTTACTAAATGCATATAAATATACTGTGATAAATATATACAATTTTATATTATTTGTTACGCACCTAGTAAAAAATTAGTTCAAATATGACCAGAAGGATAAACCAAAGACATCATGAACGAAAGTTATAATCTCAGATACACGTACGTCGAATTTTCCCAGATTTACCCACCCAATTATATAATGGGTATTGGACATAATACCGGTTCCTACTGATGAGTTTTCAGTAAGCGCAAAACGAATCAGCACATGAGATTATACCTATCATACATGCTTTCGTTGGTCTATCCGTATGGTTTTATTTTAACTAATACACAATGGCATATATTAGCTCTCCGCAACAAACAATATCTAACTGTTAACTATAATATTTATACATACACGGTATCCATCAGCTATTGCATACAGCCCAAATTATTATATAAGTGCTATTAGAAGTGCAAATGAACAGGAATTTATTTTAAACATGATTGTAATTTTATCAGTTCATACGAAACAAATTTTTAAAGCTAAAATCAAAGTATAAATTAGTTTAAACATATTGGGTAGAAACAAATTTATGAGATGAACTCGTAAGGTGATAAATAGAAAACGAATATAACATAATTATGGGTATCTATAAGTTAAGTCAAAGTGAAAGAAAACGTCGAATGACGTAATAAAAATCAATAAACAGTATGAAAAACAAACACAACCAGACAAAATGAAGGATAAATTAGATTAGCAGACGCAAGTAAAGGAAAACAGCATGATGCGCTAATAATAAATTAAAGAAAGGCACATATAAAATAAGAGTTAAGTATGGGTCACAAATTAAATTCAACAGTAAAATAACAAATAAATTGGAGTTTATATTATCTATGTGTCAGTTTTTGTTGTGCATTTAGTATTTTTTTGGCGAGAACCAGCGGAGTTCTGAAAAGTACAGACTGAAAGAAATATCAAAGCATAATTTACTAGCTATCTATGAAATTGCGTCACTAATAAAGGCAATAATTTCCGACATGGTCATAAAGCCAATCAATTAAGACCAAATATAATGGAAAACCTCGTCTTTTAAATTCACAAAATAAAACAAATAAATGAAAAATCAATGAATGTAAGTTCCGTCATCTTTCTGCATTCAGAATATGAATTAAAATCTACATCGGGTCTGAAAGCGTAAATTTTCATGAAGAGGATAAAAATTGCCTAGTTAAAAAAATTTACTTCGGGTCTGGAAGTGAAAAATTTTTTGAAGTGGATATAAATTTTCTAGTTAAATATGCCCCTCTGTTCGCTGGAAATCAACTCTACTGTTATATCTACTCATTCATATTATCAAAATTGAAAAGCATAAAGGATGGAGTTGGAATAAATACATAAATTCTACAACAACGAACAGGAAAATGAAGACACATATACTGATGTAAGCACGCGCACAAACATTAAATTCATCAGCTTATATTCAAAACATGCACCAACAACTTCTGCTTATTTAGCTGAGAGTTAGTTACGTTACATATGACAGCTACCTGAGTACGCAAATCTATTCTGTGTTTTGTTTTTAAAATCATCTGGAAATCCGCCAGATTTGGACTGTGGTTATTTTTGGCAATGTGTCCATCTATTTCGGAAAGCTTGTTCATTTTGCCAGTTAAGCTAAGTTTAAAATTATCTTCATTTGCTTCACTATTAATTGGCCAGTGCACTGAGCAGCTATTTCATTTGTACCAATAAAAAATTAGACTGTACGATTTCAGGATGCTTATCCTTTGAATTTGCATTTAGCTAGAGTTGTCTGTGTAAATAAACATCATTATGGTATCAGTCATATTGAAAGTCACCGTTTCCTAACTCCTCATGTGCACATATAGGACGGTGTGCTACCTCTTTAAAATAAATAAGCATATATTTTATTTTGACAGAGTATGTCTTCGTTGCTGTTTTTAGTTATTTATTCTTATAATTTGTGTTAATAAAACTTTCCGGGTACCCGCTTTCTAATATGTTTTTTTCTAAACACTGTCAGAACTTGAAATTTTGTATTAGGTATTGCGCACCAAATAAAAAATAAGTTCTATTATGTCCAGTAGGTTAAAATAAACGGTATCTAACTGCCAGTACTTGATGTTCAAACAAACATAAAGTATGAAGAGCGACAAAATGCATTAGATCTGTTTTGAACCAAATTACAACATGTGTAAAAGGAACATACCATAAAAAGTATTTCATTAACGAATGAAACGATCAGGGACTTCTGTAACGCCTAAAACGCAATTGATGAATTTTTATACAGGAAAACGCTAATCGAAGATACTTGTGAAGAGCAAGCTCCTTGAAATCGAACAGCCCATTGTTGTTCATTTATACAAATGCCCATTGAATGCCGAACTTAACAATCAATTAAGGAGCAAATTCAAGAGAATTTTACACTGGCCTTAAATGAGAAACGACAAGAATTTTACACTATAGTTGAACATGATTTTTATAACAAACACACCCAAAACTGGCGGATTTCCAGGTGATTTTCAGAGCAAAACACGACATAGAGTTACGCATACCGGAAGCTGTTATTTTCAAATTCCCAAATCTTAAACTCAAAAACAAAATGGTTTCTAAATGATTTTAGTACGAGCTGATGAATTGTGTTTTTCTGCTTGCCTCAACATGTGCGTTTCACCTTCCATGTTTGTTCTCGCATACCTCATGTATTTAATCTAACTTTATCACCTTTATTTTACGAAAGTGACCATATCAAGTACAAGATATTGCAATATGGTTCATTACTGTTGACAAGAAATTGCCTATTCTCGACTTTACTTCGTGTATCCGTGTTACATTAAATTCAATATCAAATATACGATTTATTTCAAAATTCAAATAACAACTATTTAAAAATACTTATAATTCATGTCGTTTTATTTTTTAAACTCAGCAATATTAAATTTTATTTACTTTTAAAATTATTTGTTACAAAATTATACATGCATGTCCAAAAAAGGAAAATGGACCACTTGATTAAGTAAGAGGAGCAACAAAAAATTACTTACATCCTAAAATCGTGTTACAAATGCGGAATTGTATACGTTCTTTAAAATGTATCTAGTAAACGATTGCTGATAAAATATGTATCGTTCAATTATCAAAGGATGATGGCTTTTATATGCAAATTGTAACAATGACTGTCGTTGAATGCAAGAAACCTTATTACAAATCAATGTAAATTATATGATTCAAAAACTTTTCAACAAAAATTTAATTGTTGCGACAATCTACTGGAATTGGCAGAAGCACACTAATAATTAACAATTATTTAAAATTACATTGGCAAGAGAGTAATGTTTTCTAAATGGGAAAATAAAAAGCTGTAGAGTTTCACGGAAAACATCCCCTCGTCTGGCCGCTATTTCTGACGCGGCTAGTTTAAACGGATAGTATAAAATTCAAGTTATAATGCCACGCTACACATGGATCGTAAGAAATGTTAAAAGCAAGTGGCCCTAAAAAAGGCATATTGCTACTACTTCTGAGAGTTGTGGGCGATCTGGTGGGTCACTGGGAGGTACCTTTTGGTCTCAAAACCATATTGCAGCCATCTGTGGCTGCGGTTGAAAGTGTGCCGAAAACCCAGGGAAGATGAACAGATTTGATGCGGTCCACGATTGTGTGTTTGGTCTCACTATGCCTATGAAACAGTCTGCTTGCTAACACGCTCTGACTACGCTTGTATAACCAAGCGGAGAAGACAAAATTACTTTCGTTACACGGAAGCCAATCAGTGTCATGATATTTTTTTGGTAATTTAAAATATATTGCTAGATTTAATTATTTTAAATGCATCACGAAATTTGCGATAATGTTACACAAGTGACGAATATTAAAATAAACCATTTGGCGTAGAAATAAACACTGAAAATAAATTTTAAATAAAAAAACATTTTATTTATAGTAAATCAACAATGGACTAACTGGATGTTTAACATTTAGATTAAATTCACCTTGAATGCTTGATATAAGCGAATTTATTTAAATTAAATGATAAATATACCATTATTTTCATGACAGACTGCGATAAAATCTACAATAACGTATTTATAAATATTTAGTTATGTCCACAAAAACATAAAATAAAACAAAAAATCGACATCGATATAATGCGCAAAAATATTTTCTGCCAATTCAGATGCATAAAATCTACGCCACAGTACTTAAGGTAATAGAATACTGAAATTAATTGTTCTTTAAATCAAGTTTGCGAGCTTGAAGTAAACACCAATCCCATAGTCTTTTACCAGTCGTCGAAAAACATAACAAAACTACCGCCAGCTGCAACGCACTGACGCGTTTCGACCTTCCATGATCATCATCAGAGTACGACGGCAAACCGACTATCGAGGATCAAACCGCATTGAATATATATGGAAATCAAATTTAGATATGCGGCTCTCACCTCTAGCAGTTTCGCATACATTGAACTTGACTGGAAATGTCGGCTGCACAATTTCTATGCAGTCACGAACATTAACTGTTTGCAGCTTTCGCCACATATACATATATAGGCAATACAATTTAAACAATAATTGATTGCGCGGGTGGTGGTAACAATTCTTTAAATCAAGTTTGCGTGCTTGAAGTAAACACCAATCCCATTGTATTTAACCAGTGCGTTGCAGCTGGCGGTAGTTTTGTTATGTTGTTCGATGATTGGTTAAATACAATGGGATTGGTGTTTACTTCAAGCACGCTAACTTGATTTAAAGAATTGTTACCACCACCCGCGCAATCAATTATTGTTTAAATTGTATTGCCTATATATGTATACGTGGCGAAAGCTGCAAACAGTTAATGTTCGTGACTGCATAGAAATTGTGCAGCCGACATTTCCAGTCAAGTTCAATGTATGCGAGACTGCTAGAGGTGAGAGCCGTATATCTAAATTTGATTTCCATATATATTCAATGCGGTTTGATCCTCGATAGTCAGTTTGCCGTCGATGATCATGGAAGGTCGAAATGCGTCAGTGCGTTGCGGCTGGCGGTAGTTTTGTTATGTTGTTCGACGAATGGTTAAATATAATGGGTTTGGTGTTTTCTTCAAGCTCGAAAACTTGATTTAAAGAATTGTTATCACCACCCGCGCAATCAATTATTGTTAAATTGAAATTAATTGTGTTTGGAGCATATCATAAATGTCGCAGTCAGCTTTTCCGGATGTTTTGTCTATTTAATTGAAATTTCTCTCAAGCTTGCTGTTTGGGTATTTATACTGTGGTTTATTATCTACAATAAAATATTCACAACAGGTTGTATGAAATAAATATGTAAACAATGGTGCTTGCAACCATTAATTAAGGGCATATTAAGATGTAGTATTCAACGTCAATCTACAGCTGACACATCCTAAGTCTATTCTCTATGTTCTAGGCCCACTACAATCTGTCAATCCAACCAGAACGTCTGTCACAAACCCAATTTAGAAGAAAGGCGGGTTAATGGCCTTCGTTAATAGGATTAAGAGACTTAAAAATTGCTTTAAAATTTTTTCATCAATCAGCTTCAATCCAAGCGGGTCGTTAATTCCCGTATAAACTAATTACAAGGAAGAAAGGTTTTCAACTGTCAGACTTTCATTTGGCAACGAGGTGCAAATGCCAAACAGCTTTCTGCTATTCACGTCCGCATGTCATTAAAAATGAGTATACTCATTTTATTTACAGGTGTCGATCGCACGTCTAATTTTTTTTAACTGAGTAATAGTCCCTCACGCCTTTGCCTCTATAACACTGATCAATGTCGCTTCGCGACATTCCCCAAATTAATGCCGAATAGATCAGGCTGAGCCAAAATGGTAGTTGCCAACACCCTTTAAACCACCACAATTTCTCCGTCATCCTATAGCGGACTCGTTCTCGTACACTATCGTCTAAAAAACATGCTTATTTCAGTCTCGAAATCCTATTGACAAAGCATGACTCATTTGTAATATCTTCTTAATTGAGGCCAGTGCAGTCGTTCCAGTCAGTGTGGGTAGATGGCATGGGCCTGCAGTTTCGAAGTAAGATTTTCAAAACAAGTAGAGCAATTTGTGCTGGTTCAACAGTAACAGTAACCTAAAATGTTGGCCAAGCCGGGACTCAACTCTACTTTACGTGGTTGGATGAATCGAGGCAACAGCTGTTGATGCTTTGGAAGCCAAGGCTTCAGAATCCATAGCTCAGTAAAGAAAATTTGGAGTGCGCTTCACGCCGGCGAACAAGATGAATATAGTCATTCGTTTGTAACAAGTGGGCGTGAATTGTAGAAGGATGTTTGGCCTATGCGCGTCGTTGCTAAATAGATTGCAGGAAGCTAATTAGCAATTTTTAGTGAAATTGGTTCATACGGTAACTAATAACCAAATATGTTTGGGCTGATTTGTAGATGTTTTTTGATACAATTTTGTATTAAATTTACTAAATAATATTAATAAAGCCGGTGAATGACTCTGTCTTCATCACTGGGACTGGGCAGTCAATCTAGCCAAAATGCTAGGTGGCATGGGCCGGAAATTTAGAAAACGGACGATGAAGAATCGTCAGCCTTAGGATGATGGAGCAACATTTGATAATTCAAAAGGCAGACCATTCACCCCAGTCCGCTAAGAGTCAGGCTAACAAATATGTAATTCCCTATTACATTATGTCTCAACAAAACCATTTTTCCATTTCAAATGTCAGTATGTAAGTATTGTGCTGTCCTTGCTTTATTAAGTTTGTGTAACCTGTGCAAAATGCCATCATTCCTACGTTTGGGCAATGTATCAAGAAATGTGGGAATATCGCACTCTTCATATTCAATTTTAAAGATAATATTCTGAAACAATTTATTAATTTTATTACGCAGTTCTATGGTATGCATACGGCTTTCAAAAACAAAACATATATCATCAACATAGCGGATAATTAGTTTTACCTCGGTCAATAGCTCAGAATTCTAACGTTCCAACACGCATTTAAACATATCGACTATGATAGGAGCTAGAGCAGGACCCATTCACTAAGACTGACACAGACTTGGCGGCTATAGGGCTGTCATTCGTTAATAGGATTGGAGCCTCTACACCGTGTACATGCAGAGGAACTGCTTAATAAATTCTGCAAACCGCCTTATAATTGAAAACAAAGAGGACAATACTTACGCCGAACTGGTGACACATTGTGCAAATCAGTCTTCAATGAACATAAAAATTTATGTATGTCAAAAGTTATTTCTTTTTGGAAAATAAATAAATTTACTTAAGACATTGAGCAATAAATCATTGCGTATTTTCTAACCAAACTGTTTGCAGAGTGTGCGCATTAATTGTATTATTAACAATTAGTCAACAAATGTGTTACATAGGTATAAATCTAACGATAAAATATGAATGTTTTTACAGAAGATGCGAAGAGGTGTATATTTACCTACAATATACAAGCGGAGAGGCTGACATAAATTTCAATACTTGCACTATCCAACTTTATTTGTATTCAACGTTCTATACAATTTATTTATACATGTGACCAATAACATTTATTCAGATACAATGATAGATTAAACTTGTGCTAATTCTTACCCACACTAATATGATGGGTAAAACATGAAATTGACATTTCATGTGCATCTATAACAGACTAGCAAAACATTTTATAAGTTTAAGTTAGCCTATGTGTGCAAAAATGCTTCTTCATTTTAAGGTTATTGGTATAAATTGTGAAAACAAGACAATTTCTTCGTGCACTGGTATTGACATGGAGCTTTCCAAGACTCATATTAAATGGCGTTTAGTTATTTGCTTTCTATTTGAAAATTCTGGACTTATTAATTTTTGATTTTTTTGGACCGTTTCCTTCATTTAACACTATTTTATCCTGTATTAAAAATTAGCATTGCCAAACGTTTTTACTGCTCTGCTAATCATTCGGAATTGTGTGAAAACTTTAGATAAAAAACTCACAATTCTACTTCTTAGGGTTTAAATAAGTTAACTGTGTTTTTGTTCGTTTATTTCACGAATTTGTAAAATAAAAAGCACCTTTGAGTACTTTAGCCTTTTTGTTTAAAAGTGCCACTAAAAGCCTGGGTTGCTATATAATTGGTTTACGTTTTTGAGACATGATTTATAGATTGAAGTGGTTGCATTAAAAGTCAATGAACTATTCCGGCAAAGTTTTCTTCGTTAAATTTCACAATGAAATGAATGTGCCAAAAATTAAAGTTTTCCAAACTTATATGAAGCCTCACGTTGCAAATTTTAATATTTTGATTCAATCAAACATCCTTAAAAATTTAACAATAATTGATTGCGCGGGTGGTGGTAACAATTATTTAAATCAATTTTGCGAGCTTAAAGTAAACACGAATCCCATTGTATTTAAACAGTCGTCGAACAACAGAACAAAACTACCGCCAGCCGCAACGCACTGACGCGTTTCGACCTTCCTTGATCATCATCAGAGTACGACGGCAAACTGACTATCGAGGATCAAACTGCATTGAATATATAGGGAAATCAAATTTAGATATGCGGCTCTCACCTCTAGCAGTCTCGCATACATTGAACGTGACTGGAAATGTCGGCTGCACAATTTCTATGCAGTCACGAACATTAACTGTTTGCAGCTTTAGCCACATATACATATATAGACAATACAATTTAACAATAATTGATTGCGCGGGTGGTGGTAACACATTCTTTAAATCAAGTTTGCGAGCTTGAAGTAAACACCAATCCCATTGTATTTAACCAGTCGTCGAACAACATAACAAAACTACCGCCAGCTGCAACGCACTAACGCGTTTCGACCTTCCATGATCATCATCAGAGTACGACGGCAAACTGACTATCGAGGATCAAACCACATTTAATATATATGGGAATCAAATTTAGATATGCGGCTCTCACCTCTAGCAGTCTTGCATACATTGAACTTGACTGGAAATGCTGGCTGCACAATTTCTATGCAGTCACGAACATTAACTGTTTGCAGCTTTCGCCACATATACATATATAGGCAATACAATTTAAACGATAATTGATTGCGCGGGTGGTGGTAACAATTCTTTAAATCAAGTTTGCGTGCTTGAAGTAAACACCAATCCCATTGTATTTTACCAGTCATCGAACAACATAACAAAACTACCGCCAGCTGCAACGCACTGACGCGTTTCGACCTTCCATGATCATCATCAGAGTACGACGGCAAACTGACTATCGATCTGATGAATATATAAATTGCTGATACGAATGTTTTTGTGGAGATGCTATGGGACCGATTCGTGAGAACCAATTCCATAGCAGACGTGCGCAGATTCGAGCCATGTTCGCGGCAAATTCTGGCCAGTACGTGATGAGTTCGTAATATGGCTGAAACCGATTTAATAGATGAGAAATACAGATACTTAATGGGTCAGATGTTTATATGAACATCGCAACCTTGATTATCGTAATCCCATCTTTCAACGTAAAATGTTAAAATTTAAGCTATAGCCTATAGTCTTATATACATGCATTCTCAAGAATATTGAAATAAATTTAATATATAGGACACGTAACAGTGATTATTTAATCTAGTCCTTCGAGCCATATCCGCGCCAAATTCTGGCCAGTAAGTGAGGAGCTCCTAATTAGGTTGAAACCTGTCTAACGGATGAATTGTCTTTTCCACACGATACAATTCTTAGTTTATAATGACAAATTCATGTACCTAATGGGAAAGATGTTTATATGAACATCGCAACCTTGATTAGAGTAATCCTATCTTTCAATTTAAACTGTTAGTATTTAACCTATCACCTAAATACCTACACAAATGCGTTGACAAGAATATAAAAATAAATTTAATATATCGGACAAATAACAGTGATTATTTAATTTGGTCGTGAGTGTGTAATTTAGTCCATATATTTCTAGATGAAGATTCACGGACATGTGTTTTTCGCACGCCTTCTTTATAGATTTTTCTGCTCCACATTAAGTATTAATAAATATAATTATTTTCGCGATGTTTTGATAATCGAAATCAATATTTTTGTTGGATAGTCGTATTTTAGCATCTCAAATAAGCTTAACTGAAGAAAATGAAAATAATGTTACACATTCCGCAATAATTGCAATAAATTTGACGAAATACGATGTGTGGAAATCATTTTTTTAAACTTTGAATTTGTGTTTAAATAGGCCGCAAAACTACAGTAAACCGGGAAGGTAAATATTAATTTACCTTTCCACTAACAAGTTTTTTTCGTGAATCAACATAAACAGTCGTAAAATTTTATTCAGTTATAATAAATAATATTTATCTTTAATTCAAGTCTTCTTACTTCGCTATCATTATTAAAATTATAGCATCAGAACGACCTAAATTATAATGTTAAGCCAGTAATCATTAGCGAACCAGCAATTTAATTTATTGTATGTCTGAAATTGTAGACGAAGTTAAGGCCAAACGTCTTATTTACGATTCAGAACGCATTCATTGATTAATTAATAAAATTCAGAAAAAAGTTCAGCACTAACTCACGTAATGCAACTTATAAGTTTCAAGATAGCAAAGAACAAATTTGACTTCAAATTTATCGTCGAAATTTACATAAAATTATACAGTGGTCAGTCATAACTGAGAGCAACAAACTTGTATATCATTAATTACCAACAGACAAGACACGTAGGCGCGCACCCGCATAAATTTTAAACCTTATTAGTATTTACCTGAAGATTTTTAAATCTAAAGCAATAAATTTAATTTGAATTCTGTGCATTTTAAAGTAAAAAATGAGAGGGGCAATGTCTAGTTAATAGGTCTTTATCCTAGTGTATAGTTCATTGTACTGATATAAACATATAGTTTGTATCAAGAATAAACACACACGCATATATATATATATATATATATATATAGCTAGTATAAACTAAACATTGCGTCAGATACCAAAAGCAATTCATTCAGAAGACCGGTTTTCCTTATTTTGAACTCTTAAATTACTCTCCAGAATTTTCCGTGGACGGGACTGAATTCGTGGCCAAATGCGTCAGTGACTGAGACTGTAATCATTGCGCCACTTTTCATAACACGAATAAAACCGGTAATCCGGATTATTTGCTTTTGCTTCCAGATGAAATATTTAATATAGATAGACGACATATAAATAACAAAAATATTTCCACTAGAATTCAATACAGTTTAACCTCCAAAAGTGGCACGGTATCAGTTGCATAATGTTTGATGGGGCGTGACTTGTTATAAATTCCGGTCTTATGAGATTCAAAATAGATTCCACATGAAGAAAAGGCTAACCAGAAATATAAGCTGAAGTATGTCTTCGAAGTTTTTTAAATATAAAAGCAATAAATTTTATTTGAATTCTGTGCATTTTAACGTAAAAAATGAGAGGGGCAAATATCGTTTACACAATCGAGTGTGCGGTGCGATGCAGTAGAAATACGATTTATCATGAAGGTTTTATAATAAAAGTTGTTTCATCTTTTGGTATTCCTACTAGACAATGAAGGATTTAGATTCAGAAATAGTTGTTCTCAGAATACCCAGACTCATTAGTAAAGTGCCCCTGTTTAAATCTCGTCCGTAGCTAATTATGAACAGTGCCTGAACACTTCCCAATAGGGACAAAAAAAGCTTTTTGGAAGAATGCACTTTGCTAGCTGATGTAATATCTAGTCTATACTGACAACATTTATATAATCAAAATCCTGACATTAAACATAAAAAATATATAAATATGTGAATAAATTATTTGGACAGGAATTATCTATGCATATGTTATCGGAATAAGCTGAATACAGCCTCAGAATGTTAGATGGGTTTCATTAATTATTTCATGCTACGTTTATATTATATCACAAATATATTTTTAAAATACATATTTAATTAAATATAAATGAAAGAATATTAAACCATTAAATTTGAAAAATACAAACTAAACATTATAATTGTTAGAAAATTCAATTAATGAAATAGTGCATCTTCGCTGATGTATGGGATTATTTGTGAGTCTGAACCAAATGACTCGAGTTCAGACCCGCGCATTGATAGTTGGGGAAGCTCTAAATTTATGAACAAAATAACAAAACCGTCTAGATGATTATTTTTTCTGGCTAACTAATGCAATGTTTAATTTGTCTTGTCAAATAATATATACTCTTTATAACGTCCACAGACTTTAATTATTACAAATTATATTCTTTTAAGAAAAGAAATCACGTTCAATAACAGAGTATGTTCATTATTGATAATGACCAGTTTATTTCGTGAACACTGAACTACACATAAATTTCTTTTAGCTAACTATATTATTTGTTGTTATTTGAGTAAGGGAATGAGAACTTGTCCATTTTTCATATTAACTTCTATTTCTTGTGACGGTTTAATAATTTTTTTTCAGTGCGTATAGGGGTCACTCATATTGTAATACAAAGTGATATTTGAGATCTAATTATTCTGTTATTAATTCATTGATATTTGATCAAGCGTTCACTACGTTGTCTTTTAAGTACACGAATGTTTTTTCCATGCGTATTGTTTTTTTGAATCTCATTATTAATGAGTTTAATTTTATCCCACTGGTAACCGCACAGGTTGTGCAGATTGCAATATTGGTCGACCATCTTAAGCAATTTCTGTCATTGTTAATTAAAATTGAAATGCTGTTTGCGCAAATAATATTACATCAGCTTGCAACAAAACCGATCGAACGTATTTTATCAAAAGGAGTTTCCATTCTGAAAACAATTACATATATGCTATGTTACATTTTAAGAAAACCGTAGATCACAAAAGACTAGGTTCAACAAAATAGGTGCAGAATGAGAAGCGTGTTCCCCAGTTTGAATCCAGTCCGTAGTAAATTCTTGAAATGTTTTCAATAAGGAGGAATCCGATCTACTGGTTGAATTGTCTGTGCTACAAAATTTAATGTTTATTTTACGCCGTCAATATATATATATATATATATATATATATATATATATATATAAATGAAAAATTAGAGTGAAGTTTAGCCTCTGAATATGGCTATTATCCACATTGCTATTAATGTGATTTCTCTTCCTAATTAGAATATATATATATATATATATATATTCCCCATTGCCTTCTCTGAATATTACATACAGTATAATTCTAATAATGAAGAAAGAATACATTAATAACAAAGTGCATACGGCTACTTATCTCAAGACTACAAACTTAACTTTCAATCTTCTACGGATACATCTTGGGTTTTCATTTAATTATGGGGGTGGCAATAAATCTGACTCGGTTTTACTACTATTTCTTGTTTGAGCTGATTAGTTTGTATGCGATATGGTCTGTGTGTGTGCCTGTTTGCATGTAAAGATCTTTCTCGCTGTATTGCAAAGTGATGTCTGGGATCTGGTCATTCTTGTATTGAAGGCTTAAGAGTTAAATCCAATGTTCGTATTGCTGGTTGGTACGTAAAATAAATGTTACTTTTTCCGAGTGTAGTCATTGCCTGCTTCCTTTTCCGTAATTGTGTGTTCTTCACTTGGAAACGGCGCAGGTGTGGATTACCATGTTGATTGATCATATTGTTTCGAAATGTCAGTCTCTGTATGTGCAGCTTCTTATTCGCCTTCACTTTATATATATATATATATATATATATATATATATATATGAATTACCAATTAGTTAATTTTCTTATTTATACATTTATGTATATATCCAGGAAATACACATTTAGATTTTGAAGCACCGTCAAAACATAACAGATTTTAAAATGTTGATGGTGAACAGCGATTTTTAAATTATTTTACACATTAAACAAGCGAAAATCATCACATTTACTTTTCATAAACCTTTAGTTATTATAATTGAAAAATGAGAAATGTCTCTCATTGACACTGCCAAAATAGTTATCAACCGCATTATTATCATCTTTGTCATTCTTAGCCTATTCATCATCATCATCATCATCATCATCATCAACATCAACATCACTATCATCGTTGTGGTCATTAATATAAAAATCATCTTCGGAAAATTTACAATACGCCAGCATTTTGATAAGCTGTCCCTCATTTGCCGCAAATTTATAAGAAATGTGGATTTAACGAACGATATTAATTAAAAAAGAAATTAATTTTGCCTAGATGGGTTTGCGTATCCAAAAACAAACATAAACTAACCTAGCTACGCCCCATGTGGCATAGTCACTATGAAATTTAATTCAACTCGTGTTCTCATATTTCATAAACAAATAGTTCAATCGATTGCATAGTATTAAAGTTGAAACATTTTGCTCTGCCTCCCGTTAGTTTATGTTAGATATTTTTGCTCCGATTCCGAATTTCGTCTATTCAGATATAACCTGAAGTCACGTTTAATAGTACGAAATTAGCCAATAAGTTGAAAAATATAACTGGCATCTGAACCGACTCGTACAACCAATGCGAGATTTACGTTTAACCAACAAATTACTTAATTTACTTCAGTACAGCTGACACCGGCGCAGTTATGGCCCGCTTCATGAGAGTGGGTTTCAAAATTCTTAGGGATATTTTGCAAGCAATGTCCCAAATACTACTCGGGCTTTTGCTCAAGGTGACACAAATATCGTTTACACAATCAAGTGTGCGGTGCGATGCAGTAGAAATACGATTTATCATGAAGGTTTTATAATAAAATTTGTTTCATCTTTTGGTATTCCTACTAGACAATGAAGGATTTAGATTCAGAAATAGGTGTTCTCGGAATGTCTACTACCAAAGGGCACGAGCGCCAACTTACCGGATCATTTGGATTTAAGGTGAAATTCAACTTATACTAACATTGATCGTTTGGTGCGAACAAGTTCACGACATGCAGATCAGGAGGTGATTTCGATTGTTAGACGCTTCTGAGGATGCATGAATTAGGAGCGTTGGCAATGCCATCATACGGCTGTGATAACATTTGAAGCCCAATCGTTATTTGTGTTACTCTAATACCTGAAACGAAATTTTTATATTTAGCAATCAATATATATATATATATATATATATATATATATATATATATATATATATATATATTACTGTAAGAAATGCATTATTTAGACGTGTTATTAATTGCATAAAGCCGTATACATTACTAGAAAAAAGAGTGGCTAAATTTTGTTCGTGTACGAAATTTATTCAAAAAATTGACCAATATTGTAGAGACAGCTTCAACTTTACATTTGTGTTTTAATACTTAAATTAAAATTAAACGTATCAAAATAACTGTACCGACACATACTTATCGAAACTAACATCTTGAAAAAGAATGTAAATTAATCATCTTGTGAAGTACATTTTTAAATTTAAGCAATGCGATCCTAATAACAGGTTAAAACTCAAATATATAACATGAAATAGACCTTTACTATAATCAAAGTTGCGAACTTGATATAAACACCTGACCCATTAAGTACATACATTTGTCAGCATAAACTAAGAATTGTATAGTGTAGAAAAGGCAATTCATCCAGTAGACCGGTTTCGTCCTTATTGGGAACTCATCACGTACTGGCCAGAATTTGCCGCGGACGGGGCTCGAACCTGAGCACGTCTGCTTCGGAATCTGGTGCTCTAACCACTGAGCCACCCTGCCGCACACTACACACAATTTTCAGTCATATACTAACTAATGTAACTCGGTTAGTATTTTCTCTTTAGGTGGAGCTCATATGGCATACATTTAGACCCAAAGTTCCAACAAACCATCCCCAATCTGCTATTACTGAATAGACACGACACTAGATGGTGAAGATAAATTAAATCGAACATTTATATAATTAAACGAACATTGTTTGCACGGACGGTAATAAAATTTACTATACAAACATCTGAACAGATTCCAAAGCAGACATGCCCAGGTTCGAGCCCTGTCCGCGGCAAATGGTGGCCAGTACGTCATAAGTTCCCAATAAGGACGAAACCGGTCTACTAGATGAATTGCCCTTTTTACATTATACAATTCTTAGTTTATACTGACAAAATTATGTACTAAATGGGTCAGGTGTTTATATCAATTTTGCAACCTTGATTATAGTAAATTTTATCATCGCCCGCGCAATCAATGTTCGTTTAATTATGAAATAGACTTATTATTCGATTGGAATAAAGCAGACGTTATACACTATACTCATGCATCAAAATTTGCGGAACTGCATAAAAATCAACCATCCATACCACGGTTTTATTCCTACTTTTTGATACGTCGGTAACAGTGTCAAACGAATTATGTGTAACGATTGTTGTAAGGCAATATCATTAAAAATTAAACCATTAGAACTGCCAAACTTCTCATATTATTCCAGATTGAATCATAAAATTAACTTTTTGGATTATATCGTGAACTGTCATCTGTTCTCTGCATAGGCAATTTCTCCTCAATAAAAATTATATGAATAAAACGAAAGCTGTGAAATAATTGGAAGCTAAAATGCACAGATTTTAAGCAGCAGTTGTTCCATTCAAGTTAGTAATACTAAGAAAAAGTACTGAATCTCTAATTTTTAATTTATTTTATATAAGTTTCAATTTGATCCGCCTTATCGAGCTTGCAGTTGTACTCTGATGGAAACCATGGCAAATGAACACGCGTCAGTACGTGGAGCTGATAAAAATAGGAGTCTTTTTTATTTGAAGTACGTCAATTTGATCTAAATGTGCTATAGTTTCAACTACCCTTGCAGTAAATAACGCCTTTATTGATATGGCAATTTTTTTATCATGCCCCACAAAATCTACGATTCAACTGTTTACGATTACTATGCAGTCTATTGTAATTTAAGCATACAACAAAGACATAATCATCATTGTCTTTTTTAAATAGTATCTAAAAGTTCATTTGAATGTCTTTTGTTGACCCAGTATTTTCAACGAAGAATTGTAGAGAAAGGACTGGCTTGGATTCAACCTTAATGTGTGCATGTTTAAAAGCTTCTCAATCAGTGCTTAACTTGTAATCCGTAGAAGTAACATTAATTTCACATAAAAACGACGTTAGCTATATCATTTTTTATAGAGAAAAGCGTTTTTAAACTTCCAAAATGTTACGTATTATATTTTTGACATTTTGGTATGCCTGCATGCACACATAGATTAAAGATATTCTTGCTAAATAATATTTTCCAAAAATTCATAGTGCATTCACGTTATTCAACGAAAATATTTTAATTCGATATGTAACGCAAGAATTTGTATCGTAAATCCATTTCAGCTATCCGCATATGCGCATGTATGTATTAGGTGTTGCGAACCTAGTAACAAATTAGTTCATTTGTCCAGACGGATATATATATTAAATCTCCACAACAAACAGTATTTAACTGTTATATATATTGAATTGAATGATGTCATGCTTACCGCGAAATGTGATAACTGATATCGATCAAGGCCAGAGTGTATGGATTTACTGGAGTAACAGGTGTTCAGAAATAGTTGTAATTCTCAATTTCGGTGAACTATAGCATAAATTGATATCCATCATGTTGGTACCATGTACCGACTCGGAAACCATAGTGTTAGTACCATGTACCTTTTCGGTACAATAATGTTGGTATCGGTTACTAACACAATAGCCATAGCGTTAGTATCCTTTACAGACTCGGTATATATATTATATAGTGTGAGTTAGCGTTGCAGTCGCATTGTCGTAGACTATATGATGTTAGCTTCACTATTGCAGGTTTCCACCTTCGTCTAGGAGATTGTACCGTCCTATTAACTCACATTCTTGACCAAAATATATAGTGGTTAAAGGGCGTAATACCGGCTCCTACTGATGAGTCGCCAGTAAGCACGAAACCAATGTGCATGAGATTATACTTTCCGTTCATGCTGTCTTTGGTTTATCCTTCTGATCACAATTGAACTAATTTGTTACCTAATGCATACTTGCATATATATTAGTTCTCCGCAAAAAACATTATTTAACATATACGCATATTATTTCTAGAATACTTTTGTAAAAAGGTTAAAGCCATTGTGGGTAAAAGATTAAATGACCTGTATATTCGATTAGTCAATTTTCTAATTGCAGTGGAACGGAATAGCATTCGCAATCACGCCAGTATTAGCGGCATTATTTTGAAAGATGTTAGATCATCTAAAGTTTGTTCTTAAATTTTATCATGCAGTTTTTGTCACCTGAATATTTTAAGGCTCATCCTGAGGACAGCGCCATAGCCTTGTTGCAAACCACGTCAATTGCACTTCGTCAACTCCTGGATTTACCAGAAGACAGTAACAAAAATGACCAGTGTCCACATGACCAGCAGAAAGTTTTGATTACTTCATAATGCGACTCGACAATGTAAAATGCAAACGTCGCGTATAAACGGTTGTACATTCCATGTAAAAACACACTATTTTTATTACCGTCGAAATTTATTCTTTACACAAAAACGTTTTGCACACTTGATTGCCGCAGCAATCTTGTATCGTTAATGTTATCGCATTCTCAAAACCTTCTCCGTAAACTTCATGAATGAACGAAGTTGTAACTTCCCGGAGAACAAACGGAGCATAGAAAACCTCCGTCTGAGAGGGTTGGCCAAACGACGTTCTTTTACAAAAATATTTCAAATTCGAATATTGAAATTTTCCTCCGAGCAGCTAAATATTGTTCTTTTAATTAGTAAGCAGCCCTAAATTTTATTATTTTTCTCTTGTATTTAAAACATTGGCATTTATTTCATAGTAGAATAGCAATTTTTACTTTGAGTAGTTATTTACCAAATATAAATCAAGTTAGCGGAATTAAAATAAACTCAATTACTGCGTATTTGGAAGATGACAATTTTTATTATGATAATATTTTAAATACTGATTTTTATCTTGATAAATACATTTATTATTTTCAAATTTTCCGTGACATAGATGTTTATAATATTTAGTTAATGCCTAATTTCGCAATGTAAAAAATTGATATTTGCCTTGCTTTATTTTAATTTGTCGCTACGTTTCTCTTAATAAAAACTTAAAATATGGTGAGTTGTTATTTTAGTCAAGAATATTGTTTTGAAGCAAAATAGCTGCCCTATTGCACTGTCTAATTGCATGCATGTATGTTATCCATTGATTAGCAAAATCCACCAGTTATTCTGCACTTGACATTTTGCTTGTTCGTCCGAAAACGTAGTTTTTCGTAAAAATTGTTTTAAAAATTTGTTGAATGCTGACATCGATTTATGCAACCAAAATATTAACGTTAAATACAGCATCGAATGTTGTACTAAATTCTTACTAGTGCAGCATAGAAAAAAGTAGCAGAATGTCGGACTTAAATGTATATTACGAAAATAGTTTTAATCCAGAAAAAAGAGTTCATCTGAAATATAAATCAATAATACTCATTGCATAATTTAAACCAAGAAACAGGCCTGTATAAATTGTATTTAAAAGAAAGAGTGGCATATCAATGAATTTTCAAGTAGCGTTAGTGCTTATTAATATAAGCCCAGCTTTCACCTCACTTAAACATGTTATACAATTAGGCAATCATTGATTTCTTAGTTGGTGGTAAAAAATATCTTAATATTTTTTTCAAACTTGAGATAAATTCTAATCTCATTTTATTTAAATCGTCGCATAAAACAGAAAATCTACCATCAGTCGCATGAGCTTATTGTTGAAACGCACCGGTTTGTCGGAATGATTAAATAAATTTGAATTGGTGTTTATCTCAATTTTGCTAACACGAATTTGATACATTTTAATCTTTCAAATTTTGCACGGATTGTGAAATAACTATGTATATAAAACAACAAAAACAACAAAATTCAGAATTGCATTAATACGACATAAACAAAAAAGTTTGTAAATTGTCGCTAAATTCTAATTTGTTTCTAAGAAAATTCCATTCTAATTTTCTATCGCATAGAAGAGATTTCCTAACTAAAACAATAGCCTTGGTGTTGGCATCCTTTACAGACTCGGAATATATATTATATAGTGTGAGTTAGCGTAGAAGTCGCATCGTCGAGACTAACCGATGTCAGCTACTCTACTGCAGGTTTCCACATTCGTCTAGGAGATTGTATCGTCCTATTATCTCACATTCTTCACCAAAATATATAAGCGGTTAAAGGGTGTAATACCGGCTCCTACTGATGAGTCGCCAGTAAGCACGAAACAAATTTGCATGAGATTATACTTTCCGTTCATGCTGTCTTTGGTTTATCCTTCTGGTTACAACTGAACTAATTTGTTGCTAGGTTCGCAACACCTAAACCATACTTGCATATATATTAGCTCTCGACAACAAACAGTATTTAGCTTTTATATATTGAATTTAATGATGTCATGCTTACCGCGAAATGTGATAACTGAAATCGATCAAGGCCAGAGTGTATGGATTTACTGGAGTAACTGGTGTTCAGAAATAGTTTTAATTCTCAATTTCAGTGTACTATAACATACATTGATATCCATCATGTTAGTACCATGTACCGACTTGGAAACCACAGTGATAGTACCATCTACCTGTTCGGTACTGTAATGTTGGTATCGGTTACTAACACAATAGACATAGTGTTAGTATCCTTGATAGACTCTGATCATATATTATAAAGAGTGAGTTAGCGTTGAAGTCGCATTGTCGAGATTGTACGATGTTAGCTACTCTACTGCAGGTTTACACAATCGTCTAGGAGATTGAGTCGTCCTATTATCCCACTTTCATCACCCAAATATATTGTGGTTAAAGGGCGTAAAACCGGGTCCTACTGATGAGTCGCCAGTAATCACGAAACGGATGTGAATAAGATTATACTTTCCGTTCATGCTGTATTTGTTTTATCCTTCTATTCACAATTGAACTAATTTGTTAGTAGGTTCGCAACACCTAATACATAATTACTAGCAATTGTTTATTAATAACGATAACGGTGGTACTGTTACATAATTAGTAAGAAAATTAATGTCAGAAGCTTTATAGTAGCACATCATGTAGATAACTTAAGTTAGTATTGACTTGGATACAAAGGAATAGGCAGAATTCTTTAGAAAGTGTTCGAATACAGATTCCCTTTGCAAGAATTAATGAATTCCTATGGTATGCAAGCTTTAATAAAATTCATAATACCCTTTCCATGTGCAAAAACAAGAACGAGAAACTTCACACGTACGTTCTCCAGATGTAGCATTTAAGGTAATTACTAATTGCAATAACAAAAGGGAGCTAGCCACATACGAAGCTCTATGAATAAACAAATTGCAGTCGTATTTATGCAAGCAGAAGAAGCATGTTCAGACATTGAGCTTGAATTGGAGGTGATGCACTGAATTAATTAGTTGTTCCCTTATATCACGTTATGTCCATGATTACATTTTTGAATCTTGTTTTCCCTTTCAATCTTTATATAAAGATACGTTCATTTGTAGATACTTGAGAATAAAATGCGAAAGAAACGGTTCTTGAATCTAATAAAATTAAACAATTCAATCGCAAGTGTCTAGCGAGCCATAGATCAGCAACCCTCCACAGTGAGGTAAGCATTATTTTCTTGAGATAACAAAGCGAAAATGAAGAGGCTCGAGCTAGCGAACGGCGAAATCTCGTCATCGCGTTCTGATGAATGCCCGTTGAAGAAACGGAAATAGAAGAAAGAACTGTTAGTCTGAGTATTCGAGTTAACGATCAGCCAAGTGTGTGTAAAAGACACGTGGTTGACGGTTGATGATGCTCAGCACGCGCTAAAATAGCTTCTAGGCTGCAGTCGACACGAAAAGAGATTTACCTTCCAGAAAGGCCTGTGTAGTGGCTATATTTATCCATATTAACAAACATGTTTTTTTGCGGGTGGAAAAAGGACCAAGTAACGCTTCCTGTCAATGTTGTTTCAAGGAAATTTATTAAAGAAATGCATGTTAATCGCTCTATAACTCGTAGTGCGTAAAGAGATTTAACTTTGTATTCAGTGCGTTAAAAACGCTTGCGGTCTTAGAAAAAAGGTATTATTTATTACAAAAATGTTCGGGGTATATTCGGATTAAATTTCTTTAAAGTTGCAAATGGTGTGTGACGCATAAGTGACGAGGATGAGAGAAATTCTACCACGAAAATGAAGTTATGGCCTTATGAACAAAGGAGATGACACTTAGGTAGTGATTGAACTATGAGGGTAGACTATCTACAAGATGGAGGCGATCTCGGTAGTTCTTGTTATGAGGAACAACACACTTCTAAAGAGGAAAGAAACTCTACTCTAGGGGAAAGGAAGAAGGCAAAGTGAGATGTAATAAAAGTAACTGACATGGAACATGGGGGGATGGATCTAAGCTTTGAATAAATTGCGTCTGAATATATGTTTTTGAGTCTTTTACCAAATTTTGCAAACCCATTTGAGGAGTTTAGACGTGACCTGGTTAAGATGTTAAGTATAGTCTTGTGGCTTAGAAAATGATGTCTAAGTGATTGGAGTCGGCTAAAGAAAAATTGGTCCGGCACCTACTTTCATTACGCGAGTTTTATCCAAATTATATTTAAGATTTATCTCACTACAGTGGGCTTGCAAGGAAGATAGCAGCTAAACGGATGTGAACGTAAGCAAGCTTAGAGTGGTTGGACCACTAAATACTAATACCAAACTGTCAGCATACTTAATCAGCCTGATTTGGTTATCTGTCAAATGGATCTGTGTAAGTGCTAGGTTAAAAGGTATACAGCCAAACACTGAGGCCTACAGAACTCCAGAATGAATAGAAGCTGAACTCGAATCACTATTGCCGACTTATATAATCGAGGATTAGTTTTCGTGGTAGAAACTGAAAAGCTACGATTCACTACCGCAGATGCTACTACTTAACCAGGTGAATTCAGTCGACTAGAAAGTGACTAAATCAAAGAACTAGGAAATATCCATAAATAGGTAAGTACAATTGTGTCCTTTGAAAATGGAGGAATATTACTGTTTAGGAAATATTGTAGACTTAAGTCACTTCCAAGATAAAGTGATCATTGCGAGACATCTGTTAAAGACTTCAGCAAGTGGAGAAAAATGTTTTCAACCGAGCAGAAAAATCTTGACTACAGATTTACCAATCTGATCAAATTTCTGTATGTATCTATTTAATTGCTTGAAAGACCATGGACCGTGAGACGTGGAACCAATGCTCTATCTCGGTTATCCCGTCGCTCACCACCTCAGCCGATGAAGTGGATACATAGTATCAATTTAACATATAGCTCAGATATTATTGTGCAAATTTGATGTCAGCAGAGGCGGCGAAGTTTTTGCATGAGTTTTGTAATTTATGGAAGAGCTGGTCTCAGATATTTGTGAATTTTTAACGTGAGCCGGGAGCAATTTGGATACGATTTTCAACGAAAATCGCTTGTTTTCTAATCATTAGTACAAAAAGGCCATCAATAATTCGAAGTTAGAAAGTGCGGACATATGACAAGTTGTGGAGTCTTAAATTCGAAGCCAAATTGTCACGCTTCAATGTGCTTAGTTTGGTTGACGTCTGTATGGTCTGAGTAGGTATGGCTGATACTGAACCGGTAAAAGTGCGTCATGGATATTGGAAGAGGTAGAAGCTAAAATATCGGAGACGTTTTTTCACTCCTGGTTATGGCATCAAAAATTCGGCTAAATGCTTCGCTATAAGTGAAACGTCTGAAAGTTTGTAGGGTCTCCCTTGAGGCAAAGGATAATAGGGTAATAAAGAAGGATATGCTTCAATGATCAAGATTAGTGAAAATGTCTTGGCACTGGGCATTTGTTTCATCTTTATTGGCCAGTACGCAATCGGTTAGATTGTTGCCTCGGGTAGGAATGTGCACGAATTGATTTAGAAAATCATCAGCAAATAAATAATGCTGCTAAATTGTGTCAATAAATGAGGGACAATGAGGTCTTTAAGATCGGTGCAATGATCAGGCGGAAGCGTGAAAAGAGTCGACAAAAGTCAAGCCCTTTGTGTCTCATCGATGATTAAAAAGTTATGTGCCCGAAGGACTACACAGACAGATAATTTTTGATTCAGTATAATTACACGAAAAGCAAAAATTCAAGACCTAAATTATTTAATGTATTCAGGCGCCTGTCAATGAGAGTGGACTGGATGTATGCAGCTAACTTGCCTCAATGGCTAACAGTGTTATCGATTCTAAAAAAATTACCGTTGATATGGAAAGGATGATCACCGCTTACAGTAGGTAACAGATAAGTTTTAAAATGTACTAGCAATTCAAGCTCGTTTGATGAAAGATATTCCGGCAATTGGTTGATATTTTGCATGAGGGATCATGAATTAATAAGAATTGTTGAGAAAGCCTCCAATGGGTAATGATCAAATAGAGATATCATAGCAAGTACGGATCTTAAAACGCGAGCGAGTAGGCTGATGAGTGTGATTACTTTTGCAAAAGTCTTTCATTTAGTGATTCGATCAAATTCGAGGCCAATTCATCTTCCAAAAACATAAAAAAACCGGAATTAGGTAAAGAGAATGTGTTTACTGTGGGTGTGAAAAAAAACCTTTCTCGCAACACCATCAAGAAACTTTTCGGTCTTGAGTATCAAATGTGGTCTCAAATTTGATATCAAAGGTCTTCCCGGAAAGCCGCCAGAAATTCCTAGAGTTCAATCATCTGTTGATTAAGCTATGTACAGCTAGTTAAATTTGTTACCAACTTTTACGTAACGATTGGGACGAAATGTGACAATTTCAGCTTCAGAGTCATAACGACGGAAACAAGAAATAAATCTTTAAAATATTTGAAGAATACAAAAATGTGTAAAATTCCAGCTATTAAAAATCCACGGAACAAAACAAAATTTAATAAAACACCATGTAAATTTTGAATAAAGGCAATTCCACAAAATGAAAAAAAGATTAATCCACAACTAATTATATTGATGAGTAAACACGAAAATATTATAATTTGAAGAAAAAATTGAAAAGAAAGGAAAACCTTTTGCCAGTTCAAAAATGCTAGGAATCTGATGAGCGCGTTCGCAACGGCCGTTGCGCTCTGACACATAAAATATGAATATTGTTATAAGTTATGATTGCCGTTAGCAACTCATTGGAAAATGTATACTGTAAATTTTCTAACGCTAGATAATCCGCAGTAGGAGAAATATGAAAGGAATTCTGACACCTGAAAGTTGGAAGCATGTAAAAACGTACCAATGTTTAAAATAAAATTTGACTGGCTTTACTAAATTTCATCCAGACTAAAGGGGGCGCCAGAAAATGAACGATTATAATAAATTATATAGACCAAGTCACAAGTTGCCAACTTGGCTTTGAATTTCATTTAAAGATTATATTTTTCTTTCAGAGGATGAATGAAATAGAGGGCACCCTTTGCCAACTGCATATTCTTAAATCAGCCTAATTCAGGATAAGTATATCTGTAGCGGTAAATCAGAAAACAAATCGCGCCATCATCCTTAATGGCTGTTCACGTTATTCCATAAATGATGTAATTAAGAAAAAGAATGTAATCAAAGGATTCATTTTATGGCATTTCCTTTAAAACATTACTTGGCAACTTGCACACTGAAAAGTCATGCAAGCCCAATTTTGTTTAGCAAAAATATTGTTTAAATTACCGTTTAAAGCTAAATTAAAATTAAACCAAATTGAGCATAGAACAAAATTGCTCTCCTATATTGTAATACTAAAACAACTCCAGTGTTGGTTGTACTTGCAATCAAAAGTTTTTGCAGTCAAATTCTAGATTACTGCGGTAAAAAGCTGTGAATTAGATTTTCTGAGATTTTATCTAATAATGTTCAAAGAATTGTTTGATTTGTGCAGTCGAAACTTTTTTTTCCAAATTTGTTCGTTTTAAGTAACAGACAATTCTATTTATGTATTTGGTGGAGCGTAACAAATACAAATAATTTATATATAATCAAAATGATATGCCAATCAACATGAAGAAAAGGCGCACATAATTTGCAAACTATTCGGCTTACAGGATACTAAACAGTAGAAAGCAGTAATACACCTCAAATTTAATTTTAAAAATGGTCCATAAATATTAGGCAGATATATGGTGCATTCTCTTATAATAAGGGTGTTAAGACTGTAGAAGAATTAACTTTTCGTAATTTTTTTATAGGTGCCTCTTCAAAGTCAACACATTCAATATATTATTTACCAAGTCATTAAGGAGCATAAAAAACATAATTGAGATAAGCCATATTACCCATTACAATTCGATGACATCATGCTGCCATCTTGATCACGATAATACTAATCGTGTCCTTTAGCGCCGAAACGCACATTAAAACCGCATATTTCTTAGTAATTACACGTCAAAAAATACGTTCCGAGATATAAGATATTTGCTTGAAAAACGCCAACAGCTCAAGTATTTATTATTTGATAAAAAATATGTATTAGAAATAAATATTTACTGATAAGAACTTAATCTTGATATATATATATATATATATATATATATATATATATGATAGATTTTTTCACGTGTTTTAGTTCGATTAGTCATTCAACAAATATTTGAAAAACGACCTAAATTTATGCTCCAATTTGAATTATTTTCTTCAGTACAATTTTAATTTTTTTAATAATGGCAATTTTATTCTTCTAGTGTGTAAATCTTAATTTATAGTTAATATGGTTCAATTCAAAGGAGTGTATATTTTTCTTTTCCGTTTATTCAACAACATCGTTAGGATCGAGTATGTCAAATTTTTATTGGTTACCGGTCTGTGCAATAGACGGTGGTTGGCGCATTTTAGCTGATTGTCATTTATAACCAAAATTAGGCTAACTAGCTCTACCAACTTATTCTGTAACTAATAAATAATGAAACCTGAATAACACAAAGGTTCCTATTGATTCAGAATACATTGATTTATGATTTATTTATGTAAATAATTGTATGCATATTGATGCATGTAGATAGCTTATCAAATGCTGTCGTTCAACTTCCATTTCTAATGTCAAGACATATCACTGACAAGGCAGGTATCAGTTTACATTATATAACGGAATATGCAATATTATTTTATTCGTGAATTTCTGGCACTAAAGCGGCAAAGGTCAAACTTGAACACAAAGTAAGCATAATTGTCACGAAATCCGTTTTAATTGACAAAATAAAAGTTGCACATTCCGCCTACCCGCATAGAGGAAAATATAACCATAAAACAACATGTTAATGCCAATATTGGCAGCTTTGTAATGTGCTCATAATTTTGGTTATGTCATTTTATGAAATTCAAATTTGAATTTGGTTATAATTGATCATTTATTTGACTTGAATCTGATTGGTCGATTTATCCAAGCCAAGCCTATGTAAATCTAGACGTTTTGCAATTAGTTCTGTCTTCTCCGCTTGGTTCTCCAAGCGTGCTCAGAGCGTGTGGATAAACGAACAATTAAAAATTTATGGTGAGGATTGGCAATCAGCCCTGGACTGAGCCACATCTATTCTACGCTACTTTGTCGTATGCACATCTAGGACCATAGATTGGCCAGGATCTCAGTCAGACTTCACAGAAGTCCGCCGGATCTGCCCCAGCTATCTGTGATACTATTAACAGTCCTCTTAGGGCAATTCTTCTCAATTGGTTATATAAACTATATGTGACGTGGCTGTATATCTCGATGCTAACGCCCCATCTAAAACATAGTCCTAGCCGTTTCAGTTAGGAGTAAACGAGTTGTAGATAAATTAACACAAGAATAAAATTTATAACTTTAAAAACTGTTTATTCGGAGAACTAATATATATGAAAGTATGTATTAGGTGTTTCGAACCTAGTAACAAATTAGTTCAGTTGTGACCAGAAGGATAAACCAGAGACAGCATGAACGGAAAGTATAATCTCGTGCACATTCGTGTCGTGATTACAGGCGACTCATCAGTAGGGGCCGGTATTACGCCCTTTAACCACTATATATTTTGGTCAAGAATGTGGGATAATAAGACGGTACAATCTCCTAGACGAATGTGGAAACCTGCAATAGTGAAAATAACATCATATAGTCTACGACAATGCGACTCCAATGCTAACTCACACTATATAATATATATTCCGAGTCTGTAAAGGATACTAACACTATGGCTATTCTGTTAGTAACCGATACCAAGATTATTGTACCGATAGGTACATGGTACTAACACTATGGTTTCCGAATCAGAACATGGTACAAACATGGTGGATATCAATTTATGCTATAGTTAACCGAAATTGAGAATTACAACAATTTTTGAACACCTAGACGTCTAAGAGATTGTACCGTCCTATTATCCCACATTCTTGACCAAAATATATAGTGGTTTAAGGGCGTAATACCGGCTCATACTGATGAGTCGCCAATAAGCACAAAACGAATGTGCATGAGATTATACTTTCCGTTCATGCCGCCTTTGGTTTATCCTTCTGGTCACAACTGAACTAATTTGATACTAGGTTCACAACAGCTAATACATACTGGCAAAATTATAACGTGTTTGTCCGGAAAATGAAATCAACTTTATGGTAGACAATCAGCGAAATGAATGATCAGCAACAATGCCTTCTAAAGTAAAGTTAATTTACAGCAAAAGCGAAACAAATACGTACGACACTAGCAAATAACAAATGGAAGATTTATTTAATTCAAATTTTGAGATGTGGAATAAATACTAATCCTATTTCATCAAATTGCACAACATAGAAAAACGACCATCATTCACACATAGAAAAGTTTTTCGACTTTCCCTGACTATCATTAGATCAAGTTTGCGAAATTAATAACGAGATTCAAATCAAAATTAGTATAAATGGTAGGAAATTCAGAAGCGATCTCTCAAATGCATTCTATTGAATTGAAAAATCTACCTCAATCACTGTCAAAACAGTTTTACAGTAATAGTGATGTACAGATCTTGATTGCGCTGATAAAGATAACTATGTATAGTATCACGTTAGTGACCTTAAGAAACACAGAAATTTCTGTTTCAATTCCTGTTAGGAAATTTACTTGACTGCGCCGAAGATGGAAACAAAAATCAAAATGATGCAGTTACAATGTTTAAATAATAGTTTTGCTCTGCTTTTTACTGGGTAAGAAATAAATTATTTTATATCAAAGGTTCACGAACTTTATATAGATAACTGTTAATACCACCCATATATTCATAAAATAATAATTTCACTAAACATTTATGCATATTGCGAAAGGTGAAATAAATTTATTGTCTTGACATCATAAAAATTGTACATTCGAATTTCATTTAGTTACGCGTTATGTAAAACATAATACACGTCATAAATAAATAAATAAATATATATATATATATATATATATAACAAAAATATTTTTTATTTGATGGCGGAAGCTATTTAGCCCCAAGTCCATAGTAAGATTATGCGGGTATGTTTTCCATGTTGACTAGCATTTTTACATCAGTAATACTAACACAATGGCCTGTATTACTCCCTTAAACAATTATATATTTGGGCAAGAAATGAGGGAAAATAGGATGGTACAATCTCCTATGCGAATATGTAAACCTCCAGTAATGAAGCTAACATCATACAGTCTTCGACAACGCGACTTCAACGCTAACTCACTCTGTATAATATATATACCGAATCTGTAAAGGATGCCAACACTATAGCTATTGTGTCATTACCCGATACCAAAATTATAGAACCGAAAAGGAACATGGTACTGTTACTATGGTTGCCCTGTTGGTACATGGCACCAGTGAAACTCCTGATGCAACTATCACCGAATACTGCTGTCGATGTATACTATGCGGATTGACACTTTTAAATAAAGGTAAAATATTCATTTGCAGCACTATTGCCATCGAAGTTAAAACTTTTACGTTTACTTACATGGTTTTGTGGAATAATTGGTCCTTGATTATTGTAAGTTGCTGGCGTGAGTCGCATGCAAAGAACTTGCTTATTTAACAATATTCAAATAAAATCGTCAATACGTCAAAAATACAGAGATCACGGGTTGGTGATGAATTGCTTAATCTTGAATTCCATGCAATAAACTTTCGCGTTTTAAATAGTTCGCTTAGCTTAGACGAAATAGATTGTTGCGACACTTGTCATTGAAAATCTTCCTTATTATTGTTTTTACCAACAAGGGATTGATCTCAATTTCTTCTATTCAGCTCATCTTAACAAATAAAGACAATTTATAAAGAAAGCGTAAAATTTCACTTAAACCATTTTAAATACACTTGTGTCTGGCCAAGCCTATAAAAGCTATTGTGTTTCCCTATGTGTGTACGAGTCGCGAATGTGTTCGTGTGTGTCTATAACTGCTACGTTTTAAGTTAAAAATATAATTACCTACATCTGCAAATCCACATAAGCAGAAGTACACCGATGAAGGTTTGTTTACTCTTTTCACGCGTCAGATTGATTGTTATATTTTCATCATATGAAATGACTTCAATTTGCTGAGCTTGTTTGGGGTCCGTATGATTTGGGTGGATGTGCAGAAAATTGGGGAGAATAGAGCGCATTATGAACCTGAATTGATTATTTCTCTGCAAACTATAGCATCACAGAGTAATGTAAATAATTCCAAATCGATGAATTGTATGAATGTTTGTAGGATCTCCCTTGAGGCAGTAGAGTGGAGCCACATGTCAATGATCAAGATTTGATAAATTCCCCCGATGTGTATATATATATATATATATATATATATATATATATATATATCATATATATTTATGCTTGTATAGTTATCTGTCGCCAGTATAATCCAGTTGAAATTCAACTATTAGACTGTTTTCTTTTATCTTGACCAATCACCTGCAATAGCCAGGAACTGCCACCGTCAGAATTTAAACCCGAAATTATTAGTTTCGGTCAAAAGCTCGTTACCAACAACACTGTAGCAGTAAATTCACTGCACGTTTAAGTGTTATACTAATCTATGTATGTTATCAAGCTTTCCTTCACGCATATCATCTGGGGTATCTCCATTGACCTACTACTCTAATTTTTCATTCTAGATATTTCATTGTGAGACAGACACAACGCCACCTGTTTAAATGATACTGAATTAAATAATAAAAGCCAAATATGATTTACTACATGATAAGATATGAATTTAAGACTGTATAAAATGGGAAATGACACTAACCCATAAAACGGATTATTTCTTAGTTTTAAACTTCTGTGATAGCCAGAAGTGCTGCGGTTAGAATTTCAATTAAACTGCAGAAAAGACTCAATAATTATATAAGATGGTATAAACCTAATTTATTTCTGCATTTCGAGGCCTTGGTGACTTAGTCGAATCGCTTCGTGAAAAGAAAAATGTCTTCGATTCAAATACCGGAAATGGTATTTCTAGCTATTATTAATGTAAATTTAATTAACAAATAAATCGTGTATTCAAGCATAGTTTTGCTTTAAAGCTGGTATACACGGCGGTTAAAAATGGCCATTTTCCTTTGAGCAGATCTTAACTCGACTGCAATATCTGGAACAAAAAATTGGCAATTTTTAAAAATATCTTGGATCATGTTGGATTAAATTTATTCATTATACATGAACGAACATGAAGCGAGAAACACATACAGAGTTACGCAGAAACGCTAAAAACGGTGCACCAGTTTATACTCAAATCATGTATGAAATTCTTTTGTTTTTTAGCTAAAGTTTAAAGAAGTTGCAGATAACAGTTACCGAGGTGGGCAATATCCTTAATCTGCAGTTAAATAAACAAAAGAAATATGTACATAATTTTATTTTTGATGTTGAGGGTAATTTATCGTGACATTTTATAAAATTAAATATTGCTATATTTATTTATACGAATATTATTTTCGCAGGTAGCATAATGTAAGACTTCTAACGAAACATCTGGCATGACAAGCTGAAGCTTGTTGTGGTAAGCGATATACATGAGACCCTAGTTGAAGTTGTGCCTGTTAAAATCGTATTAAGTAATCAACGTTTGGCGCGGGTGTTGGTAACAATTCTATAAATTAAGTTTGCGAGCTTGAAATAAAAACCAATCCCGTTGTATTTAGCCAGTCGTCGAACAACACAGAAAAATTATGGTAACTTTGCAATTTTGTTCGAAGACTGGCGAAGAACACGTGTTTTATCATTCTGAACCTCATGCACGTGGTTTTGAACACCAGTTGCATCAATTCTTCATTTTTACGTAGGAGAGTCCAATAAAAATGTAACTGTTCTAGTATATGATCTACAAATTCTACTTTGGATATACAGATCATACCGACATTTTGTGCATATAGTTCTGAAATTTGTGTTAAAAATTTATAGTAGGAAAGGACACAACGCCCATTATAAAATTTGCAATTTCAGTAAGTTTCATGTTCTGGTCTCAATTTTCTTATACGTTTACATTGACAATCCTATCATATGAGATAACCATGCATTACAATATTTTTATAAGCTCTTTTAATCGTATTAATCAAATTTGTATTACAGAATTCATCTTAACCTTGGATCAGGCGTTTATTTTAATATTGGCTTTTATTAATTGTGCGGGGAAAGATATTTTAATCAAAAAGGTTAAATTCATAAATGATGTAAATAATTCCCATTCCATAAATCATTTAGTATTGTTTAAATTTATTTATCATTTTTTAAAAATTTATCGGAAACTGTACGTTCTCGAGATCAATGTGGAAGCAAATTTTTAATCAAGTAAGCACTAGATACACGTTTTTCCAAATGTTTGTGGTAATATTTTGAGTTACTGAACTGCTCTAGTCATTTTCGCGAGTAGTAATATTTAAAACTGAAGACAAAGCTCTAATCTATGTTAACAAATGTTATCAAGTTATCCATCTAATTAGAAAGCAATGCTTACATTCTACTTGAGGAACACAAAGCAGACGAATTTTTGCAAGTAACTAAAACAAGTATAAGTAATTTATTGATTAACGTCTGCAAAACGTACTGATATATATATATATATATATATATATATATATATATATATACTAACTCCGCAAAAGAAATTGGTTTGGCACTTTAGAATCAATTAAGTTTACGTGAAAGGCTCATTAAGTGCAAACAATGCAACAGATTAGTACAATATGATGAAGATGCCGAGAATATATATGCAAAGAGTATGATTAATATTTTACTTGAATTATATTTTAACATTTCAATTTTCATTTTATTAACACTCGAAATAATAAATAAAAATCGCCTAACAATGTCAACTCGTATAACGTAGTTCAAGTGTAGATAGATAAAAATGTAAAAATTCTAATTACTAAAGGCCGGAAAATGACATATAGTTATAAAGATTAAGCTGAAAATAAAACTGTGCATTAAAATAAAACGAAACCACTTAAGTAGTCTGAATGAAGCAAATTGTGGCATAACGTTTTCAAATTGATCAAGTTAAAAATGATAATAAGCCATGCCTGATGCGAGAATTCTAGGACTTTAGTTATCTTAATGTAAAAAAATAAAATATTAAGATTTAAAATGAGTAATCTCGAGTCTTTATTTGCAATCTTATTAATCGAAGTAACTAATATTTGAATTATAGTTAAAAATTTATTGAAAACGTTGATAGCAACAATAGTTAAACGGAACGAACTTTAGTTGATAGATAGGCATTGATTTATTGCTTGTAGTTAACGATATATTCGAAAGAATTAACCTGAAGATTTAAGTCACCTCATTCGACAAAACAAATAAAGCTAGAGGATTAACTAGACTGCTAAGGAAACCAGCAAACACACGAAACAGTCAAACAAATGCATAAAAATATATGAAAGTATATATATGTAAATAGTTCCTTTATGAAAGCAATAGGAAGTAAAGTAAATAAAAGAAAGAAGTCAGGATACAATATCGATTTAATTGTTTGTCATAGGTTTAGCATTTCAGGAATTTTCAAACGTTATGATATTTATTTAAGACAATAAGTTCTCTAGCACCAAAATTTAAAAGTAAATTTTTAAAGGACGATTTTGTTATATCTCAACTCCACTGAAATATATCGTTGGTCATATAGTAAAGTTAGAAATAGAAATTATGTTTTAGTTTTATTACAAATATATATTATAAATTAATACAACGGAAGAAAAACGAATTTCCATACCCACACATGCAATCTTCAAGTTTATATTCAGTTAATATTTTAATTCCTTGTCAGTTTAGTCAAAGTGACTGATGACTTCCAAAATACACAGCTGCATTCCATTTATTGCTTTTAATAAAACACCGGGAAACCCGCATGGTTTGAATTGAGTGGTGAGAACACTGGTTTGGCTGTTGATGATAAATGCCGTTTCTTATTTTAAAATTCCTTTGATATTCCTTTCTCGTTCCTAGCCATTCATAAATACATATTTGTTTGGGAGACTTAAATTCGTCAACCGTACAACCTCTACTACACACTACGTGCAATTTTCTATTATGTATAAATTTAAGCTTTCCGCTTACCATCTTATTCAGGTGAAGCCTTTAGGTATATTTTAAGATCTGTAGTTCAAACTGTTCACCGCAATTTGTCATTATAGAACAAACAACATGCCATCTAGAGCAGGTATATTGAATTGAAGTTCGATGGGAGGATTTTGATTACATATATATGCTTTCAATATAATTTAGACAAATCTAGCAAGTAATTGAAGAATTCCCAACATGATAAATTAACTTTGTTTAATTTTGCTATTTTTCGTTTGTGCAAACAATATATATATATATATGTACTACTCACAGATCATGCTGCTAGTTGTAACAATTTTTCAGTTCTGTACAAGGCAAAGACGGAAAAAATGCTTCTGGATTTTGAAGCTATTACAATTATAAGCTGAACCCCTGCATAAACGTGCAGAAAGTAATACAAAAGAAAAATTAAATTGGACTGGAACAAAGACATAACTGACAGGCCTTCAAAAATAGCCTACGTTCTGCAAAATACGACACACCCTTCAATTACGGACGTACTTACAAGGAAAGCGATGACACAGCACATGACGTTAAGCAAAAGGAGTGGTCTTAATTGCGTAAAACAAAGACAGATATACATATATATATATATATATATATATATATATATATATATATATATATATTACACAGTATATTTCTAGTTAGGAAGAAAAGACACATTAATAACAAAGGTGGATAATGGCCATTTATTTCGAGATACTAAACTTCGCTCTACAATCTTTCATTTATATACATTCTTGGTTTTCATTTGATTATGTGGGTGGCGACAAATATGCATATATATATATATATATATATATATATATATATATATATATATATATATATATATATATATTTATATATATACATATATATAACAGTTAGACATAGAAAACAAACAGAATTTTTGTTTAATTAACATTTGAACAAGTGCATTGCGAGCAAGGTTTTCCGACTGAATGGCCTCCAAACAATAATGCAAATATGCGAGTGAAACCTAAAAATTAGAGCATTCATATGCACTCATGTGACTATTTAGATTTTGTTTGTGTTTCAGTGCCTTGTGTGTTTATAGATTTTTATATATATATATATTTATATATATATATATATATATATATATATATATAGTCTTTATAATTAGGAAAACACAAATAACAAAGTGGATAAAGGCCATTTATTTCATGAATACTAATCATCTCTTAAACAATCATACATATTTATAAATTTTGGGTTTTCAATTGATTATGCTAGTGGTAACAAATCTGACTCGTTTTTACTGCTGTTTCTTGTTTTGGCTAGTTGGTGAGTGTGTATGCGTTTGTGTTTCTGTGTATGCGTGTTTGCATGTAAAGGTCATTCTCGCAGTATTGCAAAGTGATGTCTGAGATCTGGTCATTATTGTTTTGATAGCTTGAGAATTATAGGGAGAACTTAAAAGGAATGGACATTATAAAGAATATATATATATATATATATATATATATATATATATATATATATATATCCCGCGTGGGTAATAGCGTTCAACCAATAGTGCCATCTAGCCAGCCATGTTCAATTATATATAAGAAGGGGCCATGCCATCTGTGGAACTAATATTTAATTACATAAAGCTTTAGATTAAAGTTATATATTAGTTTCAGATGATTGTAGACGCGTAGAAATGTTTTGTCGTAATGGGATAATGAGATTGATTAGAGTATGTAACGAAATTAAATCTAGGTATGTTATTATAAAATCAGCTTATGAAAAATCGTTATGCTCGATTTGAAATATAGTAGAGTGGAACCTCGAGATTCAAGTAGCTTAACATACGGGTTTTTTGAGATACGAGCCGGAGCTCGGGCCATATTTTCGTTCAAGATACGAGCCGCTCCGGAAACACGGCTCGTATCTCGGATTTGGCTCGTAACTTGAACGAAAATATAGCCCGTGCTGGGGCTCGTATCTCAAAAAACCCATATGTTAGGCTGCTCGTATCTCGAGGAAAGAAGACTGCTTGAATCAGAATCCGAAGCTTGCTCCAGTAAAAAAATAAAAGCATCGGGTTAAGACTGGCTTATTAGTGCACTTATTATCAAATTAATAGTTAACCAACAATTATTGTTAAATTATTCATAGTAGAGTTCTAAATTTCACCCTTTAACTGTTCGTTTAATTTTTGAAATTCTAAGCGAGTTAAGCGCTTATTAAAAGGCTTCAGTCTTCTTTCCATATATTCATATACTTTATTTAAATAATTTTCAAAATTTTCTTGTCTAACCGTCACTTATTATATTTCATTTCTTAATTAATCTTCTTATTTGATTGAATAGGACTTTTGGTGTCCTTCCCTCACCCTATCTATTGAGATCACTGTAGTAACACAGCATTTCAAAAATTAAGATTAAATAATTTGTCTGGCGCGTGCAAAGTGTAAATTAATATCTTGTGGCTACAGCTTCATTTAGATGGACGTACATGAGTACTAATTATATTTAAATTAATCTTTTTTTATTTATAAACACAATTGTACATTCAAATGCGTTACGTGCGCCTATTTAATGATACGACAACATTTATTATTAATCCAGCCTATGTTGAGTTCAACCTGAGTAGTTTTAATGAAATTTCAATCGTGCTTGGCTCGTTCGGATTTCTAATTTTATGACTTAAAATGGAATGCGGTTATGATAAGAGTTTCTGGTTTATTTGACTGCATTCATCACACAGATAATCTGAAAGTTGGGGATCAAGCATTAGTTGCCAACACTCTCTAAATCCTTCATAGTTTTATAACTTGCATATGTGTGTGGTAGCGTATAATTTGAACAGAATTCGCCAATATACATGGTTGAAATTGATTTAAATCTACTCGTTCTGTCAGGAATATCAGCCATCTCAAGGTATACTTTTTAAATGTAGCCCACAGCCAATTTGTAATTTTTTTTATTGTTCCACAAAGCTGTCAGAAAAATATTATACATATACGAAGCCCTTTGTATTAAACCAAATTCCGCCAACATGATATAGTACTCGACTGGCCACCAAAAACAAAATCTAACAACAATGATATAGTATTTAAAAGTACCCACAAATTCGTTGGAAAGACGCACAAATATTCAATCAGGCTCGCAACAAATTCCAACACAATCAACGTTACCAGCATGCCAATTTTAACAATATGAAGACCGAGTAAAAGTTCATTAACTTTTTACCAAATGTGACTGATGGTAGTTTTCTATGTTGTTCGTCGACTAGTTAAATACGGTGGGATTGGTCTTTAATTAAAACACGAAAAAATAATTGAAAGAATTGTTACCACCACCCGCGCAATCGTTGATTGTTGTATTGTATTAACCATTTATAAATGTGGCGAAAACTTTAAATAGTTAATGCTTATGACCGCATAAATATTTTGCAGCTGACATTTCCTTTCAAGTAAAATTTACGCGAGACTACCAGAGGTGAGAGCCACATATCTAATTGTGCATTATATATAAATATATATTTATATGTACATATTTAGTCTGTTTGCCAACGTAATTTGACGATGCTCGTAGGAGATCGAAACACGTCAATACGTTGGATTGACAGTAGTTTTGCTATATTGTTCGACAAATTGATAGATATAATGGGATCGGTGTTTAATTTAAGTTCGAAAACTTTTCTTAAAGAATATTTACTTCCACCCACGCATTCATTGATTGTTTAATCTTATTAACAATAAATATGTGGCGAAAGTTGCAAACAGTAATTGTTCGTGAATGCATAGATATTGTGCAGCCAAAATTTCCAGTCAAGTAAAATTTGCAGGAGGCTACTATAAGAAGGAGCTGCATATATTATTCTGCATTCCATATTTATATTTATTGCGGTTTGCCGTCGTACACTGGTTATGATCACAAAAGTTCGCAACGCGTCAGTACGTTTAACTGATGGTAGTTGATCCACGTCTAGATAAATAAATATGGATTAGTGTTTACTTCAAGCTCGCGAACTTGACTTGAAGAACTGTACAAAACGTATCTTATAAACACTGTTACCCGGCAGTCACCGACCGATGATAAAGCACACTTATGCTCAATTAACTACAAACATCGTACTACATTTTAAAATAATTACAATAAAAACTAAAAATTAGAATATTTGTTAATCAACTAAAAACCCAGAATGAATATAGCTCAAAGAACTGAAATTGTGTGTTTTATAATTTAGTAAATAAACTGGACATGAACCTAGATTAAACAGATTGAATTATTTCATATGTTTTGTAACAAACCACTTTGAAATACTGAAATGGAGTGAACATTATAAATAATTAAACATAATTATTTATATATTAATACAGACGTGAGTATGCACGTTTATATAAATAGTTATTTATTAAATAGCTGAACGAACATCATATTTCATATTACAGCTTTAGGGAAACAAATTGGTAGATATCTAACTAGCATAAAATTAATAACATTCTGAAAGGGAATTTACAATTGTCTTTACAAATTTTCTCATTTTGTGCTTGTTTGTAAGGAGGCTTCGAAAAAGACGTCGGAAGATAAATGCCGAAATCTAGTTAAAGCATGGATATAAATACCCCCAGAGATGCATTGCTGATAGGTATTATACAGCTCCAAATCAGTATCTAAAAAGCACCAAAACGTTTTTTAACCAATCGTCGAAAAACACAACAAAACTACGGCCAGTCACATTTACTGATGCGTTTTGAACTTCAATGATCATAGTCAGAGTACAATGACAAAATGATTAACGAGGATTAAACCAAAATGCACACATACATATATATATATATATATATATATATATATATATATATATATATATATCGTTACAATTTTCACCATTGTTTAATATATATATAATATATATATATATATATATATATATATTATAGGTCATAAAATCATTGATTGTGCGGGTGGTAATAAAAATATTTTAAATCGAATTTGCAAGCTTGAAGTAAATACCAGTTCCAGTGGATTTAACCGGTCATTGTACAACTTAGCAGTCAGTTTGTCGTCGTATTCTCGTAAGGTGTTTCAATAGAAAAAATGGAAACTTCAATATTCCCCTTTTTAAATTATCTTAATTATTCTTCCGAGATTGATGAGTGAAAAAGTTGAAAAGTAATAAAGCTGATGTACAAACAATTGCAAAAAGAAAAATTTGCCCTGAGGTTAATTCCTGATTTCATGAAATGTAATTTTCTTCAGTGAGAAAATATAATTTTTTTAATGCACACGTGGTGCTGAAAAATATATTTCGTAATATAGAATACTGCAAATGTTTCCAAAAGTTAAAATTGTTCAATTTGATTAATAGTTAAATATACGCAATAAAAAACATTATGAAGTAGTTACTTCTATTTCATATTACACGCTATACTTAATAGCATTTTCGATTTTTCATGAGCAGTTTTCTTAAATGTATGATATTCATAAATAACTGTTTCTACTTAAACTTTTAATAAATGCAGTTCTAGTAATAGTGCCGTGGAGTAGCATAAATTAAAGTCTATTTAATTCTGTGCATATATACCTATTTTATGTTGAAACATTAACAAAAGTTCATTTCAGAATGTAATCCTCATTTAACCACAAGGTTCACAAGAAAACTAAAAATCTTTAGATTATGCTGAGTAAATATATTTAATAATATTCACACTGTAAAGTAATAATTCAGTAATGCAAGATAATTTCCCGACTACACGAATCGAAGGATAATGGTTGTTGCTTTTAAGACACATACTACAAAATGTTTAGTTTCTACTGCAAAAATGCATATAACAGAAACACTGCTATTAGACTTTACATCAATATAACTTAACTTAATGGTATGGTGCCAGTTGTATAATGATATGACATTCGAAATAGGTTCAGCCTACATAAAATGATAAACATAAAAATTTTGATATATGATGTCATATTGCGTGTAGTATACGGCACGAGTGCCGCAGTAAAAAGAGTTTCCAACTCCGATGCATATGTGCACGGTTCGAATCCTGTCCGCGGAAAATACTTGACGGTAAATTAGGAGTTCCCAATAGGGACGAAAATGGTCTACTGGATGAATTGTCTTTACTATCTGATACAATTTTCGTTTATATTGTCAATATATACACACACACATATATATATATATATATATATATATATATATGAAAATATTGGCCATGCATACCAAAGCACACCAGTATAACATCCGATGTACTGAATGAATTTTGGTATCATATGTTCACAAATTTTCAATATATAAATGAAATAATCTTAAGATCGAATTAAGCTATTTTATAATTTATTATTGCTTCGCATATTATAAAGGACAAAAAGAAGGGCATTTATTTCTTCCCTATTTAATAGCTCATACATAAAAATAACCACGCAATTCGTCAATAATGCGTTTCCATTTTTTAATTATGCATTGTGGTTCCAGCATACTAACAAAATACTTAAATGAAGAGCGAGCATCATTTCCCAACAATGGCATATAGGTCTGAATAGCAAGAGTTGAAACAAAAAAATTCATGTCTTGACTTGTAACTATGACAACCATTTTCAGATTATTTAAAAAATGAGTGAAAATATATTAAGATGTTCGCAAAGTAAAAAACCAAGAAGCATTATTATTGCAAAAGATAAATTATGCTTTTAATTAGATTTTATTTTCTTAATGTAAATAACATAATGTATTTTAAGTACAACTTTGATGTCTTACAAACAGAAAATAATCACGTAGCATCCAAAGGAAATCAGTGTTACAACTGTACAAAGTGCACACAATATGCGCATTCATACCCATAGAATGTTACTCTTTATCTACAAAAATACAGACATAATTACATACAGCCACATGTACAAGCATATATATATTACATACACAAATCATAAAAATATGCATGAAGACATGCATACAGGTATACATTCTTATATTCATGTATAAATAACAACATTATTAAACGCATAATTACATATGTACACACATACATGCATACTCTCATACATAACAAAAAGCAACATATGTACAGGAATACTTATACGCTAACATAAGTATAAAAATTCTAATTTATAAACATACAGAAATACGAACACGAGAGTAGACATGCATGCGCACATCCATACATACCAACCAAAAAACAAAGATAAACACATAAATACATACGTGAGGTAATGGATATATATATATATATATATATATATATATATATATAAATGTCATATTAACTTTAACACTGGGAAAGTTCTCCTTAGTTATTCTATTCAGCCGCCGTGCAATTATTGAGGCTGGTACGTCGCCTCTAAATGGTAAGTTTAGGAAAACCTTCTTGACGGTATCCTCTCCAGTACGAATCTGCGTGTTCTGATGTTGACATCAATGAAACGCTCTGGGTAGTTGTTCATTAGCAAAATTTCCTAAGGTAGCGCAGTTCTTCCTCAATCTTGTGTTCAGAGCAGATCTGCCTGATTCTGTTTGCTAGGTTGTTTACTAAGTTTCTTTTGTGGGATTTTGGCACACTGCTGTTGTAGTGAATGTATTGTCCGGTGAAAGTGGATTTTCTATGTATGGCCAGTGTCAAATTCCCGTTTTCTTCTCGAGTGAGTTTGATGTCAAGGAAGGGAAAACTGTCGTCTTTCTCTACCTCGAGAGTGAATTTGATGTCTGGATCGACTCCATTTGCTTGTTTGAGGATTTCGGAAGGGTCTGCTGCTTCTGAGATGAACAACAAGATATCATCTACATACCTTTTGTAGAGTGCGCACTGGTCAATTATACTTTTTAGGCTCGTTTTTTCCAGGTGATACATGTATACATCTGCCAGGAGGGGTGCAATGCAACTTTCCATAGCTACAACATTGATCTGGCGGTAGTATATCCCTTCAAATATAAATTGCACGTTTTTGGTACATGCTAATATGAGGTCTTTGATATCATTGGTGTCTATAGGGATATTCAAAAAAAACTCAGTTTTGATGAGGTCACACAAGATCTCCGTTGTCTTATCCAGTGGTATGTTTGTAAATAAGGAAGAGACTTCAAGCGAGACCATTTTATTCTGTAGGATGTTCTTCTCCTTCAGTTCATTTGCTAGTTCGAAGGAGTCCTTGATAGTGTTTTCATTTATGATGCCTTATATTGGTTGAAGTATTTTGCAGAGAAATTTGGCTGGTTTATGTTGTGGAGCGTTGATCATTGACATAATAGGCCGCATCAAGGGAGATCCTGAGTCTGTCACGGCTCAGTATATATATAATTATAGATAAATGCTTGCACGCATGCGTGCACTGTTGTATGCCTCAATACATTTAAGCATAAAAATAAACATACATATATAAGAACATAGAAAAACATACTTATACATACATGCAGTCATAATACATATATAGAGTCTTACACATATATTTGCATAAGCAATACAACTTCCTTGTGGCTTTCACTGCATCACGTCATAAACAAGACAAGCCTTGTCGGGATGCTAACTTGGCCATAATGGTGTTGTGGAGAGGTTTAGTTTGCCTCATTTCTGTTAGTTATCCTGATAAATTTACTCATAGTAGCTAGGTATTCCTTCTCTCTCTGCCCCTCTCTCGTAAATCTCAATAATAATTTGTCTGATATATTATTTCTGTTTTCATTTATATATTTTTTCACTCCTTATGGTTATATGGCAGTAAAACATGTCACTTTTGACTTTTGTATGGCTGAACATGATATATATATATATATATATATATATATATATATATATATATATATATATATATATATGATTCATGAATGTATGCATACATGCATAAATAAAAGAATAAACCAAATACTACATTTAAACATAAAAATTAAAATACTTTTATTTAAATAAATTGATTTGCACATATAATAATATTTAGCACAAATGCGCACTAGAAAAACAAAACTTTTTACTCGTTTTTTTATATTTATACTACGTGTGTTGTGTCGCAAGGCTTGATCAAAACGGAAATAAATCAAGAATGATGCTTAAATTCTCGAAGCGTAAATATTTCGCTAACTTGTAAAAGCAGCTTTATAACGCAATATATTGGTGTTCGCTGTTGTACAATTCTGAATTAAAGCTAAATAAATTATATAATAAAGCAACTATTATTGTTTTTATTTCAAACAAGGAAATTTAATAAATTTTAATATTAAATTACTTTTTTGACGTTTAACAGAAATCAGTTAAAATTAATTTATAGTTGTACTTCGCAGAAAAGGAAAAATTATCAGCCTACTACATTTTACTTCCGTTAATTTTTCATTTGTCATGTTTGGATAATTTATGAAAAAAGAGTTCTTTTAAAATAGGTTTTAGTAACAACGTACATAAAATTTATTGGTCACCGCTGAAATTGAATTTATTTAGAATTCAGATAATCTAAAATAACAAATCTCAGATGCGCAACACATGAGTTAGACTATTCCCGTATAAAATAAGTATTAGTCATTATTTAAATCAAGTTTGCATAATTTGAATAAACATCAATTCAGTGTTATGTAACCAGATTTACATCCGAGAAAAAGTCACGTCAATCACATGTGCTGATTTGATTCGACCTTTCATCATCATCATCATCATCCGATTACGGAAAACGAGGATAAACAGGCAAAATAAGCATTAATTTAGGAAAATCAGAAATGAAGCCCTCGAATCTATTAGTCTTGCATATTTTTTACGTCAACGTAATGTCAGCTGCAAAATCTCTATACAGTAACGAGCGCAACTTTCTGGCTATATTCGCTGAGCATTCACTGATTGCTGAAAGACTAACCAACACAAAACTGAGATACATTCATTTAATTTGCTCGCACAGAAAACCATGTTCCAATATGACGAAACTTGTCATGCTTCTACTTCTCAATAATTGATATGTAACTTAAACGATGTAATTTACAAATATTTGTACTGCAGAAAACAGAATGATCAGGAACGTCATTTGTTACTATAAAAAAGAATGTTAAATTTCGGAGTTAAATAATATTTCCTCGTATTGTCACACAAAAACACATATCCATCTATTATAGTTATTAGAAACAATGAACAACGTTATGCAATTTCGGTCACTCTTTAGATCTAAGAAGCAAATTAGATTTAAAGATACACAATCCCATTTCGTCAAGTATATTAAATAAGGTTAAAAAATGAAGTACTCTTAAGCAGGTTGCCATAAACCTAAACAAACAACTATTTAAGTGATTTATACTTCGGTATCCTGCGGATAATTTTATAATTGAACAATTTTCAAGTATCTTTTCTAAAATAGAGTTTTCTAATCGAATTTTTATGCTTTATCTTTAAATAAAAATACATTATGGCAAAACGCATTACATCTGCCTATTAAAGCATAACCTTACAGACTAACCAAGATTTGCCTAGTTTAGAAGATTAAATTTAAAACAGCTGAAACAGTGACAAACATTTTCTTTGAGGATGTTAAGGCCATTAGTTAGATCATTTCATATTCATTTTCAAAACCGATACAATTTCCACTTTAGGCGGATGCCACATGGATCAGAAACAAAATTTCGGCCAGTTAATTATTTTCCAACCCGTTCTGTATAAGTGAACAAAAACTTTTTTTGTAAAAAATGTTGAACACAAAATATTGCCATTTGTTACAGAGGGAAAACTTAAACCTGTTTGATGTCCTGATAATATTATGATACTGACTCATAGATGGGAACACGTAAAAGTTTTCCATATGATAATAAAAATTAATAAACCACACTGAACGCAAAATCTGCAGTTAAAAGTGTTCCAGGTCAATTTAGGATTATAATATAAGATTTTAAATACAAGCGGCCTTAATTCAGGTAATAATGGCATTTTGACTTAAAATTCTATATTTCTTCCTAGTTCACGAACTGCAAGGCATATTAAATCCTTTTTACACCAAAATTTAACACAAAAAAACTTTTTAATACTCAAAACTAGTTGTTTTAAAGTCGGCTGTTTATTCAAATGAAAATTAAATTGTGCTCCAAAATCAATATCACGGTTTTCTAAAGGATGAATTGCATAATTTGAGTCTATAAACTGTGCTTTATTTTTATCTGATTGATTTCCATTCCCTTTGTTGTGATAGAACCGCATTTCCATTGGGACGAATACAAACTCAGCCCGATTGAAGACAAAACGGAAATGGAAATTGTGATCAATCGGATCTTTGTGAAACTGTCGGTGCAAAGCTACAACCCGCGTACGCAAAACGCGGCATTGGAACATATGAAGCTGGCACTCCGAGATCAAATTTCAAAAAAAGCCTTTCATTTAGTTGGAGCCAATATGCCATCCCTTTAGAACAAATGTTGCAACTAACCATTCCAAATCTGTCATAATAGAACATACACTACTCTGCATGGGAAAGTGGTATTGAATTGAACATTTATTTAATTAAACGAACATTATTTGCGCATGCGGTGAGGACAATTACTTAAATCAAGTTTGCGATCTTAATATTAGCATCTGACCCATTATATACTTACATTTGTCAGTATAAATTAAGTATTTTATAGTTTGGAAAAAGTAATTAATGGATAGATCGATTTCGTCCTTATTGGGAACTCAAAAATGTGCTGTCTTTTAATTGCATAAAGTTTAATTTCAATACCACTTCCTCGTGTAGAGTGGTGTCTGTTCAGTGACAATTACTTTGTCTCCAAAACCATGTTTTGGTACTCGTTACGGGTATACACATATTATACATAGTGAGCTGTCTGTAAATTCGTATTTTCGAAGACTTTATATGAATTTGACTCTATTACTGCTTGATTTAAAATATATGTAGGAGGTGGTACTGTCCAACTGTCCCACATTTATTGACCAAATTTTTATCGCGTATGGGCGTATTGCTGGCTTCTATTGATTAGTCGTCTGTTAGGACAAAACGCCTGTATAAATGAGATTATACCTTTAGTTCAAGCTTACTTTGGCACGTTCTTCTGGTTATATTTGAATCAATTTTCTACTAAGTTCGTAATACCTTAGGCAAAAGGTCGAAATTTGTCGAAACTTGCAACGGATGGTAATTTTACTATTCTGTGCGTCACGTGAAATGAAATATATAACAGGAGTTTATTTTAATAATAATTATACTATGTCACAAAATAAGTATTTTTCTATTATTTCATCCATTATGAGATGAACGCTCGTATTATAAATTGTGAATAAATTAAAACTGTACAAGAACATCGTATAACCTTGCGCCCTGCCTACACTTGAGATCTTCGTCTTTAAAATTCTGCATACTAATAAGCACATATTGGCTAAAATCACGCAATTGCAAATATTATTAAAATCATTCTCCATGCTTAGGTAATATTTTAAACCCGCAATAGCAAAACACCATATTATCCCGGAATTCATATATATATATATATATATATATATATATATATATATATATATATATATATGACCTTTATCTATTTATTTATTTATTTATACACATGTGGTATTATTTCACAATTTCATAAAATCCTCACCACAACAATTTGGCTCATAGAGAAACATAGAATAGATAATTCCACCTGATCTTAAACCTGCGTTCAATTCTACTCTTTACACAAACAGTGATTTATGCTGCTTCCTGCTTCATGCAAACACCCTTAAAAAGGAATTTCAACAAAGCATCCTCAATATTATATTAAAGCACAGAATGCATATCACATAGAAAAGTTATTTAATAGAAATAATGGCAAGATATATATGCTTTGTCATCATTGAAAACAGCAATATTTCAATATTCAAAAATTGGTGCCTACTACCACATAACTTTGGAAAACATTCATAGCTGTGTTAGCTATAAAAAACAATAGGTCGCTAAATCCCAACGTCTAGTGATGCATTGTTAATATAAATTGTTCAGTGCGTAATATGTCACATGCAAGACATTGGCTAATTCCGTAAGAATTAACTTGTAATTAATCTAAATAATTATTAATATAAATTCGTCTATAGATAGAAGCCTTCTATATAACATTTAAAATATACGTAAATATGACGTTATTATTGAAAATTTACACAAATGAGGCGCAATAAAACTCATTTCAATTCTCACTCTCATTAAACTTCGAGTGCGAAATAGAAAATAATCATTGTTAATATTTCATAATTCTGCAAATTACTTTGGCCTGTTAGCTTAACTATGATTTAAATAGTATGCATGAAAGTGAACCAAAGAGTCAATCAGTTATGACGGTTCAATGTTTAATGCGAAATTTAAATTTAAAAGCAGTTTTATGATACTTTCATTTTCTCATACGGCAATACAAAATGAAACATTTTTCAACACAATAAAACAACAAGCACTAATTATGTTGTCGACCTGAAAACAAAATTCACAAATTGTATGACATTTAGTAGCAATCTTACTTATTTTGTAAATTTCGTACTTTTCAGTTACTTTTCAAAAGGACAGATGATGCTTTGCAATATGGAAGTCAATCTACCGAAAATTTAATACAATTTATGTTGTCTCGAAAAAGAAGCTGATAATTGTCAAGCGGGCAGTCCTACGCAGATTAAGATTTGAAATGAAAAATCTCTCCTACGCACAATTCGCAAATATGATTCGCAGTATGCTTATGAAACTAAATCAAATGGAAGTTTACTTATAGAATACAACAAATGGAACATAATTTTTCTATGGTCATAAATAAATCTGTGTGTGAGACTGAGGGAGTAGAGGATAAAAATATTTTATTTTGAGCAATTTAATAAATTCGGCTGTGAGGATACATGTATGCAATGCAAAAATGTTACAAGTGTATCACTTATAAAATAACCGTCTAATATCGATTTTGATAGGAAATAAGAAAAATCATGGGAAAAACAATAGATCAGGTTGAACCTCCTAAATTATTCTTCTCGATTTCATCAACTTCCTTTTCTGGAAATAGTTAATCTATATTAATTATCTTATATGAAAAACTATTACAGGAAAGAAAATATGGCCTGATTTTTTTTTAAAAATGCGGAAAGAGAATTGCACATCGCAAGATTGTTCACCAGACATTACTTATCGTTTTTTTGAACATATAAAGTCTATCAATTGAAGTTTCCTTTAATATAAGAATACATCTATTAAGTGATTTGACTCCATGGGTGCAAAAAGTCTTATCAATGCTCCAATTTTTGGCAAAAAAGATGCGACTTTATATGAAAATGACGAAGATAGCTTGAAAACATCAAAAATAAATTTTACTAATTTTAACAATCGTTAGCAGTTGACAACCAAACCGGTTTTACTAACCATTGGGCGCACCTCAGAAATAGCCTGATTAACTGTGATCATAAATTTCTACTTTCAGTATTCGGTAGAAAATCACCTATAGATAAACAGGGAATGTTTAGTATTCATACAATTTTAAGCAGTTTAAAATTGCCCAGTTTTTCTAAAAAAAATTGCTGTAAAGCATACACACAAATTTAATTATACATAAAAGAAATAGCAAAGGATTTTAAACAGAATCCATACCTATATCATGTTACCTCATAATGGCATTTGCAAATTCTAGAAATATTGTACATAAGATGCGCAGATGCATATTAAATTTTCTTGAAGTGCTTCAAATATTAAAAGTAAAATAGTTAAAATTAGTCCATTCTCTCATACTAGTTTTAAGCTTAGTCTCAACATAAATATTTGAAGTCTGCGCGTTTTAATGTCTGTACCAAGACCCCCAGAAAAAATGCCTCTTAAAAGTAATGCCATAAAATAAAATTTGTCAAATTTTAATAAAAGTTAGAATTTTAAAATAAATGGTTGGGCTATAGGTTTGATAACCTGATTTTCTACCCATCTAAAGAAAGAATTATTTTTTTCTAATTACTGTGTAAATAGAGAAAACTGAAGAACGTATACAAAAAACATGGGTTTGATATCAATTTTGTCAAAATTAATGGAAGAAATTTAATTGTACTAGATAACTTCGATATGTGAATCGAAGCTGATTTTTCAAATTGTAAAAGAATTAATAAAATATATTTATCTGAGAAACGATATCGGAATTAAATTAATATTTTCAATAATTATCGTTGCGCCACAAGTAATGGCCAGAAGTAAAGTATCTTTAAGTACAGATACTATTTCAAAATAAGAGTAAACTTATTTTACCGCTTTGACTAATACAGGCTGAATTCCAGTTAAACAATAATTGATTGCTCGGGTGGTGGTAACAATTCTTTAAATCAAGTTTGCGAGCTTGAAGTAAACACCAATCCCATTGTATTTAACCAGTCGTCGAACAACATAACAAAACTATCGCTAGTCGCAACGCATTCAAACGTTTCTACCTTGCATGATCATCATCAGAGGACGACGGTAAACTGACTAGCGAGAATCAAAATACATTGCATATATATATATATATATATATATATATATATATATATATATATATATATATATATATATATATACTCTCTCTCTCTCTCAATATATATATATATATATATATATATATGGTAAGAAAAACGAGAGATATACACTCTCACCAGTAGTTTCGCATACATTGTACTTAACTGGAAATGTTGACTGCACAATTTCTATCCAGTCACGAAAATTAGTTCTTTAAATCAAGTTTGCTAGCTTGAAGTAAATACCAATCCCATTTTATTTAACCAGTCATCGAACAACATAACAAATACAAAGGGATTAGCGTTTACTTCAAGCTCGCAAACTTGATTTAAAGAAATGTTACCACCACCCGCGCAATCAATTATTACTTATATATGTACCTATATATATATATATATATATATATATATGGTGAAAACTGCAATCGGTTAATGTTCGTAAATATACAAGCATAAATTGCGTTGGCGGTGATAACATTTACTATAATCAATGTTGCGAACTTGATATAAATACCTGACCCATTAATTACTTACATTTTTTCAGTTTAAACTAAGAATTATAGAAAAGGCAATTCATCCAATAGACTGGTTTCGTCCTTATTGGGAACTCATCATGTACTGGCCAGAATTCGCCCCAAACCGCGCTCGAACCTAGGCACGTTTGCTTCAAAATCTGGTGCTCTAACCACTGAGCCACCCTGCCGCACACTACCCACAATTTTTCGAAGCCAACAAGCCCAGGTTTGAGCCCTGCCTGCGGAAAATTCTGGATAGTACATGATGAGTTCCCAATATGGATGAAACCGGTCTACTGGATGAATTGTTTTTTCTACACTATACAATTCTTAGTTTAAACTGTCAAAATTTAAGTACTTAATGGATCAGATAACATATCAAATTTATATATATATATATATATATATATATATATATATATATAGTGGTTAAGGGCGTAATACCGGCTCCTACTGATGAGTCCTTAGTAAGCACAGAAACGAAAGTACACGAGATTATAATTTTCGTTCATGCTGTCTTTGGTTTATCCTTGTGGTCATAATTGAACTAATTTGTTACTAGGTGCTCAACACCTAATACATAATCGCACATCATGTCTGTGCATGTATGTATACTTACCTAAAAAAGATTCAGTAAATATAATTCATACACATGTACGTCGATATAAATGAAACTTTGGTCAATAGACATTAATTTATTCTTTGCACGCATCAGACTAACTTTTTATTCTTATCGTTTGAAATGCTAAATTTCTCGAATGATCGTAAAAGATAGATTAAGAGCAAGACACAAAAAGTCTTAGTCAAGAAAATAAGAAGCTTCATTAAGATAGGAAATAAAATAAGTGACGGTAAGACAAGAAAATTTGGCATTTATTTTACGAAAGATTAATCAATTTAGGGAAAGGTGAAATTAGCCCTTTAATAAGCGTTCAACGCACTAATAGATTTAAAAATAAACGAACAGTTAAAAAATAAATTTAGAGGGACTATATCCTTAATAAATGGTCAACCATTAGTTAGATAAAAAGCTAGTCTTAATCCGATGTTCTGAATCTTTTACTGCAGCTAGCTTCAGATTCTGATTTAAGCAATCGTCTTTTCCTATAATTAGTTTATGCTGTATTCCAAAACGAACCTAACGATTTTTCAAAAGTTATTTCGTCATCAACAGTTAGCATCATCTGGATATTTAATTTTGATAAACTCTGTAATCAATCTCGTCATCCTGATACGATTACATATTTCATTGCGTCTGCAATCATCCCAGTTAATAGTGTGCCCGATTTCCACTGCATGACAGGTAAAAACAGATTTAGCAACATTTACATATTTATGTGCAGTTCTACGCGCTCTTCTTCTTACCTTGATTTGGCGCATGAGCTCAACAACATAAATGAGACTACAATCATTGCATGGGGTTTCATACACTCATGATGTTTCTTAATGTTTATTTTTTTCTTTTTGATTATGAAGTCTAGTGCCAAAGATAAGGGACTTTTTTTAAAACGGTCGTTATATTGGATTTGAAAGCTATTGATTTTACTTCCCTACATAGTTTAGAATCCGAAAGCAACATGATTTTACGGAATTCCTTCCCTTTATCAGCTTTTATGTACCTGAAATTAAGATTAAATTTTCTTACGCCATCCATCATTGTTGCTTCTATTAAATGAAGAGGATAACCATTAATCGTGAATATATCACAATGTCTACGTAATTCCAACTGCCTATGCGCTATGCTTCTTAATCTATGGCTTTTTAATGTTAATGACTTTAAGATACCGATTTTCATACGATACGGGTGATTGGACTTGAAATTAAGAAGGATTCCCGAGTAAGTATCATTCCTGTTAATGTCCCTTTCTAATATCTGGCCACTTTTTATGAACTTGATATCTAAAAATAGTAATTAACCTGATGATTCCCTTTCAAGATAAAATTAAAGTTCGCTCATTCGATTTGTTAAATTTAAGAAATTTACCATTTCTTCATCATGATGCTTGCAGATTAATAATAATTCATCGAAGAACCGTAGGTACAACTTTGGCTTCATTGGAGTCTTATCCAAAAGATTATTTTCCAAATAATGCATAAAGATGATTGCTCTTGGGACAGGTGAAAGTTGTCACATTTGGACACCTCTAATTTGTCTATAAATTTGTTTCCTAAATTTATAATAAGTAGAAGACATGCATATACTTATCATCTTCAAAATGTGTTCGATCGTCATTTTACTTCCTTCTTATACCAACGGGTGGTTAACTAGGAAACGTCGAAAACAATGCAGAGCTTCAGGTACCGGTATATTCGTGTACATAGATACTACATCTAAACTAAATAAAGTATCACCGTCATCCAGTACACATTTATCAACAATATCAACCAACCGATAGGAGTTCATCAATGTATGGTCTAAGAAATAGGAATACTTTCTTATTCTATGGCAAAAACCTTAGAAATTTTATGTTGCTATTTGATTACATGTGTGCAAAAAGTCTTATCAATGCTCCAATTTGTGGCAAAAAAAATATCAAGACCGCAACCTTGATTATAATAATTGTTATCACCACCCGCGCAACCAATGTTCGTTTAAAAATGGTGAAAATTTATATGAAAATACCGAAGATAGCTTAAAAATCATCACAAGTAAATTTAACTAATTTTAACAATCTTTAGCGGTTGACAGCTATACAGGTATCCTAACAATTGGACGCACCTCAGAAATAGTCAGATTTGCTGTAGCCAGGGATAAATTCTTTCAGTATTTGGTCGCGAGTTACTTAGAGATAAACAATGAATCTAAATTATTCCTACAGTCAAAAGCGTATTACGAAATGTCGATTTTAGCTAACAATTTCTATGCAAAGCATACACCAAAATTTAATTATACCTATAAGAATTAACAAAGGTTTATAATCAGGATCCATACCTATATCATGTTATCTTATAATGGCATTCGCAAATTTTAGATAAATTGTATTTAAGATGCACAGATATATTAAAAGTTTTCTTGAAATGTTTTGAATATAAAAAGAAGACGAGTTAAATTAGTCTATTCTTCTTTACTTGTTTTGAGTTTAGTTTCAGCGTAAACATTAAATGTCCGCGCATCTTAATATCTGTGTTATGACCCCCAAAGTATGCCATAAATAATATTGATAATTTTTAAATGAGCTGTGTACGCAATCTTCATCAGTGATGTGAATTGTTATAAACGTTAAAATTTCCAATGTCAAAATTTGAAATGGTTCGGCTCTTGGTTTAAAAACCCGATTTGTTACCAATCTAAAGAAAGAATTAATTTTTTCTATTAGTTAGGTAAATATATAAAAATGTCAAAACGTATACAAAAAAAGATATGAGTTTTATAGCAAAAATATCAAAAGTAATGGCAGAAAGTTCATTTTACTAGATAACTTCGATATGTGAATTGAAAATGAATTTTGAAATTGTAAAAGAATTACTCAATTATATTTAACTGAGATACGATATCGGAATTACACTAATATTTTCGATAATTAAGCAGCGCGCAAGACCACCTTCAAACCTGCAATTCTGTGCCCCGAAAACCAATTAAATTAAATAGATATTGCTATGAAATATAACAATTAGTCCAAGTTTAATACAATATCTAGTAACCCAACAAAATTTATTTCAACGTGAGAATAAATTAAAGGTGCGCCTTACCGTTGCTCAGCAAGTAATGACCAAGAATAAAGTATGGATTCGATTTCAATTTTCACTAAACTGTTGAAAAGGAACAAATGTGCTGGAAAAGTTTTACCGAAATTGTGAATTCTATACAGTTTATGGATCTTTAATTGATATGCTTATTTCTGATTGCACCATGCATAATATTGCACCTTCTTGAAAATTCATTGCAATTAATATCGTGCAAATGTAATATAAATAAACTGAAACAAAACTCAAAGGTGGAACAAAACTTTCTTTAACCAATTGTAAACCATCGTAGTCTACTCAGACTTAGACCTGCCAACGTAAAATAACAGAAAGTGATTATTTATGGGGACACACCAACTTATATAAAAATACCTTAATGCACTCCATCAGTCAGTTACTGAATGCTTTCATCTCTTATCACGATAGAAAAGCAGATTCAAAAAATCTAGCATGATTTAGACATTTCAAAGCTAAGAACAAAAGAAAATCGATTATTTCAAATATAAAATCTGGCTTCAAAATCAAAATTTGTTTATTTATAAGCAGATAAATTACGCTCAATTACTTTCCAAATAAGACAGAGTTACATTAATAAATGTGAGTCATACAATTTTCATACTTCCAGAAATTCTTTAAAATTAAATAAGCTGCATATCCCAAGCTCACCCCTAAGTTGTTTAAATGATGTAAGACTAAAAAAATAAGCAATCGTATATACCTACGCAAATAAGGCAATATTTGCGTATTTTTCACATATTAACAGCGCAATTAGAAACCATGCAAAATAAGTTTAAGAAAGCCAATTTAGTAGACTGCACGAATTACATGGTAAGGCACAAATAACAACTATTTAATCCATCCTAGTAGAGCAATTCAATTAAGTTAGGTTTAACATTAATTGTTATATTTTATTAATTAACAAAATACAATAAATAATTTCAATGCAAATAATTAAATAATATATCAATTTCTGAATAGTGTTCATGAAATAACACATTAAAAATCTGTACAGATAATATGAGGACGTTTGCAATAGTTAGTGCGAGACGATAAAAACGTTTATTCGAAGTTTACTCACTGAAGGCCATTTTATAATCTGTTACAATACAATGGGATTAGTGTTTACTTGAAGCTCGCAAACTGGATTTAAAGAATTGTTACCACCACCCGCGCAATCAATTAATATGTATCTGTTAATTGATTATCAAAACAACGAAGATGGAATGTCATACACATCCACGCATTAAAGAATATTTCACAGAATTTGTCTTACAACTACTAAACCAGTTAATTACTTGGCTGTACATCATTAAACATAACCTGATTTGTTGTTCCGTGGAATTCCAGCCCACTGGTGGCACCAACAGATGATTTGCTGGCACTAAAAGTTACATCCTTAAACGCTAGCTTCGATACAGCCTCCAGGTTCCAGATGAAGTGAGTTATAATGTATATGCCATGCCGAGTACATAAATGAATATAGGTAATACTTACCATTTCTGTACTCACGTCATGTGTTTCAACCAATTCACTGTATCGTCTAGCAGTACAACAACACGAAAAGCTAAAGAGTTGAATTTCCTGAGCTACATGTTGTAGAACAGAGTTGTTATTATAGCTAACGTCTTAGAAAGTCATCTAAGTGGCATATGTCGTTTGTCTCTTGATATAATTAACTCATATAATATATAATTAATTCATTGTAGACAATAATGTCAAAAGCGCGCAAAGCCTTTTCAGGTTTAAATGCCTATCAAATCATAAAAGGCCTGAAAAATTGTTCCTATCAACTTCAGATGCACAATCTCAAAGAGCATATAATACTGTTTTCGACAAAATAATTTTCGCTTCGTGGCGGATAATTATAGTGCGTTTCATGTTATAGATATTTCACACCTAGATACGCATCAGTTGATACAGAATGCAGTCAGATTCGTTTCATGATATAAAATTAAGTTTAAAAATAATTGTAAAATTCTTGATCAAATTAGCTTACCGTTGATAAAGGCTTTCAATGCAGGCAACCCAAATATTCAGAGCAAAAATGAAGATAATAGATGCAAAATCATTATTGTGCAAAACAAGAGCCAGATAAGTAATTGTAGAAACTTCTATTATGATAGCTAGAAAGGTTCAGAAAATAACACGAGGTAGCATGTTGAGGCATATTTCGAATTAAATTTAAAAATAATTGCCAAAATTATGCACCAGGTTTCTTTGTTGTGGTATTCGAGAGAATAATGCAAATAGTAAAAGCAGCTAGAAAATTACGTATTTAAAAGAGATTCTATGCGATACATTTTTTAATCTTATCCTCAAGTATCCACAAATGAATATATATATATATATATATATATATATATATATATATATATATATATAAAATAGTATTTAATTTCACCTTTTAAAAATATGAGAAAATAGAACCGTAATCCATTGAATAACATTTTCAGTGAACCATCTCTACTTGGCGGATCGATTGTCACGGATTTTTTTCATTGTATTATATGAGAATATAAGAAAATTTATCGCGGATTTTCTGGTAATATTGAATATATATATATAGCAGTATATATATATATATATATGTTCGTGCTTTCATTTATAGATACTCGTGGAGTAAATGAGAAAGAACCCGTTCTTTTATCTGATACAATTTCTCTTTACCGTTGCACTTGCGAATGGAACTATGAATGTTATTAAAGCTTGCATTCGAAAAGTACTACAAATATTATATATTTATAAATGAAACATCGAATGATCAGAATAATTTTTATTTTCAATAAATGGTCAAATTATGTCGTTAGTAATTCTAACAACCAATGCTTTTCTTTAGTTAGTTTCTACAGATGGGTTGAGCTATCATAAAACTTTAACATTTTGGCTATTACATGCACGAATGTAATTTATTCGTATTTAATTAAGCGAACATTTCTTACGCGGGCGATGATTTAAATAATTATTTGTAAGTAGCTGGGTCTGACACATTTTTCACGAAATGAGTGTCGTCTCTCTCGTGACAAAACAACTTAGGGATTGCTTGATGCAACGTTCATATTTTTGTGCAGATTCTTACGCTAATAATGATGATAGTTAATTAATTTATGCAACTACTTTAATTTGTTGCAAGTCCTAATGAATGCTTGAGCTAGAATCAACAAACTAGCAACTGGATTAGCAAGAATTTTAATTAGTAGCGCTTTAAGCTGAACATATCGATGATGACTAATACAGAACACTGCTCTTGTTGAGATTTTACCATTTCTCCACACCCTATGCTGATACTAGGATGATACTATACAGCACTAAATCTATTAGTATAACCAAGTTTACGTTCTTGATATAAACACCAGACCCATTAATTACTTACATATGTCAGTATAAACAAAGAATTGTGTAGTGTAGAAGAAGAAATTCATCCAGTAGACCGGTTTCGTCCTTATTGGGAACTTATCACGTACTGGACAGAGCTAGAACCTGGGCATGTCTGCTTCGGAATCTTGTGCTCTAACCACTGCACCACCCTGCCGTGCACTACACACAAGTTGCAGTTATATACTAACTAATGTAACTTGGTTTGTATTTTTTCCCTTTTAGGTGGAGCTCATATGGCATCCATTAGACTCAAATGTCTGACTAACCATGCCCAATCTGTCATTACTGAACAGACACCACACTACATTAGGAAGTGGTATTGAAATGAACATTTATATAGTTACATGACACACAAAAGAAATAATACATGCGTAAATGTAACAGCCAGGAAAGCGAACGCCTGGTGCAAAACCCAATCCATCTCAAGAAGAATAATCAAATCTCTAACATCACTTAGTTATATTGTTAGAATGTTTCCTACACACACATAGAAGCAACCATATACAATCACAATACAACGCGTTATAACCAACAAATACTCGTACGATAGCCGCCAATGAATAAAACTAAAGCATACAGTTATTCATTCATTCAATCAAATGGAAATCCATGATAATTATAAGTGAAGAAATGTATTTGTGTCATTCATTACTTACGAAATAAATTCGCCATTTATCCACAACAGACAGATAAATTTAATTTTTGAATGAATTTATAAATAGTCGTACACCCCGAAGCTGCGCATTACATTTATGGATATATATTTGTAAGACGCATCATGCATTAAACGATTCATAACGCATAGCAATTTAAATTTTACTTACTAACATATATGAACAATAAGACAACGACAGAATTCGAGCCGAAAGGCTTCGTTACTGGATTTATAATAACCGAAAAAGGATAGTTATTTCATCTTTTAGACCTCTCTTTCATCCTTATTGTCAAAACAGCAGAAATAATCAAGATCGCCAGTGATATTCGATTAAGTTCCATGCTGTTTTGAATGTTATAGCCACACCATCAAATTGTAGGATGCAATAAACATTAACTTGCCCATAATTTCATCAATACAATCCAAATTTTCATTTAAAGTTACAAATGCCAATGAATTTTTAACAACAAAACACCACGTAATTTTAAATTTATTTTATTCCAATGCCATTGAATTAAGAGACAATGTCGTTGTCTCAAATATATCAGTAGGTATATTTGTAGCAAAAGCGTAAGTAATAACGCGATAACTGATGTCGTTCGAGGTCAGATTATAGGGATTTGCTGATAAAGCCCTAGTTTTTAATAGTCTTATTTCAATTATCCCGAAATTTAGCCCACCCTCAAAAGCGTGATATAGTTACTAATTAAAGGTTTGGGTACATATTCCATATCGTGAGCTGGCACCGAGTTTGCATTTTTGAAAGATTTAAAGGAAGCTGAATCTCCTACCTCTTAGATGCACATATGTATAGGAGATTTTACCGTAAAACAGTTTCATATATTTTGACCAAATATTTAGTTGATTTAAGGCGTAGTGCCGACTCTTACTGATGAATCGCCAATAAGTACGAAACGAATTTATACATTATATTACCCATTTTATTCATGATAACTTAAGTATTTCTTTTGGCTCCATTTTAAATTTTTATTAGGTATGCCTGGCCAATTAAATAAATACATAGATGTCAGAAGTCCTGTGGTTGGAACTCCGGTGCACAATCAAAATACAATAAATTCTAAGCAAAACCGCACATTTATTAAGCCAACAATAATATTACTTGAATTAAAATATCCATGATGATAGAATGTAGCCAGATTGCGGAAATAATGAACAAATAATATTCGCATTCATCATAAGTGTAAAGTTTTTTCAACGATTTATTTAAAACTAACTACAATGTTTAGAAAAACTCCGATGTCATATTAACACGCTTTTGATTTCCGTACTGCAGAGATTTTGGCTTACATAAAATCTTAGGCGTCTATTTCTGCTGCTTACCAATAATTCAACATTTAGTTGGTCATGCCATTATCTGCTGATTGCTTAAAATCGATATTACAAATACATAAATACCATAAATAAACCAAATCGAAAATCTCTTCATCATTGATAACACTTGAAAGCTAGATATCTTCTTTTGAACATTGTTGGCAAAGGTGATCCCCTTCCTCAATATCTCAACAACTGGTGACTAAAAATAACATGAATTTCCGTGTGATATTCAAAGAAAGATTCTAACATTCATTTCCTACTTCACTAGCTGTCCGTCGTAGGTTTGTCTCACCACATCTGATGAAACAAAAGAACATTGCAAATTACCCGTACATAAGTGTGTATGTGTGTGTGTGTGTATGTGGTTTGGGGCAGCACACTTCCTTCTAATGATGCTATGTAAAATATTTATTTAGAGAACGTTTTCTTCTTCTATGGTAGGAAACATATATCTAGTTTATTCATGCTAATTTTGACATATCATTCTGATTCTTTCTGAACTAATTTGTCACTAGAGGTGCAACACCTAACACATCATGCGGAATAATGTTTATATATATTTTTTCTGTTTAGACATTAAGGAACAATATTGGTATTCTGGTTTACTTGTCAGGCAAAATTAATTTTATCTATCATTCCTCGGAAAATCAGCTGTAAATATGTTGCGACAATGCATCTGAGCAATGTATAGCGTTTTTAATCTCATATCTCATTATGAGTGCCTCATATAATTGAAATCCAAACAAAAACAATTTATTCCTAGCGATTTTTTCTGTAAGACAGTTTTCTCACATAGTATATAGTCTTGAGAATTGGCAGTAAATCGCTATAAATCATAACAACACTATATCCGAGGCAAAGGTTTTAACTAAGACTAAGAAATTTTATTTTTTGTAAACAATTTAAAATTTGGCTATACAATGGGTTCTATCACAACCAAATTTACAGCCTTTTCAGACACATTTAGTGCGTCAAGATGAAGACTCGTAAATCAGAGTAATGTGACGTCTAAATGTGAATGAATAAAAAATTCCTCCTAAATCAGAACATTTAATACCAAATTTAAACAGTTAAAAAACGTATAATGTCATGATAATTAAATTAACCGAACTACTTTATTATTATATTTATTATTGTTACATGCATATATTTCCTCCAAATATTCTGTGAATTAGACAAGTATTTACAAAATATTGTATAAGTGTATGACAAGTAATGTAAAGATTTTTAACTTTCCAACATTATTTTCAAGAACAGTGATTTCCTTTGTTCGTTGACGCTGTTTAAGAACCATCCGTCGTTTCGCGTCCTCTTTCATGGACACAAATAAGTAACACAGAGAATACAAAAAAATGCAAGTAATTCACTTATTTAGGTAATTCTCTTTCTATAAACCATGCAAATCATGTTAGGATATTTAGTAAAACTTTTAACGAATGATAGTATTCCATTTAAAAATATGTACACATACATATACGTATAAACGAAAATATGCATATATATATATATATATATATATATATATATATATATATATATATATATCAGATATTGAAATATACATGCCTATTGAAGTTACAATAGTTTACCCACAGTTTTCAAAGCTATAAAGTAAATTTACTCAATTAAAGTTAAGATTACAGCTAAGTATCGTTCTACTTTAGATAGTACACACAAATAAATATACACAACTCTCGAATTATATCTATAGGTGTAAGCGTGGCCTTCCACGCACATCAATAAAAAATTATATACAAGCATCCAAAGATTGAGAAAATTTTTAATTTTCATACTCAATCCAGTGAACATTCTAATGCGTATCTGAACTCGCATCAATCATATTTATCAACTATCTACTTGCACAATCATGATGCTCTGTGGATAGATTGAATGTGATTAGCTAATGGAATAAAGATGAATTCTGTTAAACAATCATTTATTGCGCGGGTGGTAGTAACATTTCTTTAAATAAAGTACGACAAAGTACGACGGCAAACTGACTAATGAGGATCAAACCGCATTGCATGTATATGCAAAGAAAAACTAGATATGTGGCTCTCGTCTCTAGTAGTTTCGCATAAATGGGTGTGGCGAAAGCTGAAAACAGTTAATGTTCGTGACTGCATAGAGTCGCATACCTAATTTCGCTTTTCGCATATATGTATTGCGGTTTGATTCGCGCTAGTTAGTTTTCCGTCCTAGTCTGATGATGATCATGAAAAGTCGAAACGCGCAGTGCGTGCGACTGGCGGTAGTTTTGCAATGTTGCTTGACGACTGGCTAAATACAAAGTGATTGGTGTTTACTTCACACTCGCAAACTTGATTTTTAAAATGTTTTCTGTAGTCTTACGAAGTAGAAATAAATGAAATATTAAGGTGATCACGATATCATCGAATGAAACTGTCGAGCTGAAATTAATAAACACAAACAACAAATGTGCTGAAACAACGAACGCATTTTGAATGAGAGAGTGTGAAATGAGAAGAAGGGATATCCTGTGATAGCCAAAAAGCCTCATACAGAAATAGATCGTTGCGGCCTAAATTCAGAGGAATTATAAAGTATTATTTTAAATATGAAATAAAGATTAAAATAAAATGCTATTTAATAAACCAAAGCAAAAACTTTCTAAGAATTTGTGTAATTAGTTTAGTTAGTGTAAACAAAAAATTTCGTACAATTAGGTCGAATATGATAGCTATATTTTATCAATTTAAACCTCTTACTCTAATTATTTAATACGTAGGATTACTCTAATCTACTTTTCCTGCTAATGAGCAATACCTAATTAAATATTTCGTCTGACAATATTTCACCTGCTTATAAGTTCGTGATACTACTCCTTGATTTTGCTTCATTTGTTACATATGTAGAAGCGTTTAAAGCCTTTGGAATCTATCTGACATTCATGTCTCTTTTGAGATCCTCGCTAAGTCAGATCTTTAAATGTGACCATATTAACACGCTGCTTTGTGTTCTCTTATTTATACCCTAATTGGGCGCAGTCTCCCCCACATACGTAAGATTATAGTCTTTTCACGGTATTTTGTATACCCTTAATGTGTGCAAAGGTTCTATACTTTCGTTTTAGCTTATTCGTTAGCTATCTAATACATATGTTAGTTTCATAATGTTCTGGTGTCATATTTTGTTCATAAAGATTTTATATTCCTACTCAGTTTGGAATCAGGTATTATCAAGTTTTTAAGGTAATATTTTGCTATCTATTCTACTTTGCCTGTGCGGATTCAAGATCAAATGCCTTTATTAGTTTATCCAATGTCGTATTAATTAATTCCTGGCTTGAAAATTCCCCTCGTCATTGTATTTCAAAACAGATTATGTAAGACTTCTTAATGTCACCGATTTTAAAATACCTATTTTCACAAGATAGGGATTGTTTGAGTAAAAATTTAAGAGGATATTCTAATAAGTGGCCTTTCTATAGACACCGATTTCCAATATGCAGCCATTCCATCTCAATTTGATATCAAGGATAAATATTTACGTTCTAGTAACCTTTCCAAACGTAAACTGCGTATAAATTATTTTTCGTCAAATTAAGTTGTTTAATCAGTCCATCTTTGCCATACTGCCGGATTATAAATGCATCATTTAGGAACACAAAAAGATGTTCTGTTTGATAGGCGTTCCTCCTAGTGGATTATTCATTGTAATTTTAAATATTTGTACAACTGGTACAGGCAATGGTTGACGCATTGGAGTGCATCTCACTAATTTGCAATGTAAATTTCTGAAACTTCAGTAGAACGATGTCATACATAATTACAATTTTCACAAATTCCTTCTTAAGGTTGTATGACTTCCACTTCACAATTCAGTGTGTTCAGTTAAAAATGTTAAAAGTATTCACATGCAACTGGCCCAAAGATGTAATATTAATTTTAATATTAATTTTTTTTTAATTTCTCGTCTAAACAGTATTGGTCAATTGGCTTTATAACAATGTATATCTGGTACACATAGTAAACTAACGCAACTTCGATATGCATATATTTAGTCATGCAATTGTACAGCACTCCATCCGTTTATTTATATGTATGTATTTACGCAGTTATGATATAATTGGATAAATTTTAACAAGAAATAGACTAACATGAGCAACATGGTTTCTAAAAAGAGATATGTATAAATAAAGAAGTAACAATTAAACCATCTTTGATTGCGCGGGTTGTGATAACATTTGTTGAATTCTAGTTTTCAATCGCGATTTAAACACCAATTCAATCATATATACATTGTTCAGTGTAGACCAAGTGTTTCATAAAGCAGCTAAAACAATTCATCAAGTACACTGGTTTCGTCCTATTTGGGAACTCTCCGAGTACTGTCCAGAGTTTGGTGTAGTGAGCGGAAGGATAACGCAATGGATAGAGTAGCAAACACCGAAGCCAATATGCTACAATTCAAGCCACTCCTCAACAAAATTCTGCACAGTACTTGAAGAGTTCCCAATAAGGCAAAAATCGGACAACTAGATCAAGTGCTTTTAATCAAGGTTGAGATGTAGATATAAAAACCTGACCCAATATGTACACATATTTGTCAGTAATCTATAAAGTGGAATTGGCAATTGAACCAAAAGACCGGTTTCGTCCTTATTGGGAACTCATCACGTACTGTTCCGTGAACAGGGATCGAATCTGGGCACGTCTGCTTCAGAATCTGATGCTCTAACCACTGGGCCACCCTGCCGCACACTATACATAGTTTTCTGCTATGCAATAACAAATGTTTCTTAGTTAGCCTTTAATTTAGGTGGTGCCTATATAGCATCCCTTTAATAAGTCCCAACTAACACACCCCAACACCCAGGTTCGAGCCCTGTCTGCGGCAAATTCAGGACATTAAGTGATGAGTTAAGAATGAGGACGAAATCGGTCTACTGGATGAATTGCCTTTTCTACACTATACATTTCTTAGTTTAACCTGACGAATGTGTGTACATAACCGCCCACGTGGCCAATGTTTCTTCGAACTAGATCAATTGCTTTTCCTACATGATATAATATTTATTTGATACTAATATATATACATATACATATTCATATATATATATATATATATATATATTGATTCAATATTTATTAATTTTGGGCAACTCAAACGGATTGCAATTTAAATAGAATTTCTGTAAATTATTATCTGGTTCTTGTTGATTTATCACAAGTGTCTTATATATTACCATCAAGTTTTCGGATATTTCTATTTAAATTACTCATTTATTAATTAATATACTTTGTAACTTGTAAACATATATAAAATCATGTCATTCTATACACGTGAACGTATTTTGTTTAAAGCAGGCATGAGATTTTTCAGTTATTTCAATACCAGTTTCCATGAATAATGTGAATGTCATCAAATAAACACATACCATTCTATCAAATTATTTTTTTTAATTAGTAACAAAAGCAACTAACCAGATGCTATGTTTCCCGAGAATGTTGTTATACAAAAAGTAATTAAAATAGTCATGTTTTGTTAAATTGGAATTAACACTGTAACAAGCTAAAATAAGCTTAACCCACCTTTAAACAGAATTAAAATGTATGATGAACGTTGTTTGACGCATGGACAAAGCATGAGCTTTTTAGCAATATAAACCGGAAACAGTGTATTAAAACACTTTACATACTCTGTCTTTGGCAGTGTACATACTTTATCACTGATTTTAATGAATCAGCATAAATATATAAATGACATACCGTTTCAATTCTCAGCCAATTGCTGTCCGTCTAAATATTTGCGTCTACAACTGCAGGAGCCATTTGGATTCGGTACTGTAAACCCAACTGAATTTCTAACCAGATCAACTGATATTTAAATCAAGGTTCCGATCGCAATTTAAATGTCAGTCGCATTTTATACATACATTTGTCCGTATAAACTAAGCATTGAAGAATGTAGAAAAGAAAATTCGTCCAGTAGACTGGCTTCGTCCGTATTCGGAACTTATCACGCACCGTCCAGAATTTACTGCGGACAGGGCTCTAACCTGAACAGGTCTGCTTTGCCAAATTCTGTAAAGTACGTGAAGAATTCCCAATAAGGACGAAAACGGTCTGCTGGTGGATTGCCTTTTCCACATTAAAAACGCTTAGTTTATAGAGACAATTTTACGTATATAATGGGATTGGTAATTATATTAATATCGTAACCTTGATTTAAATAATTTTTATCACCGCCCGCGCAACCAATAATTATTTAAATGTTCAATTCAATACAACTTCGTCAGGAAATGTGGTGTCAGTTCGATAATGACAGATTTGGGGGTAGTTGGTTAGAACTTTAGTTCTAAATAGATACCATATAGGATAAACCTAAAGGAGCAGCCAACTAAGAAACATAAGTTAGTATAGAACTAAAAACTCTGTGAATGGTGCAGCAGGGTGGCTCAGTGGGTTCAAATAACAGTGGTTGGAGCCCTGTGAGCGGTAAATTCTGGATATTATGTAATGAATTCTCAATAAAGACGAATCACTTTTTCTACAGTTTATAAGGTTTCGAATGTACTGCAAAATGTGTGCTTATAATGAGACTGGTTTTTATATCGTGACTACAAACTTGATTTAAATAATTGTTATCATCGACCGCGAAATCCATGTTCCCTTAAGATCCACTAATAAATGAAGACAGAAGTAGCATTTTTTTGAAAATTTAATACTATTTCAAAAATACTAAATAATTAATATATTTGAGGTCAGGAATGCCAAAAAAGGCTTGAGTTCCAAGGATGGAATTTGATGTCATTTTGGATGCTAATATTGGAGTTAGTCTTATATGAGCATATTACGTTATCGCTCATTTGCCAAATTTCAACTCCGCACAGAATTCATTTAGAATCTTCGCAAATTTTAATTTTGAATTTTAACAAATAATGTATCAAAAGATTTCTTAGTCAAAACTCAAAACCTCAATAAAAAATGCAAGAGAATGTCTGATCATAAATAAATCCTGCTGAATTAGACCAGTTAGGTATGCCACAACAAAATTATGGCAAAAGTTAGAATAGTGTTTGTCCAAGACCAAACAATCTTTTCATGCAGCCAAATTTTTGTTCATTCACAATTTACATCAATTTCATAAGAAAAGCCGGTGGACGTCGACCTAAATACTTACTACAAAACATTTATCAGAATGGCGGATGGTTTCGAGTTTTTGAGCCAAAAGTAGACTTAACTCTATCCGTCTCATCGCCAATAGATGACATAAAACTTTCCTTCTTGCTTAAAAAGCATTTAAGAATGTTTGAAATCAAGGAGCAACAAAATGCTATAGAAATTAAGACCTACTCCATCCTGAGTAACAGTTCCATTTGGTAACTGTTTATAAGCCACAACAAATGGTCAAGGATTACGCTGATTCAAGAAACGCTCAGTTCAGCTAATGGTTGTCCTGGCAACACACGTTTCGGCTCCAGCTCCGCACAAAATCTTATCATTCATCTCTAAGGAACAACCAATAAATTACAGAATATAGCACAATACAGACAGAAAAATTGCAAATTTAGGCATTTAATTGAAGTATCCTAAATAGGCTATGCTCCTTATAGATTTGATCACCGCCGTTCAGTTCGTTCTAGGCACTTGTGCTATTGTCTAAGTTCTCAAATGTGACAGTAATGGCGAGTTTTTTATGACTATTCTCAGCACAGTCCGAAATGAGCCTATTGAAGCATTGTGTTTTAGACTCAAATCGTGAATCTAGACTACAGTAAAGGCTTCGAGCAAATTATGTTTACAAAAGAATGTGAAATTTGTGAAACGAATTTCATTCATCCTTCATCTCTAGTAGACTCGCGTATATTGTACTTTACTGGAAATGTCGGATGCACAATTTCTATGCATGCATGAACATTAACTTTTTGTAGCTTTTGACATACATATATATATCAGTTACGCGAAGATCCGATTGATCCCCATTATCATGTACGCATCACAGTTGTCTTTTTATTGGCTGGAAGCGGATTCGTCCCTTTCACCCGAAGGCTTCAACATAGTGCATACTAACCACTGGAAATGAGGTACGACCTAATCTTCCAGTGGTAAGTATGAATGATGTTAAAGCCCCCGGAAGAAAGGGACGAATCCGTACTTAGCCGATAAGAAGACAAAATCGATGCGTACTTGAAAATGAGGATCAATTGGATCTTTGCGAAACTGTGATAGTGCTAAGCGACAACCCGCGAACGCAAATCGCGGAGATTCAACATTTGAAGCTCGCACTGCGCAACCATTCAAGAAATATATGACTGTATACAATGCTAAGTTTATAATGGCATGCATATATACATATACTAGGATTAATTTTGATTTCAAGATCACAACATTGATTTGAATAATTGTTATCAGCACCCTCGTAATCAATAATGAATGATATATGTTGTATGCATTATAATATAAAGCTGTATTTGTTCCACTCTACCGCAGTGTTCTTTTCATTTGGTTTATGTAACACTTAACGAACGGTTAAAGTAAAAATGAAAACAAAACGAACAAATAAACTCTGCAGACGGGGCTAGGCAGCAACAGCAACGTCCTAGATCAAATTAAGGTATGCTGAAATATAAGTAGTAGGTGTAACACAAAAATGCACATTAAAAAGTTACAAGTTAGTTCAATAATATGACGAGTATTATTAGCCATCCAAAACTAGTTCAAAAAATTGTGTTTTGGAATCTGTTTCTTACTACTGTTGGTTAATATTTCATTCAGTAACTGATATGAAGATTTTTCAACAAAAATCGTGTTTATAGTGTTGAATCGAACGCTTATTTAAATTAAATTTCAGTATTAACTTCCAAAGCATTTGCATTTATCTGAAAGTATCTGTTTGCACCTGTCCCAAATTATAGCAAGGTCAATATTCCCTCTTTTGCAAGCTATGGAAATACTATTGTTCATTTCAATAAATAGAAAACGAAATAATTAAAGGAGGGACATTTTGGAGATGAAATCACCGAATGAAAAATAGACCAGCAAGGCCAGAGTCTGCCTCTGCAATATCGGTGCTCAAAGCACAGCTATTCTTTCATCAAGACGTCAAATAAAACAAAAATTGACATTAAACAGAAGAATAGAAAGTAGATTGTAGCATTACCTGGTCTTAGGTTGGTTAACAAAATTTTTAACTTCCGTGTGTACATGTTCCCGACGTCTTATATTTCAATACCAAATTGGGAGTATCTACTCATCATAAGGTAAGTGGGAACTTTTGCCTGATCCGATTTAAACTTTCTCTTTACCTGACTAACTTTATAATAAATATTGTTGTCTTATTCGATAGGCATATGTCACTTATTACAGTTAAATACTGTTTGTTGCGAAGAACTAATATATATGCAAGTATGTATTAGGTTTTACGAACCTAATAACAAATTAGTTCAGTTGTGACCAGAAGGATAAACCAAAGGCAGCATGAACGGAAAGTATAATCTCATTCACATTCGTTTCGTGCTTACTGCATATGTCACTTATGTTTGCATATGAATTATGTCGTATTTTGGTATAAAAAGTATAAAATCAAGGACATTTTGACATTGTGGTTAAAAATCTTGTTAGCACCACCCTCGCAATCAGTTATTGTTTAATTGTATAAACAGGCTTTATTGTATAATGCATTAGCGCCAGCTACTGTCACATATATTAAAGCAATAGTAATTTGATTAATTGACAGAAATTCAATGAGTTAGCAATAATTCTCTCATTTTAAAATAATGAAGATTAAAGATTAAAAAAATCATTTCGGACATAAATCACATTTAGAAAGAGATATTTCAAATTCTGTTAATAAGATAGATGCTTTTCAATGCATTTTGATTTTAACCATGACATAATTTCTGCGATGCACGTAAAACTTACCAAATTGAGTGAAAAAATGCAAATAACTTCAGGATTAATCAAATCAGAACACGCATAAACACGTTTTTAAGGTGTAAACCATATTTCTGATGTGATGCTTATCTAATCAATCGAATTTTTACTAAATATTATGCTTCGAAGAACGTAAAAAATTGTACTAATTTCGTAAAAAGAAAACCGAAAAGTTGACCAAAAAATAAAAACAAATTTTATACAGCGTTTATGTGAGCTATGTTAATATGTTTTTCTCAGCCGTATAATTTAAGGCAAAGTCTGAACTTAAAAGAAACATGTTGCGCGACAGGGAATAAAATATTTACCTGATTATCGAGTTGCGATCCGATTTGTTTGCATCCACTGTCTTCCTGATTTTTGTTCCAGAATTTTCGATATCCAGATACGGATATCTTTTTCAATGGAAAGCTCATCATAATAAGTTGACAACCAATATGTCAAGTGGAAATATTAGTTTAAACTGCCCCATTTATACTTGTTGTTAGATCTCTTAAGCATAAAATGCTAGGAAAGTGTCTATCAAATTGGTTTGTGTATATGTCTGCAAGCGTACGCCATGTCTTTGTTTATGTATTCTCGTTTGTTTTTGATTGATGAGTAATCAACTATTGCACGTGTACACTCATCCCAGTGAAATGACAGCGATTTAGCAACATCTGACTAATCACTAGATAAGCGTATGCCACCTCTGTGTGTTTGTGTGTGTGTGTGTGTGAGCGTTTGCTTAAGACTGAGAAATAATCTGTTACATGTAATTAACGGCACGTGTAACAGAAATTCACATGAAACTAAAATGATAACTGTCATTTCCTAAATGCACACGTCAGACCTATTTTTACACGTACTATCCTAAATGAAGTAATTACGAGTGGCATCCTAGAGAGGAGGGGGCAAGATACTGTGAATAAAGTAAATAATTTAGACTTAGCAAAACGGAAAAGTATTCTATTAAGGTGGATAGTTCAAATAAAAATAAAATAAGAATAAAAAAGGGGTCGTAAAAGAAGTTGAAAATTGTTTGATAAAGAAAAATGCCAATAAATGTTTGTTAAAAGATGCTACACTAACAACAGAACGTAAGATAACAGATAAAATAAGATAACAAGTAATCAAGGATGAAATAATAAGATAATCAAAAATAAATTAGGCGATATTGAATTACTCACTCTCCACCTCTGTAAGTTAATATCAGTCCAGTGTTCTTATTCTTTTACTTGAGCGAGTTTCTGATTCTGATTCTGATTCGTGCAATCTTCGTTTTCTACCATTTTTTAGTGCTGTATTCCAAATAGGACCTAGTGATTTTTCTACGGCTGTTTCATTCATTATGTCATTTCTCGTTTTAGAGTCGATAATAATAATAATAATAATAATAATAATAATAATAATAATAATAATAATAATAATAATAATAAATAATAATAATAATAATAATAATAATAATAATAATAATAATAATAATAATAATAATAATAATAATAATAATAATAATAATAATAATAATAATAATAATAATAATAATAATAATAATAAATAAGTAAGATAAACAGATAGAAAACATAGAGATATGGAATTAGGTAGACTGCGAGAAATATTCAGTGCTAATGGGTATCCTCTCAAAGTTAGCTGAAGCAACTATAATGAGCGTTATAAGTAAACTTAATCATGACTGGAAGTACGTGAAGTCAAATAAAGCAGAAGAAGATGTGGAAATAATAGGACGGTACAATCTCCTAGACGAATGTGTAAACCTGTAATAGTGAAGCTAACATAATCTGAAGTCAACGACAATACGACTTCAATGCTAACTCACACTATATAATATATATACCGAGTCTGTAAAGGATACTAACACTATGGCCATTGTGTTAGTAACTGATACCTTTTTTGAAATCGATGAGTACCGGATACTAACACTATGGTTTCCGAGTCGGTACATGATACCAACCTGATGGATATAAATTTATGCTAAAGTTCACCCAAATTGAGAATTACAACAATTTCCGAACACCTGTTACTCCAGTTAAACCATACACTCTGGCCTTCATCGATATCAGTTATCACATTTCGCGGTAAGCATGACATCATTCAATTCAATATATTACAGTTAAATACTGTTTGTTGCGAAGAACTAATATATATGCAAGTATGTATTAGGTTTTGCGAACCTAGTAACAAATTAGTTCAGTTGTGACCAGAAGGATAAACCAAAGGCAGCATGAACGGAAAGTATAATCTCATGCACATTCGTTTCGTGCTTACTGGCGACTCATCAGTAGGAGCCGGTATTACGCCCTTTAACCACTATATATTCGGTAGAAGAATGTGGAATAATAGGACGGTACAATCTCCTAGACGAATGTGTAAACCTGTAATAGTGAAGCTAACATAATCTGAAGTCAACGACAATACGACTTCAATGCTAACTCACACTATATAATATATATACCGAGTCTGTAAAGGATACTAACACTATGGCCATTGTGTTAGTAACTGATACCTTTTTTGAAATCGATGAGTACCGGATACTAACACTATGGTTTCCGAGTCGGTACATGATACCAACCTGATGGATATAAATTTATGCTAAAGTTCACCCAAATTGAGAATTACAACAATTTCCGAACACCTGTTACTCCAGTTAAACCATACACTCTGGCCTTCATCGATATCAGTTATCACATTTCGCGGTAAGCATGACATCATTCAATTCAATATATTACAGTTAAATACTGTTTGTTGCGAAGAACTAATATATATGCAAGTATGTATTAGGTTTTGCGAACCTAGTAACAAATTAGTTCAGTTGTGACCAGAAGGATAAACCAAAGGCAGCATGAACGGAAAGTATAATCTCATGCACATTCGTTTCGTGCTTACTGGCGACTCATCAGTAGGAGCCGGTATTACGCCCTTTAACCACTATATATTCGGTAGAAGAATGTGGAATAATAGGACGGTACAATCTCCTAGACGAATGTGTAAACCTGTAATAGTGAAGCTAACATAATCTGAAGTCAACGACAATACGACTTCAATGCTAACTCACACTATATGATATATATACCGAGTCTGTAAAGGATACTAACACTATGGCCATTGTGTTAGTAACTGATACCTTTTTTGAAATCGATGAGTACCGGATACTAACACTATGGTTTCCGAGTCGGTACATGATACCAACCTGATGGATATAAATTTATGCTAAAGTTCACCCAAATTGAGAATTACAACAATTTCCGAACACCTGTTACTCCAGTTAAACCATACACTCTGGCCTTCATCGATATCAGTTATCACATTTCGCGGTAAGCATGACATCATTCAATTCAATATATTACAGTTAAATACTGTTTGTTGCGAAGAACTAATATATATGCAAGTATGTATTAGGTTTTGCGAACCTAGTAACAAATTAGTTCAGTTGTGACCAGAAGGATAAACCAAAGGCAGCATGAACGGAAAGTATAATCTCATGCACATTCGTTTCGTGCTTACTGGCGACTCATCAGTAGGAGCCGGTATTACGCCCTTTAACCACTATATATTCGGTAGAAGAATGTGGAATAATAGGACGGTACAATCTCCTAGACGAATGTGTAAACCTGTAATAGTGAAGCTAACATAATCTGAAGTCAACGACAATACGACTTCAATGCTAACTCACACTATATGATATATATACCGAGTCTGTAAAGGATACTAACACTATGGCCATTGTGTTAGTAACTGATACCTTTTTTGAAATCGATGAGTACCGGATACTAACACTATGGTTTCCGAGTCGGTACATGATACCAACCTGATGGATATAAATTTATGCTAAAGTTCACCCAAATTGAGAATTACAACAATTTCCGAACACCTGTTACTCCAGTTAAACCATACACTCTGGCCTTCATCGATATCAGTTATCACATTTCGCGGTAAGCATGACATCATTCAATTCAATATATTACAGTTAAATACTGTTTGTTGCGAAGAACTAATATATATGCAAGTATGTATTAGGTTTTGCGAACCTAGTAACAAATTAGTTCAGTTGTGACCAGAAGGATAAACCAAAGGCAGCATGAACGGAAAGTATAATCTCATGCACATTCGTTTCGTGCTTACTGGCGACTCATCAGTAGGAGCCGGTATTACGCCCTTTAACCACTATATATTCGGTAGAAGAATGTGGAATAATAGGACGGTACAATCTCCTAGACGAATGTGTAAACCTGTAATAGTGAAGCTAACATAATCTGAAGTCAACGACAATACGACTTCAATGCTAACTCACACTATATAATATATATACCGAGTCTGTAAAGGATACTAACACTATGGCCATTGTGTTAGTAACTGATACCTTTTTTGAAATCGATGAGTACCGGATACTAACACTATGGTTTCCGAGTCGGTACATGATACCAACCTGATGGATATAAATTTATGCTAAAGTTCACCCAAATTGAGAATTACAACAATTTCCGAACACCTGTTACTCCAGTTAAACCATACACTCTGGCCTTCATCGATATCAGTTATCACATTTCGCGGTAAGCATGACATCATTCAATTCAATATATTACAGTTAAATACTGTTTGTTGCGAAGAACTAATATATATGCAAGTATGTATTAGGTTTTGCGAACCTAGTAACAAATTAGTTCAGTTGTGACCAGAAGGATAAACCAAAGGCAGCATGAACGGAAAGTATAATCTCATGCACATTCGTTTCGTGCTTACTGGCGACTCATCAGTAGGAGCCGGTATTACGCCCTTTAACCACTATATATTCGGTAGAAGAATGTGGAATAATAGGACGGTACAATCTCCTAGACGAATGTGTAAACCTGTAATAGTGAAGCTAACATAATCTGAAGTCAACGACAATACGACTTCAATGCTAACTCACACTATATAATATATATACCGAGTCTGTAAAGGATACTAACACTATGGCCATTGTGTTAGTAACTGATACCTTTTTTGAAATCGATGAGTACCGGATACTAACACTATGGTTTCCGAGTCGGTACATGATACCAACCTGATGGATATAAATTTATGCTAAAGTTCACCCAAATTGAGAATTACAACAATTTCCGAACACCTGTTACTCCAGTTAAACCATACACTCTGGCCTTCATCGATATCAGTTATCACATTTCGCGGTAAGCATGACATCATTCAATTCAATATATTACAGTTAAATACTGTTTGTTGCGAAGAACTAATATATATGCAAGTATGTATTAGGTTTTGCGAACCTAGTAACAAATTAGTTCAGTTGTGACCAGAAGGATAAACCAAAGGCAGCATGAACGGAAAGTATAATCTCATGCACATTCGTTTCGTGCTTACTGGCGACTCATCAGTAGGAGCCGGTATTACGCCCTTTAACCACTATATATTCGGTAGAAGAATGTGGAATAATAGGACGGTACAATCTCCTAGACGAATGTGTAAACCTGTAATAGTGAAGCTAACATAATCTGAAGTCAACGACAATACGACTTCAATGCTAACTCACACTATATAATATATATACCGAGTCTGTAAAGGATACTAACACTATGGCCATTGTGTTAGTAACTGATACCTTTTTTGAAATCGATGAGTACCGGATACTAACACTATGGTTTCCGAGTCGGTACATGATACCAACCTGATGGATATAAATTTATGCTAAAGTTCACCCAAATTGAGAATTACAACAATTTCCGAACACCTGTTACTCCAGTTAAACCATACACTCTGGCTTTCATCGATATCAGTTATCACATTTCGCGGTAAGCATGACATCATTCAATTCAATATATTACAGTTAAATACTGTTTGTTGCGAAGAACTAATATATATGCAAGTATGTATTAGGTTTTGCGAACCTAGTAACAAATTAGTTCAGTTGTGACCAGAAGGATAAACCAAAGGCAGCATGAACGGAAAGTATAATCTCATGCACATTCGTTTCGTGCTTACTGGCGACTCATCAGTAGGAGCCGGTATTACGCCCTTTAACCACTATATATTCGGTAGAAGAATGTGGAATAATAGGACGGTACAATCTCCTAGACGAATGTGTAAACCTGTAATAGTGAAGCTAACATAATCTGAAGTCAACGACAATACGACTTCAATGCTAACTCACACTATATAATATATATACCGAGTCTGTAAAGGATACTAACACTATGGCCATTGTGTTAGTAACTGATACCTTTTTTGAAATCGATGAGTACCGGATACTAACACTATGGTTTCCGAGTCGGTACATGATACCAACCTGATGGATATAAATTTATGCTAAAGTTCACCCAAATTGAGAATTACAACAATTTCCGAACACCTGTTACTCCAGTTAAACCATACACTCTGGCCTTCATCGATATCAGTTATCACATTTCGCGGTAAGCATGACATCATTCAATTCAATATATTACAGTTAAATACTGTTTGTTGCGAAGAACTAATATATATGCAAGTATGTATTAGGTTTTGCGAACCTAGTAACAAATTAGTTCAGTTGTGACCAGAAGGATAAACCAAAGGCAGCATGAACGGAAAGTATAATCTCATGCACATTCGTTTCGTGCTTACTGGCGACTCATCAGTAGGAGCCGGTATTACGCCCTTTAACCACTATATATTCGGTAGAAGAATGTGGAATAATAGGACGGTACAATCTCCTAGACGAATGTGTAAACCTGTAATAGTGAAGCTAACATAATCTGAAGTCAACGACAATACGACTTCAATGCTAACTCACACTATATAATATATATACCGAGTCTGTAAAGGATACTAACACTATGGCCATTGTGTTAGTAACTGATACCTTTTTTGAAATCGATGAGTACCGGATACTAACACTATGGTTTCCGAGTCGGTACATGATACCAACCTGATGGATATAAATTTATGCTAAAGTTCACCCAAATTGAGAATTACAACAATTTCCGAACACCTGTTACTCCAGTTAAACCATACACTCTGGCCTTCATCGATATCAGTTATCACATTTCGCGGTAAGCATGACATCATTCAATTCAATATATTACAGTTAAATACTGTTTGTTGCGAAGAACTAATATATATGCAAGTATGTATTAGGTTTTGCGAACCTAGTAACAAATTAGTTCAGTTGTGACCAGAAGGATAAACCAAAGGCAGCATGAACGGAAAGTATAATCTCATGCACATTCGTTTCGTGCTTACTGGCGACTCATCAGTAGGAGCCGGTATTACGCCCTTTAACCACTATATATTCGGTAGAAGAATGTGGAATAATAGGACGGTACAATCTCCTAGACGAATGTGTAAACCTGTAATAGTGAAGCTAACATAATCTGAAGTCAACGACAATACGACTTCAATGCTAACTCACACTATATAATATATATACCGAGTCTGTAAAGGATACTAACACTATGGCCATTGTGTTAGTAACTGATACCTTTTTTGAAATCGATGAGTACCGGATACTAACACTATGGTTTCCGAGTCGGTACATGATACCAACCTGATGGATATAAATTTATGCTAAAGTTCACCCAAATTGAGAATTACAACAATTTCCGAACACCTGTTACTCCAGTTAAACCATACACTCTGGCCTTCATCGATATCAGTTATCACATTTCGCGGTAAGCATGACATCATTCAATTCAATATATTACAGTTAAATACTGTTTGTTGCGAAGAACTAATATATATGCAAGTATGTATTAGGTTTTGCGAACCTAGTAACAAATTAGTTCAGTTGTGACCAGAAGGATAAACCAAAGGCAGCATGAACGGAAAGTATAATCTCATGCACATTCGTTTCGTGCTTACTGGCGACTCATCAGTAGGAGCCGGTATTACGCCCTTTAACCACTATATATTCGGTAGAAGAATGTGGAATAATAGGACGGTACAATCTCCTAGACGAATGTGTAAACCTGTAATAGTGAAGCTAACATAATCTGAAGTCAACGACAATACGACTTCAATGCTAACTCACACTATATAATATATATACCGAGTCTGTAAAGGATACTAACACTATGGCCATTGTGTTAGTAACTGATACCTTTTTTGAAATCGATGAGTACCGGATACTAACACTATGGTTTCCGAGTCGGTACATGATACCAACCTGATGGATATAAATTTATGCTAAAGTTCACCCAAATTGAGAATTACAACAATTTCCGAACACCTGTTACTCCAGTTAAACCATACACTCTGGCCTTCATCGATATCAGTTATCACATTTCGCGGTAAGCATGACATCATTCAATTCAATATATTACAGTTAAATACTGTTTGTTGCGAAGAACTAATATATATGCAAGTATGTATTAGGTTTTGCGAACCTAGTAACAAATTAGTTCAGTTGTGACCAGAAGGATAAACCAAAGGCAGCATGAACGGAAAGTATAATCTCATGCACATTCGTTTCGTGCTTACTGGCGACTCATCAGTAGGAGCCGGTATTACGCCCTTTAACCACTATATATTCGGTAGAAGAATGTGGAATAATAGGACGGTACAATCTCCTAGACGAATGTGTAAACCTGTAATAGTGAAGCTAACATAATCTGAAGTCAACGACAATACGACTTCAATGCTAACTCACACTATATAATATATATACCGAGTCTGTAAAGGATACTAACACTATGGCCATTGTGTTAGTAACTGATACCTTTTTTGAAATCGATGAGTACCGGATACTAACACTATGGTTTCCGAGTCGGTACATGATACCAACCTGATGGATATAAATTTATGCTAAAGTTCACCCAAATTGAGAATTACAACAATTTCCGAACACCTGTTACTCCAGTTAAACCATACACTCTGGCCTTCATCGATATCAGTTATCACATTTCGCGGTAAGCATGACATCATTCAATTCAATATATTACAGTTAAATACTGTTTGTTGCGAAGAACTAATATATATGCAAGTATGTATTAGGTTTTGCGAACCTAGTAACAAATTAGTTCAGTTGTGACCAGAAGGATAAACCAAAGGCAGCATGAACGGAAAGTATAATCTCATGCACATTCGTTTCGTGCTTACTGGCGACTCATCAGTAGGAGCCGGTATTACGCCCTTTAACCACTATATATTCGGTAGAAGAATGTGGAATAATAGGACGGTACAATCTCCTAGACGAATGTGTAAACCTGTAATAGTGAAGCTAACATAATCTGAAGTCAACGACAATACGACTTCAATGCTAACTCACACTATATGATATATATACCGAGTCTGTAAAGGATACTAACACTATGGCCATTGTGTTAGTAACTGATACCTTTTTTGAAATCGATGAGTACCGGATACTAACACTATGGTTTCCGAGTCGGTACATGATACCAACCTGATGGATATAAATTTATGCTAAAGTTCACCCAAATTGAGAATTACAACAATTTCCGAACACCTGTTACTCCAGTTAAACCATACACTCTGGCCTTCATCGATATCAGTTATCACATTTCGCGGTAAGCATGACATCATTCAATTCAATATATTACAGTTAAATACTGTTTGTTGCGAAGAACTAATATATATGCAAGTATGTATTAGGTTTTGCGAACCTAGTAACAAATTAGTTCAGTTGTGACCAGAAGGATAAACCAAAGGCAGCATGAACGGAAAGTATAATCTCATGCACATTCGTTTCGTGCTTACTGGCGACTCATCAGTAGGAGCCGGTATTACGCCCTTTAACCACTATATATTCGGTAGAAGAATGTGGAATAATAGGACGGTACAATCTCCTAGACGAATGTGTAAACCTGTAATAGTGAAGCTAACATAATCTGAAGTCAACGACAATACGACTTCAATGCTAACTCACACTATATGATATATATACCGAGTCTGTAAAGGATACTAACACTATGGCCATTGTGTTAGTAACTGATATCTTTTTTGAAATCGATGAGTACCGGATACTAACACTATGGTTTCCGAGTCGGTACATGATACCAACCTGATGGATATAAATTTATGCTAAAGTTCACCCAAATTGAGAATTACAACAATTTCCGAACACCTGTTACTCCAGTTAAACCATACACTCTGGCCTTCATCGATATCAGTTATCACATTTCGCGGTAAGCATGACATCATTCAATTCAATATATTACAGTTAAATACTGTTTGTTGCGAAGAACTAATATATATGCAAGTATGTATTAGGTTTTGCGAACCTAGTAACAAATTAGTTCAGTTGTGACCAGTAAGCACGAAACGAATGTGCATGAGATTATACTTTCCGTTCATGCTGCCTTTGGTTTATCCTTCTGGTCACAACTGAACTAATTTGTTACTAGGTTCGCAAAACCTAATACATACTTGCATATATATTAGTTCTTCGCAACAAACAGTATTTAACTGTAATATATTGAATTGAATGATGTCATGCTTACCGCGAAATGTGATAACTGATATCGATGAAGGCCAGAGTGTATGGTTTAACTGGAGTAACAGGTGTTCGGAAATTGTTGTAATTCTCAATTTGGGTGAACTTTAGCATAAATTTATATCCATCAGGTTGGTATCATGTACCGACTCGGAAACCATAGTGTTAGTATCCGGTACTCATCGATTTCAAAAAAGGTATCAGTTACTAACACAATAGCCATAGTGTTAGTATCCTTTACAGACTCGGTATATATATTATATAGTGTGAGTTAGCATTGAAGTCGTATTGTCGTTGACTTCAGATTATGTTAGCTTCACTATTACAGGTTTACACATTCGTCTAGGAGATTGTACCGTCCTATTATTCCACATTCTTCTACCGAATATATAGTGGTTAAAGGGCGTAATACCGGCTCCTACTGATGAGTCGCCAGTAAGCACGAAACGAATGTGCATGAGATTATACTTTCCGTTCATGCTGCCTTTGGTTTATCCTTCTGGTCACAACTGAACTAATTTGTTACTAGGTTCGCAAAACCTAATACATACTTGCATATATATTAGTTCTTCGCAACAAACAGTATTTAACTGTAATATATTGAATTGAATGATGTCATGCTTACCGCGAAATGTGATAACTGATATCGATGAAGGCCAGAGTGTATGGTTTAACTGGAGTAACAGGTGTTCGGAAATTGTTGTAATTCTCAATTTGGGTGAACTTTAGCATAAATTTATATCCATCAGGTTGGTATCATGTACCGACTCGGAAACCATAGTGTTAGTATCCGGTACTCATCGATTTCAAAAAAGGTATCAGTTACTAACACAATGGCCATAGTGTTAGTATCCTTTACAGACTCGGTATATATATTATATAGTGTGAGTTAGCATTGAAGTCGTATTGTCGTTGACTTCAGATTATGTTAGCTTCACTATTACAGGTTTACACATTCGTCTAGGAGATTGTACCGTCCTATTATTCCACATTCTTCTACCGAATATATAGTGGTTAAAGGGCGTAATACCGGCTCCTACTGATGAGTCGCCAGTAAGCACGAAACGAATGTGCATGAGATTATACTTTCCGTTCATGCTGCCTTTGGTTTATCCTTCTGGTCACAACTGAACTAATTTGTTACTAGGTTCGCAAAACCTAATACATACTTGCATATATATTAGTTCTTCGCAACAAACAGTATTTAACTGTAATATATTGAATTGAATGATGTCATGCTTACCGCGAAATGTGATAACTGATATCGATGAAGGCCAGAGTGTATGGTTTAACTGGAGTAACAGGTGTTCGGAAATTGTTGTAATTCTCAATTTGGGTGAACTTTAGCATAAATTTATATCCATCAGGTTGGTATCATGTACCGACTCGGAAACCATAGTGTTAGTATCCGGTACTCATCGATTTCAAAAAAGGTATCAGTTACTAACACAATGGCCATAGTGTTAGTATCCTTTACAGACTCGGTATATATATTATATAGTGTGAGTTAGCATTGAAGTCGTATTGTCGTTGACTTCAGATTATGTTAGCTTCACTATTACAGGTTTACACATTCGTCTAGGAGATTGTACCGTCCTATTATTCCACATTCTTCTACCGAATATATAGTGGTTAAAGGGCGTAATACCGGCTCCTACTGATGAGTCGCCAGTAAGCACGAAACGAATGTGCATGAGATTATACTTTCCGTTCATGCTGCCTTTGGTTTATCCTTCTGGTCACAACTGAACTAATTTGTTACTAGGTTCGCAAAACCTAATACATACTTGCATATATATTAGTTCTTCGCAACAAACAGTATTTAACTGTAATATATTGAATTGAATGATGTCATGCTTACCGCGAAATGTGATAACTGATATCGATGAAGGCCAGAGTGTATGGTTTAACTGGAGTAACAGGTGTTCGGAAATTGTTGTAATTCTCAATTTGGGTGAACTTTAGCATAAATTTATATCCATCAGGTTGGTATCATGTACCGACTCGGAAACCATAGTGTTAGTATCCGGTACTCATCGATTTCAAAAAAGGTATCAGTTACTAACACAATCGCCATAGTGTTAGTATCCTTTACAGACTCGGTATATATATTATATAGTGTGAGTTAGCATTGAAGTCGTATTGTCGTTGACTTCAGATTATGTTAGCTTCACTATTACAGGTTTACACATTCGTCTAGGAGATTGTACCGTCCTATTATTCCACATTCTTCTACCGAATATATAGTGGTTAAAGGGCGTAATACCGGCTCCTACTGATGAGTCGCCAGTAAGCACGAAACGAATGTGCATGAGATTATACTTTCCGTTCATGCTGCCTTTGGTTTATCCTTCTGGTCACAACTGAACTAATTTGTTACTAGGTTCGCAAAACCTAATACATACTTGCATATATATTAGTTCTTCGCAACAAACAGTATTTAACTGTAATATATTGAATTGAATGATGTCATGCTTACCGCGAAATGTGATAACTGATATCGATGAAGGCCAGAGTGTATGGTTTAACTGGAGTAACAGGTGTTCGGAAATTGTTGTAATTCTCAATTTGGGTGAACTTTAGCATAAATTTATATCCATCAGGTTGGTATCATGTACCGACTCGGAAACCATAGTGTTAGTATCCGGTACTCATCGATTTCAAAAAAGGTATCAGTTACTAACACAATCGCCATAGTGTTAGTATCCTTTACAGACTCGGTATATATATTATATAGTGTGAGTTAGCATTGAAGTCGTATTGTCGTTGACTTCAGATTATGTTAGCTTCACTATTACAGGTTTACACATTCGTCTAGGAGATTGTACCGTCCTATTATTCCACATTCTTCTACCGAATATATAGTGGTTAAAGGGCGTAATACCGGCTCCTACTGATGAGTCGCCAGTAAGCACGAAACGAATGTGCATGAGATTATACTTTCCGTTCATGCTGCCTTTGGTTTATCCTTCTGGTCACAACTGAACTAATTTGTTACTAGGTTCGCAAAACCTAATACATACTTGCATATATATTAGTTCTTCGCAACAAACAGTATTTAAAAGCAAAAGATGACCGGAGGGTAATGGTTATACCTGACTCTAAACTAAGTAGGAAAATCAAAATGGTAGCAGCAAAATACAATATACGTACTATTTTAAAACAGACCCTTACCCTGGGTATTAAACTTCCCAACCAAAAGGAGAAAATAGAACCGTTAGACACATCAGGAGTATATGAAATTTCATGTAAAGACTGTAACCTGATGTATGTGGGTGAAACCATGTGCCCAATTAAGGTTAGAAGAGGAGAACATAAAACCGCATGCAAGTATGCCCATGTTAATAGATCAGATCATGCACGACATAAAGTAGAGACAGGACACTTGCAGACATATACACAAACCAATTTGACATACACTTTCCTAGCATTTTATGCTTAAGAGATCTAACAAGTATAAATGGGGCAGTTTAAACTAATATTTCCACTTGACATATTGATTGTCAACTTATTATGATGAGCTTTCCATTGAAAAAGATATCCGTATCTGGATATCGAAAATTCTGGAACAAAAATCAGGAAGACAGTGGATGCAAACAAATCGGATCGCACACCGATAATCAGGTAAAAGTCTGAACTTACAGAAACAACATAAATAGTAATGCCCGCAAATGCTATAAACAAAACAGAACTTGCGAAATGTATACTTTGAGCAAGAGGTTTAACTTATTAATCAAACACCTGAAGACCAGTAATATGAGAGCCCATTTATATATTGTTTCAAATAATAAATCAGTTCAAATTTCTTTTTCAATAAACGAAAGCTAATCATCCGTTTATATTCAAAACCGAATATTAATAAAATGCAATTCATTCTGCTCAATTACTCATTACTCTCTATAATTTAACTCCAAATTCGGCAGCGCGTCCAAATATTTTTTATCGCAATTTTATAGTAAATGATGCGTATTCATTTAATTTCCTTTATTTATTTCCTAATTCATTACTAAAGTACGATAGAAACTAGGCACAATCTTTTTTAAAACTTTATATATATAGTAGAAACATTACCTGACGGGAATGAAAAATATTCGATTGAGACAGAAACGCACATATTTTAATGAATGAAAACCTATCACGGCGTATAAATATGTAAATTCGTTATAAAAATAGCACGATCGGCGTGTGAATATGCATTTGAGCAGGTAATAGGGCACTATGCCGATCTTCTCCAATATAGTCCCAATTCTGAGCGGCAATACTTCTTTGATTCTGGAAAGTAACTAGGCTATCGTTGACCATGAGGTGGTGGACACTGATGTCATCATCAAATGGTCTTTATATCAAAGAACTACACTTTCTTTGCTGCCCAACAAGCGATTTATTTCTTTAAATCAAGTTTGCGAGCTTGAAGTAAACACCAATCCCATTTTATTTAACGTCGTCGAACAACATAACATTTGTCACAAGTAGTCTCAAAATATTGAGGCTGTATCCAAGCCACTGACTGCAGCATCGCACATATCCATTGTGCCTGACACGAAGAAATACCATGAATGTCGCCACTACACGCTGTTGATGTGTGGCTTACGGGTCGCGTAGCTGCTCCTGATGTGCTGACAATGGCTAAAGTCTGTACAAATCCACAAGTACTTCCTCAACTCAAGCTCAGAATTTGTCCATTACTCACCGTTTAAATTCTGCATACGCCAGGTAGAAGAAATTTAAATTTTTATTCTAATTTTATTCGAATTTAAATACTATCAGAGATTCTTGTGCTGCCACCAAGGTTTGATCGCCGTTAAGGGTTCACCAATTTCAATTTGGGTCCTTATGTAGATGTCCTCCATGTTGATAATGATAATTTTCTGCTTCGCAACTCCAAGTTAGAATATATTGTCGCTAGAAAAGAACAAGATCCCACAAACTACAAATTTAAACAATTTTATGCTTTACACACACTATTTGTTCAAACTGTTTATATTTGTTTACCCACATAATACGCGTCATTTCAGCAATAAAAATTAAATCATTCCGTATTTATTATAGGCTTCTTAGGCTCGGCTTCTGCCCCCTGCATTCTCTTGATTCTTCTTCGTTTGAGCTCAAATGCTTCTGTGTGAAAATTAGATAGAGCCCGTGCCATGCGCTAGGCAACAAAAATGCCACTGCACAAGTTCAGTTCAACATAATCTGGAAATTTGAAGCCTATACTTTTTTCTGGTATATCTTTAATATCAAACGTTTCAATCTTGTGAATTAAAAGTGAAATCATTTACCTGTACTTTAAATCAAGAAATTCTAGGAAACTTGAGTAACCAAAAAGGTATAAATGTGCGTATCAAATTTTAACCAAAAAAACTTTTGACTGCACATATATTTTGGCTTTAATTTACGGGCCTAAATAAAAGTAAATCTTCCGTTAATTTACAATCAAAATGTAAGACTTTCGTTCGAAGCAATACTAAATAACGGCAATAATCCTCCTTTTGAGGCAAAACAATAATAAAGCACAAAATCCAAGTAGAAAATCAGTATTTTATTTAAGCCCTTCAGGAATCCAAGAAAAATAACTTAGAAATTCATTTTCATAAATGATAAATAATTAGATCGTCCTCCATTCTGATAGATTATGACTAACGTAGTCAATTACAGGGTTAAATTTGTCATTTATTCTATGCCGTAGATTCCGCCACATTATTTTTAATCTCTTTCTGTTATCTTGTAATTTATCTACTAAGTTAGGTTCACATGTAGTGAAACCTATAGGAACTGAATTGTCCAATCAAAGCAAAGAAAAACATATGGCATATAAAAGGAAAATTCTTCGGTATTAATCTTGCCGAAACTATTAACAAGGCTAGAAAAATACACGTCAGTTGGGCGTGGCGATCGTGCTTACGGACTGTAAAGTAAGAGAAGCCGGAATGATGATTCAAAACTACTATCTAATTTTGCAGTTTATTTGGAACAAAGGCGCACTTCAATAATTTCTAGATGACAATATACTAGAGGTTATTTATTAAAATCAAGGTTGCGATCTTGATATAAACACCAATACCATTATTTTTTCAGTATAAACTAAGCAATGTACAATGTAAAAAGACTGTTCATCCAGTAGTCCGGTTTCGTCCTAACTGAAAACTTTTCAAGTACTGTCGAGAATTTTCCGCGAAAAGAGCTGGAAGAGTTCCCAATATGTACAAAACCTGTCTACTGGCTCCATTTTTGATATCACAGACTTTGTAGCAGAAGTGCTCAAATTCGAGACCTGTCCACGGCTAAATTCTGGCCCATTCTCATTAAGAACAAAATCGGTTTAATAGATGACATATCATTTCTACATTATGTAATGCTTAGCTTATACTGAGAAATCTGCATATATAATTCCATTGGTGTTTATATCAAGATCGCAATTCTAATTTAAATAGATATTATCACCACCTGCGCAACCAATGAACGTGTAGAGAAAAGGTTGTTTATAGAACGAAATGTATAAACGATACCAGTATGCTGATTTTGCAATAACCTCAAAGATATCATTACCAAATTAGACAGGCCAAAGAAAGCATATATTTTAGGTAGATCATCGTATCTAAAGAAGTATAATATTCGACGATTTATAAAATATGGCAATGCTCATATTTTTGTACCCATGGACAATGACAATAATACATTTTGTAGGAATCAAGAAAACAATTCTTCAATATCTTTTGAAATGCATTAAAATGAGTAAATTCATATTTATTCGTAAAGTAAAGCAACCATAAAATTTAAACTTGGCGGGTGTGAAATGAATAAGCATTAAGTAATATACGTGCATCACCTCCAATCCAATAACAATTCCCGAATAAGCTCTTTCTGCTTACATACATCGGGGTGCAATTTGTTTATTCAAAACACTTCATAAATTCCTAATACGTTTATGTCACTGCAACTGATAAGTGGCTTAGAGCATATATCTAGTCAACGTACTCGTCAGATTTCAAAAATAGGCTGCGCAATGGCACACATTTGATTTAACACATGTGTTAAGATCGTAGTGTTCTTTCGCCCCAGTTTCTAACCGTCTGGGCGGTCGGCCTATTCAAATTCATCGACAACTTAAGCACGCATATTAAAAGCGAGAATTGTCTTTCAAAGTTGACAGCAATCAATTCGTTGTTGAGGCGAATTAATAGATATTCACTTGTGTATTAGTATATACTTCTGGTCTTATTTGAACAAATTTGTTAGAAGGTACGCAATACCTAAAAGACAATAATATTAAACACAACGGGATTGGTGTTTACTTCAAGCTCGAAAACTTTATTTAAAGAATTGTTACCACCACCCGCGCAATCAATTATTGTTAAATTGTATTGCCTATATATGTATATGTGGCGAAAGCTGCAAACAGTTAATGTTCGTGACTGCATAGAAATTGTGCACCCAACATTTCCAGTCAAGTTCAATGTATGCGAGACAGCTAGAGGTGAGAGCCGCATATCTAACATTGATTTCCATATTTATTCAATACGGTTTGATCCTCGATAGTCAGTTTGCCGTCGTACTCTGATGATGATCATGGAAGGTCGAAACGCGTCAGTCCATTGCGGCTGGCGATAGTTTTGTTATGTTGTTCGACGACTGGTTAAATACAATGGGATTGATGTTTACTTCAAGCTCGCAAACTTGATTTAAAGAATAATATAAACGGTTGTTTATGTTTAATTTTTGGCAAAGACAAAAAACCTAAATTACATAACATATACAATTTATCAGCATTTTTCATGTTTGTTATAACCGCTTCCACCTTGTTAGGTAGAAAAGAGCACCATTTAGATGTAATGCACAAGTTTATTGACTTCTAATCTGTTGAAATGCTTGCCTGTTCCTTTTTGATTCACCTATTAATAAATGATTTAACCAATTTCTCAGGAAAGTCCTTAGGCATTAAATCTGTCACATCTAGACTAAATAGTGTATATTCTCTCTTGGTAATAATTTAAATAGTTTCTTCGAGTGGTATATTTATAAACACTAACTTCATTCCTACAAACTATCTAATTTTGATTATTGATATAACGAATTACAATTACAATCTCAAATGAATCATCTAGATAATTCCATAAGAATTGATTCAACGATTAAAGAATGCGAACCAACCACTTGGGCATTGCACGGATCAGAGAATTTACCATTGGTAATATTTGTCTCATAGGAAAAGCAGTTGTTTTAATTTTTCCAGATCGAACAGTACCGATGTAGATGAAACGGGCTTATCATCTTAATCGTTTTGAATTCAGATTTTAATTGATTTTTTACCTTTTATTCGATTTGATCTAATTCATCATATGTACCCGCCAGACGCTAGAATAATTTTCGTCATACAACTCGTTTGGCTTTATCAGAACGCAAAAAAATTATGTCTACAAAACAACCCCTTCTGCTCGGTATTTATATTTAAGCAGTTTCGTACTATTTCAATATCATAAAGCAACAGTTCACGGATGTTGCTCAAAAGTAAAATATTTTTTCGAAACTGGATTAATCGAAATTACCAGATCTGCGTTTTGACTAACGCAGGTAGATTTCCAGTAGTTCTCTTTCTTCAACAAAATATTTCGGCCGCTTTTATCGGCAGCCTTCTTTAGCTGGTCTATCCTCATCAGTTTAAATGTTCACGGGTGCTACCAAGAATTGACCAACTGGATATTCTAGATTTGAATGATGGCGAATAAAATAAGACAAAAAATAATTAAATGGTTGGGGAATACCCTGAGCAATTGATTGAACCAATAATTAAAAATGTGAATCTGAAGGAAAGAGATGAGTGGAGAACGAGTATAGAGGATGTTGTTCCAAAACTCCATGTATGGGAGACTCTTGTGCAACAAAAAAAGGAGAAGAGACTTTAGAATGCACGTTTAATGCAACTTAACCAACATTTTATTTAATATAGTGTATATGAATTTATCATAACTTAAAAAAGACATTAATTCATACCATAATCATTCTTTATAAATATGCATGCCTTGGTTGACGATCAAAATACGTAGGTCGATTGACCAGTTGATTAATAACTAGAGTGAATTAAAATTCCAATTTTAACGCCCTTGTCAAATCGAATGGTAAATACACGTTTGTGATTCGATGACAGTCTTGAAATCTCGTACATATTTCCATCATATATCGTCTGTAAGACACATACCATAGTCAATGACACAAACTAATTAACCGTTTATAAAGAACCCTGGACAAGCAAAATTCAGCCAGACATATGCCAACAGTTCATTTAATCAAGGAACATAGTTAAGGTTGACTATTGATGATAATTGCACTTTCTTTTCTTAATTATTCATACATAAACGAATTATGTTTTGATTTCTGCCAATCGCTTTCCAATGTTTCCAAGGTGACATCTTAAGAAATTTACGGTAATTTCAAGAATGCCATACACAAAGATACATAAAAACATTACCTGATCTGCGTTTTGACTAACGCAGCTTTCAATTATGAATATAGCCTTCAAATTTCATCTCTAACTATTCATTTGATTTTAAAACAAATAGTGATTTCAACCTTAATTTTCTGTTTTACACCCCCACCCTACCCATTGGAAATATTCTAATAATACAATAGTTATAAGTAATAATTTGTCTGACGCGTGCAAAGGGTAAATTAATGTCTATTGACTGCAGTTTCATTTAGATGTACGTACATGTGTATCAAAATAATTTAACCAAGTTTTTTTAGTTATGCATACACATACACATGCACATGCGTGGCGTGCGCCAATAACTGTTATTAACTTATCTATCTTGAGTATAACCTAGTGGTTTGAATTGTAAATTAACATGTGCATTAGTCGTTCGGACTTCTGGTCTTATCACTCATGGCATGTTTTTATGACGAGTGTTTCTGAATTATGGGTCTCCCCATCTCAGTTACGTCATTTACATTGAGTGTGAAAAAACGAATGGTTATTGCATGCAATTGATAAATTATTATTCAGCCACTCTGGTCTAAATTAGTTAGATGAAAACAACGGTTATAAAAATGCACACACACACATGTGACACGCGAATATCTAATGAAAGGTCAGTATGTGGTATATAAATATTATGACTAGAGGAAATAACACATTTGCTTCATTTGTTTCGTGAAATGCATCTGATGAAGATCTACGGTAAGGTAGATCGAAATATTATGAAAAAAGAAATTTACTGGAACAATGAAAGCTGCGTTAGTCAAAACGCAGATCAGGTAATTTCAATTAATCCAGGTGCGCAAAAACACAACTCCTTCAAGATACATAAAAATATCTTCTTTTAATGAACAGAGTAATTCTTCATTCCAGCCTTCATCACGAGTGTGAAATATATTAATTATGAACAGGAGAGCACTTACGGTTTGACGCAATATATAACAAATATTTTCAGCTTTATATAATAAAAATATGTACTGCATCTCGACAGATGCTTTTTGTCCAACACTTATGCCATCATCGGCCATGAAAAATATTCTATAAAAAAGCTTCTTATCAAGTAATTACAAGTTGCGAATTTCGGTTAAATCTCACGATCAGGCTTCGCCTGATAATACACTTTAAATGCCAGGAACAACTGCAGTACTTGTGGATTAGTCATGAAGACGATTAACTTATAAGCAGGTATTAGCAGATTTTCTATTTCACACATTGTAGATTTGTGTACTTATGCAACAGTCGGTACAACCAATCGGTAATTGAAATCAACGTTTTCGGCTTTACAGAAAGAAACGTATGTCAATTTTAGAAATATACAAGTCTCTACTGCCAAACAGCGAGTAAAAAGAAAATGTTTTTAAATATTTAACACTATGTTAGTCACGAAAAATTCACTATATATATATATGTATATATATATATATATATATATATATATATATATATATATATATATATATATATATATATATATATATATATATATATATATAATATGGAAGCAATAAAATTTAACCTTTCAGAAGTTACCTGGTTTATAAAAATTTAGCGAATGTTTGTGAATATAACTAAGTGAAGAAGAATGTGAAACCTGCCGGAATAAAAGACTGTTCAGATGCAGCCCCGATGGGTAAAGCAAGTGATTTCTCAATTAATGCATCGATAAAAACCACAGCTTATTTATTCCACTCACTGCATATGTAAAAATGCTCCTCGATCCTAGTTGAACAGTAAGTAATTCACAAAAGCCTACAGACAAGTAATTATCCGTCTTTAATGGAATCTTCTAACGGATGTTTTCATGCGCTATCTCTAAATGGCAAAACTGCAACTGGTTTTCATATTCGGTTCACACTAAATTGAGAAAACTCTCGGTTGAACGTCCTGAAAAAAGTATTTTTAGACAGAAAGACGGTAGTTCAAGAAGAAAAATATTTCAGAAACAAATGTGGACTGTACAGTACATTAAGTCGCAAAGCACATTTCCAATTTTCCCAAAAACTAATGTTGATTCTCAATTTATTCAGAAAAATAAATCAAATAATTCCAAATCAATGGCAACGAAAGATACTAACAGTGCATATAAGAACATAAATAACTTCTCCTGATGGATTGATATTGTTTTTTTATAAACAAGCAATAAATCAAAACTCTCTATTGCATTGCCAAATTTATTATAATCAGAACAGAATATTTCATTTCTGATGCAATCTGCCTAAAAAAGGCCTCTCATAACTTTGTTGTTCAGGCAGGCTGTCTGAAATATAATTATAATATGCTTCAATATAACAAGTGATGGCCGACAAGTATATGTCCTCGACAATATAACTGGTGACAGGTACTTCTGTGGCGAAACGACAAGCGCCACGACCTTCATGTCTTTATTCCAATTTCTGTAAAACGCTGAAAAATGCAACACAAAATACTTTGCTGTTTGCAAAATTTCAATTCTTTTCGAAACGATATAAGGTATAAGCTTAAGCTGCCGTCAGATAAAAAGGGTAATCAGCGCATTATATCTTCCGCCGATATAATATTATGTATACATGTATGATTATATATATATATATATATATATATATATATATATATATATATATATATATATATATAACTACCCATTTGTTGAGACGAAAGTACACTGTTGTCCAACGACCTGTTATTAGTGGTACCGCAGCATTGTGATACTCGTTTTCTACCTAAAACTTTGACTAGTTACCATTTCCTTTAAACTATAATTGATTGTGTGGGTCGAGATAAAAATTCTTCAAATAAAGTTTTCGAGCTTGAATTAAACACCATTCCCATTGTATTTGACCAGTCGTCACACAATATAGCACAACTATATCCAGTCGCACGCACTGACGCTTTTCGATCTTCCATGATCATCATCAAAGTACGACGAAAAACTTACTGGCAAAGATGAGGTGAGAGCCGCATATCTAATTTTGTTTTCCATATATATACAATGCAGTTTGATCCTCGCTAGTTAGTTTGCCGTCGTACTCTGATGATGATCATGGAAGGTCGAAACGCGTTAGTGTGTGCGTCTAGCGGTAGTTTTGCTTTATTGTTCGACAACTGGTTAAATACAATGGGGTTGGTGTTTACTTTGTCCTTGTTCGGCGCGCGCAATTTTTTTGACCACTATCCACCTATTTTTTACAAATATTTCGACTTCCTCCTTCGGAAGTATTTTTCAATAGAAAAACATCCCAAGAACAATTTGACGATTAATATTTCAACTGCAAAATTTAGTTGAAACTCAACATTAAGCTGACGAAAAACTCAGACTGGATATCATGAACGACATTTAACGTTACTTCGTCACATGAGACACAGTTAACCGGCAGTATATTGCTGGCTCAAATGCCAAAATTGCATGTGATTAAATAATGTTCCATAGCCTAAACCAGTTTCCATGCTCTACCCTGGATTATATCACGGGTAAAAACAATGCTTTTAGGATATTTATTCACCTATGTCAATAAGAACACAGGTAATTCTATGAATTAGTCTAAAAGCATTTTATATATCTTCAATTGTTTTCTGTTAGTCATCATTGAACATTCTCGAAATTCCTGATCAACATTTCTCATTCAAGTTCGATAATCATGCAAACCAATAAACAAACATTTAAGTGTTCTGAACGCAAAATTGCTAGTTAAACAAATCATTAACTTGTGATTTCGAAATCCATCAATGATTCATTAATACGGGTTAAAACACCGATCTCAAGGCTTATATTTGACAACCAAATTTTAAGCAAATGGTGTCTTCCGTGTACTATGAGCTATTAGAATCCTGAAGGTACTGGAAATGAGGTACCGAAACGTAGTCACTCAACCGAATGATGTGGAAGTCATCTGCGTAAGGGGACGCATAATCACCCAGCCACTTGTAAATCTTAGCAGAACTGACAGAGCAGATCTACCACAAACTAGAGACATCCGTGAATACTTGAAATTTGTTGATGGCACTATGCAATTCAATAAAACCATGAAAACTGATTTTGATCAAGAGTATATGGATTTGCTAGAGTAACAGGCGTTCAGAAGTATTTGTAATGCACAATTATGTTGAACGTTTACACGCATTAAAATTCATTTTGATGGTACTATGTACTGATTCGGCAACCATAGTGTTGTTACCATGTATATTTTCAGGTTCTGACACAATAGCCATAGTTTTGGTTCCCTTTATCGGCTTGGTTTATATATTATATATAGTGAATTGGCTATGAAGTAGCATTGTCGAAGACTTTCTAAAAAGTTAACTGTAGGTGTACACACTCGTATTGCAGATTGTACCGTCCAATAATCCTACATTCTTTATCCAAATAACGAGTGGGTAAAGAGCGTAATACCGGCTCATACTAATGAGTCGCCACGAGATCATACGCTCCGTTCATGCTGTCTTTGTTTTATACTTCTGGACATATTTGATCAATTAAATATAACAGTGATAATTAGTCGTGTGATAAAATAATTTGATTTTTGTCAATTTTTTGTCTATCATACGTATTTCGGTGTTTTGTATTTTAAGAAAAATTAGATAGAATCACCAGTTGGTTTATTTGTACTTATTCATGAAATTTGTGCTTGTTATGACGGCATTTTATGACTTTGACAGTCATAAGTGAGACACCATCCAACATCGGATATAGTTTTGAAACGAGCATCACCCTTACTGACTATACGACAAATGTGTGTTGACATTGATTTTTCCTTGAATCACATAAGGAATCTTCCCAAATTTCTTAATATCCAGTTTTCAGGCTTGAAGTAAATACCAATCACATCGTCTTTAACCATTCTTCTTGCAACATAGCAAAACTAACGTCAATCACACATACTGATGCAATTCGACCTTCCATTATCACCAACATCATAATTTCCAGCCATACAGAAGTCAGAAGTGACTGTTTCACGGCCATATAACCATAAGGAGTGAAAACAGTATATAAATTAATTTAGACAAATTATGATCACCAACAGAGCACAATAAAATTTCATTGTACTTCAAGCTCGCAAACTTTACATAATTGTTACCACCACCATCAATGATTGTTTAATTTGACTACCAAAAAAATATATATATATATATATATATATATATATATATATATATTCATTGTACCCTTCCTATGTGCAAAAACAAAAAGAAATTTTATCAGATATAAGAAACATTTCTTTTGCATTGTCTTCTCAAATATCTACTAATGAACATTATTATCAGTATATTAAACAATTACACTTCCCAGGTGATTTGGTGCGCAGTTTACGAAAGTCAAAACTACGAGTCAACCGAAGAAATCTTACAAGGTTGGCTTATTCCAAAATTGAGCAGTTGAAGGAAGATGAAGCAGTTCTACAGGCAAGAATCGGGTATGTATCTTGTGAATTAGATGAACTAAGTCTTTTTGCAAGAATGAAATTTCTGATGTTTTTGCCAACATACAATAGCAGACGTGTATTCACCATTTGATTTAAAACAGGCGTTTAAGTTGCTATGTTCTCTCATTCGAGTAATTAATTGTCTGGTCGATCGGCCTACTTTAAGTTGATCGACAACTTGCACATGTATATTGGTAAATAATATTTGATATCGACATTAACGTCTGTTTCTCTTTGATTGCTGGTAAAGGCAAGTGTGTTGCCCTAAATAACACTCGTAGTTTAGCTGCATTAAATGTGCGTGTTAATGCTAATTCAACTTACTTTTGTGCCATTCGGGAAACTGAATCCCCTTTAATGGGATGTTTAGGTAGACTGTTTTCTTTTCCGGCCCATAATACGTCTGTTTCTGTTTAATTTCCCTTTTAATAACTGATTCAATTAATTGTCTGGGATAGCCATTAGACATTAAATCGTTAATTGATTTATTATATTCATGAAGGTGAAGAAGTGCTACAGGCAAGAATCGGATGTGAATCTTGTGTATTAGCTGAAATAAGTCTTTTTCCAAGAATGAAATTTCTGATGTTTTTGCCGACAGTTATGAGGAAAGATAAAGCAAGAATTTTGAATAAATTGGAAAAAGATGTAAAACCTGGAGTGTTGTGTGATTTAATACCCGGCGATCTTGATAAGCGTGTGCTTAACTTATCAAAAGTGCCAATCGATCAGCTAACAATGGAGGCACTATCGATGGGCCGAAATTATGGAATACATCCTTCTAATAAATGCGATGTTGATTTTGAGGCAGCATTTGAATTGCTATTTGAACAAACAGCTGACTTGGAACCTACCAGTATTGATTATAAAAATTGGTTCAAGGCTACACTAGTTGATCAGGCTTCACATTTGAAATCGTCTAAATGCACAGAACAGCATGCATTGACAAAGCAACATCTAAATGCGCTTAGAGGTATCAGAAGAAATGCAGACATCGAAATATACGCCCTGATATAAATGAGAGCGTTGTTATAATGGACAAATGTGACTACATACAAAAGATGGAAAATGTGTTAAAGGACAATACAAAATTCACACGTCTAGACGATAAATCAGGTGAAACAGACTAGGTGGAGCGCAAAGTAATAAATGAAAGTAAGATTTTGACAGATGCCGGTTTTATTGATAAGGACATTGCACATAAGCTCGAGCCAGTTGGATCATCTACACCAACTATGTACGGATTACCAAGAACACACAAGAAAGGTTGTCCTAGTAGGCCAATTTTATCAATGGCAAATTCTCCGTTTCATGCACTAGCTAAATGGCTAGTTCGTTTATTTGAATCGTTACGTAAATTACTAGGTAATTATTCGGTTGCCGATTCGTTTGAGTTTGTAAACAAAATTCAAGATATAAATGTTAAACACAAGATTATGGTACCTTATGATGTTTCGTCTTTGTTTACAAATGTTCCAATTGATGAAATATTGACATTATAGTCAGAGCGGTAGAACACGACATATTACCATCGCCGGTGCCAGGTCACACTCCACGCAAGCTTATCTTATTATGCACGAAAGACGCAGGGTTTCGTTTTAATGGAAGCATCTACAAACAGACTGATGGTGTGGCAATGGGAAGCCCCCTATCTCCAGTGTTGGCTGAGATTTTTCTAGGGCATCTAAAGTGCACATCATTAAAGAGTGACATAAGTAAATGTGCTCAATATATATGGAACTTGGTTGAAATATTTCTTGTACTTAAGAACAGTCGCAATCATGAACACTGCTTCAAATTTTTAGCAAAGCACATAAGAATATCGGCTCCACGTCAGAGCACGATAAAGATGACTGTCTGTCTTTCCTAGATGTAATATTAAAGAAAGAAACTAATGGTAAACTAAGCAGAACAATTTCCCATAAACCAACATGGTCTTCACAGTATTTGCATTACAGCTGTTTTGTGTCATTTCAATAAAAATTATCAACAGTTCGTGTTTGCTTTTCCAGAATTGACAGGTTGGTTAGTCAAGATTCAAAAGAAAATGAATATAATAAAGCAATTAAGGATTTAATGCCTAATGGCTATCCCAGACAATTAATTGAATCAATTATTGAAAGGGGAATTAAACAGAAACAGACGTATTACGGGCCAGAAAAGAAAACAGTCTACCTAAACATCCCATTAAAGGGGATCAAATATTATATACCAATATACATGCGCAAGTTGTCGATCAACTTACGTAGGCCGATTGACCAGAAGCCTAATAACTCGAATGAGAAAACATTGTGACTTAAACGCCTGTTCTAAATCAAATGGTGAATACACATCTGCCATTGCGCAACACATTATCGAAACATCGTTCTCCATATGTTCTCCAGACGTAGCATTCAAATTAATTACTAAATGCAAAAACAAAAGGGAGCTAGCCACATACGAAGCCTTATGGATAAACAAATTGCAGCCGGATTTATGCAAGCAGAAGAAGCACGTACAAGTATTGAGCTTGAACTGGATGTGACGCACGCAATTGATTGGTTTCAGTTTTTCACACTCTCTCTATTTTACATATTTCTATCGTGTTTTGCTTTCCAATTTATATATAAAGATATGTTCATTAGTAAATATTTGAGAAGACAATGCGAAAGAAACTTTTCTTATATCTGATAAAATTTCTTTTTGTTTTTGCACAAAGGAAGGGTACAATGAATTTTATTAAAGCTCGCATTTCAAAAGAATATATATATATATATATATATCGTGTCGAGTACAATGTGTGCGAGCCTACGAGCAGTTCGAGCCGCATATCTAATTTTGCGGTTTGATCCTCGCTAGTCACTTTGCCGTCGTGCTCTGATGACAATCATCGAAGATCCAAACGCGTCAGTACGTATGACTAATGCTAGTTTTTCTGCTGTATGATGACTGGTTAAAAACAACGGGATTGATATTTACTTCAAGCTCGCAAACTTGATTTAAAGAATTTTTGCGACAACCCACGCAATCAATGATTGTTCAATCTTCCAACATGGAGGCCAAAAATCCAGGTTGTTCTGCAATTTCTTTTCATCGCTTATTAAACTTTGAATACACAGTTGATAATGCGATTTACTTAAAATGCGTTCCGCAAGATAAAGCATGGATTCAATCATGGAATTATTTTTTTAATGTTTATCTGCGGACATTGAAAAAATCCACGTCTTTCTTTTCAGTAGGGGATAAACAACTTACATCCAGACATCCTGTGGTTAGATAGACTGCCGCCTAAATACGTAGAGCATCATCCGTACAGTGGTCTATATTCACTTCTTCTATTATACTACCTGGAACAAAAACTAACGAACATCATTTTATTTAATGCGTTAAACATAGTCTTCGCCCATTCTCATGTTAGTCGAATAATTCACGCCCTGCTCACCAGTGGCCACACTTAGTTGGGCAGTCTAATAAAGACATTTTCCATAACTTTACAGCCGGTGTAATAAAATCAAACCTGGAACCGCCTCCCTTAGGTCGCACTCTTGGAAAACAGAAATCAAATTAATTCTTATTACTAGCAAAATCTAGCAATTGCGTTAAAAAATCATATTGAGCAAACTTTCTTCTCTTTATGGCTGAAATATTATCGGACTTTCAGTGTTTATGAATTCAAATAACAGCATTTAAATGATCATCCATTTTGCTGGCGGTAAGAACAATTCTTCTAATCATGTTAGCAGACTTAGGACAAACATCAGTCTCTTTTTATTAAACCACTCGTACAATATAAAGACGCCAACATTAAGTTCACACACCGTCGCATTCCGGGATTCCACGTTCATCATCGAAAATGTTCGCTGCCTGTGCAATTAATGAATATGTAATTTAGTAACTTATACTAAGCGATAGCTACAAGAACGTAAGGCACATCTATACATGCAAATTGTTTAGCCGATATTTCCAGTCAAGAAAGTTCCATTCAAAATTGTGATCAGTGATCAGAGTCGCATCCAAGATTTTTCATAACTTTTATATAAACATCGGTTTGATACTTCCTAATTATTTTACAGTCGTGCTGTTGAAGAACGAGGAAGATCGAAACGCGTCATTATACAGGGCTGACGTTAAATTTGCTACCATGAGGCAAATGAAAGTAATGTTCACTTCAAGCTCACAAACTTGATTTAAACTGTATTTGAATTTTTCGTTTTCATAGCACTGACAACAATGATTAAGTTCCATTAATGCAATACTAATATAATCGCTGGAAATGATTTAGAATATATTAACTGGAAAATAAAATGATTGAATTCAAGGTGGTCTATGATTTATGTTCGCTAGCAATTAATAAGCGATCCTTTAAAATTCACATCGATTAGCTAAAGACTTAGGTTGTTTCTCCATGTGCCCTTTATATATAGTTGAAATAAAGTGATTTAATCCTCGTCAAATTGCAAGAATTTGCGAAAGCTGATGATAGCTAAATATGATTCGCATTCTAAACAAATTATAATCAGTAGAAATGGACTTGGTTCGGGATAACTGGTATCATCGCAATTTTAGATTGAATATCTCTGTATTTAGCTTTAGTCATTTTGCACAAAACTGCTATTTAGTGATCAGCTTCGTAGTTAATTTACTAATTTAGTTATGTGGTGATATTTTCAGCTGGACTTGCTAAAGAATTAGCTAAATATTTAAACAAATTTCGAACATTATATAATCGCCGTTTCTATTTACTTCATGCCAAGTGCACGAAACAGCAATTTAATATCATTTTCCAAGTAGTTCGAACAATGAAAATAAATTTAACTGTTTTTTCTTTATCAAGTGCAATATTTTAATTTAAATATTTATCATTACGTACAATAAATAATTCCTAAATTGAGCCATCTTATTCGCAGTGTGCGAATGGCGGTAGTTTTGTTAAATTGTTCGACGTCTGGTTAAATACATTTGGATTGGTGTTTACTTCAAGCTCGTAAACGTGATTTAAAAATTGTTACCACCACCCTCGCAATCGAAGTAATTTACACAGTTAGGTACTGTTTGTTGCGGAGAACTAATATATATGCATCTCTGTATTAGAACGGTATTTTTCCACATTCCTCACCCAAATATATAGTAGGTAAAGGGCGTAATACCGGCTCCTACCGATGAGTTGCCAGTAAGCACGAAACGATTGTGCACGATATTATACTTTTCGTTCATGCTGTCTTTGTTTTATCCTTCTGGTCATAATTGAACTAATTTGTTATTAGATTCGCAACACCTAAGACAAAAGTAATTTACACGGTTGCATTGCTCTGGTCCTAACTAGAGCGCGAAGCATTTACCACAGTATAATCGCTGAACCTCTCAAATGATGCAGAAATTAATGTATTTCACAGGTCTAGGTAGGCAATTGTTCAATAAGCCAGACAATGAAAAGTTGTCCAGGAATATGTGTTTGATTCTGTTCAGTCATCAGTATGGAGGACTCAGCTTGGAGTAGCCGCTTATTAATTGATTGTATCACGAAACTTAGTTCATGATGGTATAATGGTTAGCCCCTTCGATCGATACTGAATAATAAATATCAGTAAGTCATATCAAGTCTTTAGTAAGCATGTTCAATTCAGCACATCCCCTGATTTCATGCGAACATCATACGCGATTTATAACACATAACATTGCATATATACATGGAATCTGGTGTGCTGAACAAATAAGTTTATAATGGACATGAACGGTGATCTACATCCATAATGTATCGTGCAAATATCATTGATCTTTTTCCTGCACTCAATGGCTAGTTATCATTAAGTTACAGCGCACTATCATAAATCCAATGAGCAACTGTCCATGGTAAACACTCTACTTTGAGCACAATACGGTCATGTTATCCTAACAAATTATGTATTTTCAGACAATTCATGCACAAAATCGCCGTTTTTATCAATGCCTCCGACAAAGATAGACAAAATTTAAACTAAATTACTGACGTGTTAAAGTGAAAGCAAGAATACTTTTGCAAATCACATTATTTTAGTCCGATAGTACAACCTTGAATTGAGTTGGAATTCTAATTGAAGATTTGAAATTGGGTTGATATAAATTTCCTGACAACACATAAAAGCATAACTGATTAAGTACTCTGCGGAAGAATGCGTGGAATCCAAATAACGAGAAAAAATTAACGGAGTTCAATGGAAGATTTCTGTGTAAGATAGTTAAGATATTAATGTTGTGAATAGATTACAATAATACCATATGGATCAGAACAAGTCTCGCGATAATGGAGCGGGCAATATTCCTTAGGATGTTGGCAAGGTATATTCTTCATTTAGAGATATGTTTGTAAAGCAAGAATACCATTTAAATTATGAGGGCAATATAAAGAGTCCAAATGCAAATAAGTTAAACCTGGTTGCAGAATTTAGCAAACGGTTAGGTAGTTTGTATAAACACATACGAAGATCCAGGTCCTCGACGCAGAGATGTCTATGGCGGAGTATATAATTTCGCAACTTTATGAATATACCCGCCAATTTCACAAACCACAATGTCACACAGCTAATTTTACGTGATCGGGGTCGATATTGTGGATAATTTTTTCCAGTCACATAATTACTTAACTATATTCTCGTGAATTAAGTTTTCCATGGTCTGTAGAGCTATTTGAAGATAGAGAAGCAATCTACGCAATTTGTATCACTCAAATAGATGCAGCGGGGAAAGCACATTACAGAAATACTGGATATTATTTAGTGCTCATGATTAATACACCACTGCACTTAATAGATACTGACATAGAGAACAGCACACTGGAGTACTGTGAATGTTGGAAAGGAAAATACTTTAATGCTTCAGTAAGGATAGATCTAGATAGCTTTGCATATTTTGGCGAATTCAACTATAGCCCGGCTAAATTTCTACACGCCTCCACAGAAGCTGATTCTGGTGGTACTAGACAATTCGTGTTGCAAATGTTGCCACATCTAGCAGCCTTAGGCTTCGGAGAAAAAGTATGGTTTTAACGGAAGAGCACTCAAGATAATGCATGTAACGCCACTGCACGGAACCCTGAAGAAGATTACACTCAGCAAAGACTGCTGCAATGACCTGGCTTGACCCGGTGGGGACGACTTTCTAAGCTAAATTACTATCAATTAAATCTTACACTCGGGCATTACTGTGGACATGCGTATACAGTTACGTGCAACAGGCGTCGTTAGCCAAAATTTCTTTTTGGCCTAATATCAATCATGGTTCTCTGTGGCTACTTCCGCGGTGATTACAATGCTGCAACTCGATAAAGAAATGTAATGTAAGGGATTTATAGATATATCCAATTCTCTATTGTACCAGTACCTAAAATGGTATTGTACACTTCTGCGAAAAGAAAACAGGTGAAAAAACATTAGTAACTAAGAAAACCACCTCGAAAACGTAGAATCCAGCGAAAATAAATCTTAAGAGATACCTAGCAAATCCATTCCTTTAGAAATGTTTAGGCGGCATGGAATTGATTATGCCGGTCGTCATTTAGTAGAATAAGAACCAGACATTTGCTTTGCCGGTACAGTGCATAACCATAAACCGCATACTATACCTAGCAGGGTTACTACCGAATTAAACCAAATATAAACACTTAAAATGCCGACAAACTATGATACTCTGGAGATAGCAATAAATAAACATTTCGTGTACATATCCACAAAGTACTAAAGGGCTCGAGATGAGTTTATGTCCTAACTCGAACTTAGATAGCTTTCGGCTATAGTGACACAAGATCAATAGAGTCAACAGGAAATCTGATTCAGTTTCACCAGTGATCTTAATGCAACATCCGACGATTTCATAAAATTAAAGCATGCGCATGAGGCTGTAACCAATCTGATTGAATGAATTAAGCTAGCGCCATTGTTGCTTACAATTGTTTAAGAATCCGCCGAGATAAACAGAAAACACTGATTTTACACTTCACCATGACGCACGTACACGCAACATGCAGCTGTCTGAATCTTGAAATACGTAATCGCTGTGGTACCTCATCCACGAGAGCACGCACCACTGGGCCATCTACTCAAATGAAATCTAAATATATATTGCAACCAACCTGGATGTTCATATATTTTAATGGGAACAAACTAATATAGCATTAAATTAACCAGTACAATTATAATATATATTTATATAAAGGCCTATTCATTTAAATAAAATTGCGAGCATCGATAGGAGTAATAATGAGGGTCTCGTTTTTACTGATTAATTTAAATTATAGATATTCAACGATATGGTTAAAAAAGCAGGTTTACACAGGTCACCCATTCAAATTTAGAAACAGCAAAGTAAACAATGCTATTTTGGCTTCACTTACTCGTCAGAGTACGATTAAGAGCTCTGTAATGACTAAGCTAATGATCAAAGATGATCCAACTAATAAACAATCACGAGACTGAAAATAAGCTAGACAAACGGGATCAAAGCCAACGGAGCAAAGTGATATAAACATAGGATTAGTGTCGATGTTTTAAACTGTCGTCAGGGTAACATAAGTTTAATGGGGGCATTCCAAATGAAGACCATGATTTTAATACAATAATTAGCTGACCTATACCACAGGAAATTCGCTGTTTCGAATATATTTGATCATAACTTGTGAATTTTACATACCAATTACTCAGTTGTAAATATTTGCAAAAGATAGTATGTATATGACCAAAAGCAAAATTTCAAAATTAAGACAAACCTTAGGTATGAACGCCATAAAACCAACGGGAAAATTAAAAGAAAACAATTTACAGCATACCAAAGTATATTTGAAGTAAATTAACGGTATGATTTCTGGTACCGTGATCGAGCACCTGGACCACCGAACTTCTTAGCTTCACATTTTCGAGGATCAGCAACCAGTAAGGATCGATCATAAGAAACCAACTGAGATTTTATTGTATTTTTTGTAACCTCGTCGACGTACTTTTGGTAATATGCAACAATTGACTTCGCTAATGCTTGCCTTACTGCATAGATTTGTGCAATTCTACCACCTCCACTAACTCGAATACGAATATTCAGAGTTTTGAATCGATCCTTGCCCAACACTATGATAGGGTCCAAGATTTTCGGTAACATAGGCTGTGGTTCAACCAATTCAAGTGGTCTTCCATTGACACGAATTACACCAGAACCAGGTGAACAATGAGCAACGGCTGTTGCCGTTTTCTACAAGGAAAATGAAGCTACGTCACCTACCTTTCGGCCAAAAACCTGTACGCTTTTAGTTTGTTTCATTCTCGCACACGCTAATCGCACGACAGACAAATTCGCGGACAAATTCAAAAGTGACTTAAACACTATTCAAAGTGACTAAAACATCATGAATGTACAGACATTTTAAATTAAAAAGTGTACTCACATAAATTCGCATGCTTGATTATTTTGAAGACAAATTTACTAGTAAATATATTGTTTTGAACCTTGAGGACAACCGTATTGACTGTGGAGGAAGATATTTACTCCGACAAAATTATTGTAACGACACAAATCAATCGCCGACATATTTTTTTAGAATAGAATAGAAAAGAATATCTTTATTTGGATTCAAACCACACATATTCCATCAAATAATAAAATTGGAAAATGTACAATATATATTAAAATTTTTTTATCACATCACAATAATTGTGCAATTAATCTCATGAGATAAGTATATCTCACTAGTTTTATTATACCATATAACAATATCAGAAAGGTCAACTTAAAGAATAATATATACATCATCAAATTAGGAACAATTGAGGTATATATCGAGTGTTAAATTATTCAATAATTGATAACCATGACTAGCAATTGATCGTAAGTAATGTTAACTAACATGAAGATATAGTGCATAACATTTCAATTATAATAAAACAAAACTGGGAAATAAAAATTTCAAGAAAAACTGTTTCCGATAACAATTATCCTTGTCTTTTATTCAACCATGAGAAAGTATTATCATAATCAAAATAAAAAAATTCAGCAGGATTGCAGAATTTTTCAAGTTCAGTAGATAAAATTTGAAAAGACATCTTAGATGGAGGCATTTCTCTAAGCCCCTTCGGCAATTGGTTATAAATTTTGTAGATTTTTGAGAAAGAGAATAACTTGCTCGCTACTTTCCCCACCAAAGGAGGAGATATAGCCAAATGTCCAGATCTAGTTCCAACTTCATGACTCTTTCTTATCGGAGTCATATATGCACCGGTCCACTGGTTCAAATGGAAAACTTTTATACAATAGCACATCCTCCGAAACCACAATGATTGCAATGATACAAACTGTAATCTAGAGGCATATATAGTGCAAGAAGTAGGACTAATATGTTTCACAACTTTTCTTTGTACAGCTTCTATCTTACCGGACAAACCATTTTTTAATGGATTCCAAGTAGCGACAGCATATTCGAGTACTGGTCTAATCCATATGATATACATTTGAAGTTTTATATCATTTGATAAGATATTCCGATTTACTAGTGCCCATCTTTTCTTGGCACTGCCTACTATACATTCAATATGTCTCCCAGCAGAAGCTGTACATTGAATAGTTATGCCTAGATCCTTAATTTCATGCATAAGTTTAATCTCAAACACATCATTAATCACAGCATCATGAAAATACACATAATGAAAGTTTGTTCTGTTACCTATTTTTAAAGCTCTCGTCTTTTTATTGTTAATTCTCAGTCCTAATTTAATCAAATATTTGCTCAAATCATACAAATCTAATGTCACATTATTTTTTGAGAATTCGACATTCTTTGGATCAATTGGGAAGATTATTTTTAAATCATCAGCGAATTTGCAAACTCGACCGTTAAGGATCTTAGTTTCCAAATGTGCAAATACAATTTTAAATAAAATTGGCCCCAAGCTCGATCCCTGTGGAACTCCACTCGTTACTCGTTTCGATTTTGATATCAAATCGTTTACTTGAATACTCATTTGTCGATTATATAGATAGTATTTGAGTAATCTAAAAATATTCGGATCAATGTTTAACAAACTAATCGCATTCAAAATAGCATCAAAAGATATAGTGTCAAAAGCTTTTGAGATATCTATGAATACAATTAAGGCATCTAACTTATTCTCGTCTAATGTAATTACATGTTTCCACATGGAAAGCAGATTAGTAGTTGTCGATCTACCTTTCGTAAAGCCATGTTGACATAAGTCAAAATCAGCCGGAAGCTGACGTTCTAAATGATCAAGTATCAATCGTTCTATTATCTTCAAAAACGAAGGGATAATAGAGATTAATCTATAATCACTGGCGCACGTTGGCTTACTTACTTTTGGCAACGGCTTAGCTACTATCGTTAGTATATCGATTGGTAATTTCCCATTCTTTAAAATTATATTTATAAAGTTGCAGAGTACATTCATAAATTTTAAAGGTAATTGAAGCAAATTATCAATCGAAATACCAAGGTGATCTTTTTGTTTTTTTGATTTGATTTTTAACATCAATTTTATCAATTCATCACTGTCAATAACAAGTCCTGGTTCCTGGTCTCCCAAAGAATCAGATGGTTCTATAAAATCTCTTCCATTCTGTGGATTGCATATCAAATTGCCAAATACTTCCTCCAATTCACAGAGAAATCCATACTCAGTTTTATCCACAGGTAGAATAAGCTTTAACTTTTCCTTGTATTTACTGTAATCTGTGAGGAGTTTGAATCCTAATCTAGGATTACTCTTCATTTTGGCCAAAATAATTCGTTCTGATCTTTGACGGATTATTAGCAGTGATGAATTAATTTCCTTATCAATGGAATCTAATCTCATTTGTTTAATACTATTAATAAGACTACACTTTATTATATTATCTCGTTTAATTCTTAGTTTACACAGTTTCCTATTAATTCGTTTCGGTATAATGTCCGTAAACGTAGCTGCCTGAAATAAAATAGATAATAACGATGAAACAGAAGAAACAAATTCATCAGTATTCAAGAAATAAAAACTCTCATAATCAATCAGTATACTTAATTCTCTAAAAAAATTCCAGTTGATTCTGGAACAGTGCACGTGTGCATTTTCAAAACTTAGTTTCTGTGTTATGCCACTCAAGATGTTCCATTGTAAAATAATTTGTTTGTGATCCAATTCTTTGAAATAATTGACAACATCATAACTGTGCGATTTTACCATTTCAATTTCTAAGTATACATGATCTAAGCATTGCGAACCTCTAGTTGATTCCTTTATAATCTGCTTGAGATCATGGTTAGAAAAAAATTGGTTATTTCACAGTCCTGTAACTTATTAAAGTCACCTACCACTACATTATAGCCATGGTGGTCAAAGATAGATTGAAGAGAATTGGTAAATGTTTGATCATCAAATAAAGTAGCATACGGCGGTCTGTAAACCGCTGTTAAGATCAGATTATCAAATTGTATAGATAGGAAATCAATGATAGCATTATCATCACTAATATGTAAAATTTTCGCCTTAAATACCGATTTACTATAAATGAGTACTCCTCCACCTCTTTTATCCAGCGATCTGTCCTTTCTGAATAAAGAATATTGAGGAATATCAAATTCATGACTTTTAATATCCTTATTAAGCCAAGTTTCAGATAATATTATAAAATCAAAGTCGTTACTTAATATAAAATTAGACAGCAAAAAGTTCTTATTCTTAACACTGCGAAAGTTAGCATAAAATAAATTAAATGTAGAAATCGACTTATCTAAACAAGTGTCGACTATTACTGATTCAACCTTAAGCCCAGCACTTATGGTTCATCATATTTTTACTTAACTTGATTCGAACTCTGTCATGCATTTCTTATCTAGCCTCGCAGAGAGGAATTTTTTTTCTTTTTTTTCAGAGAGGAAAGTGTTGTAACGACACAAATCAATCGCCGACATATTGCGTAAATTAAATTCAAATTTATTTACGTTGCACCAATGAGAAAAAAGCAAATTGCCGTTTAACCACGTTTAACCACGTTTAACCAATAGTATGCAAGTACACATATTGCATGCTATTTAAGCACGGTAATTTACCATGCAAGTCAGTTGTGGCATTTGCCTTCTACCTGCTTCACGCGTGTGCGTTCTGTCGGCTGTCAATACGTGTGCGCTCTGTCGGCTGTCAATACCTACTCATCTTGATGCGGGATACCGGAGAGACGAGCCAATTGAGTGCAGGACCTGCAGGACACCATACACAACGCGATCACAGCTCAACCACGGGAGCAAAAACTCAACCAGAGTCCAACCAAGGCTCTAGGACATCTTCAACTCTGAAGACTTCAAGCGAACTTATTACCCGGCCCTCTTAAAGGCCCCCATATCAGTAACTAATCTCTATTCAGAGCAGAAAATCCTGGGAGTACTAAACTATTATCGCAAGTTCCTTCCAGGCCTTTCAAAACAACTTTATCCTTTGTGCAGGCACCTGTGGAACCGAAAAGGACTTAGCAAGAATTCCATCATTGCTTGGTCATCCGAAGACGAGGAATTACTTCGACTTGCCATCAACTCGTTAGCAAATGCCACAATGCTAACGCATCCAGATTTTGAAAAGCCATTTCTACTCACGACAGATGCTTCTGAATTCGCTATTGGAGCCACGTTGGAGCAAGAGATCGACGGAGTTCGGAAGCCTATCAGTTTCTACTCGCGTACTCTCCAACCAGTAGAAACGAGGTACGACACTTTCGGCCGAGAACTTCTCGCCATCCACGACGTAGTGCGCCATTTTATCAGCATCATTGGCAGTAGCAGATTTGTTGTTTTCACAGATCATGCACCACTAGTTAGCGCACTTCGAAACGCAACTTCATCTATCGCCAAGTACCCTGCCAGAGTGGAAAGACAGCTTTCTCGTCTAAGCGAATGGCAATTTGACGTCTTTCACGTCAAGGGCAAACAGAACTCCATTGCAGATGCCCTGTCCAGGCCAGACGTCTCTCTACAACCACCTTCGCCGTCACCACTCACTGTCAACTCCGTGGCACTCAGTGAACCTGCACTAACGCCAACTCTCCTGCGAACTGAACAACGCGGTGACATTCACATTCAAAGATCAATAGCCCGTCACCCAACCAAGTTCATATGCCGTCTGTGGGAAGGCTTACCAATTGTTTACTTCACGGGTACGCAGCCCAACAAGCCAGTTCTGCCGACCAGCCTTCAGAGAAAAGTTTTCGATTCAATTCACTCAATTTCTCACCCAGGAAGCCAAGCGACTGTCCGACTTCTTACAGATCGTTTCTGGGGTCATAGACTTAGGCAGAATGTTAAACGATGGGTCTCAGAGTGTGCAATTTGTCAGAAAAAACAAGATCACACGACACACTCGTTCTAGGTTGCAACATTTTCAGTCTACTTCTCGCCTAGCCATCGTCCACATCGACATAGTTCATCTGACAAAGGTTCAAGGTTTCAGCTACCTTCTAACTATGATCGATAGATTTACACGGTGGCCTGCGGCATTACCTCTTGGCACCATTTCTGCAGACGAAGTAACTAACGGTTTTATCTCTGCATGGATATCCAATTACGGTGTTCCCAATGAGGTCATCACGGACAGAGGCACTTGCTTTTCATCTGATCGTTTCAAAACCACCTTGCGGTACATGGGATGCATCTTACGCCAGACGACTGCCTACCATCCCCAAGCTAATAGCATGGTAGAGAGAATGCATAGGGAACTCAAAGCAGCTTTAGCATCCTCGTCCATTAATGGCAACTGGGTTGATGCACTACCTTTAGTTCTGCTGGCCATGCGTTCCCGTACTCGAGAATCCATTAAAACGTCTGCGTCACGACTCTTGTATGGCATGGATCTACGCCTGCCTAGTCAGCTCCCACGTCTACTACCGGCACAAGATGACCCACAAAACGAAGCTACCTGCCTTTGACTTCATTTCGGTAACATGTCCGAACAGCAGCTGAGACACACGCCTCGTCCAGTCTTCGTTCACCCACAGCTCCACAGCTGCAAGAGAGTACTCGTTCGCAACAATAATGCTGTTGCACCACTACAACCTAAGTATCGTGGTCCTTACCCGATTTTACTAAAACAGCCAAAATACTTCATCATTATGCAAGGCGCTACACCGACATCAGTAAGCATAGACAGGTTAAAACCGTTTATCGAACCACCTGATCCTGAGAGCGTTCAACCTTCTACACACGTCTAAGGCTCCGTCTGCCCACAATCTCAACCTGCTTTGTATAACGCGTAATTAATTTTTTTAAACATTAACATTTTAACTATAAAATTTTTTTTAACCTTACGTTAATTTTTAGTATTTGTCTCACGTGGCATAACCAGCTGTTCTTAGCTAACAATTGTGTAGCATTTTTGAACAGTTCTTTGGTATTATGCCATCTCTGAGGCAATGTTCGTGTACATATTTTTATTCAATTACCTTTGATTTTAATGTATATATATTTTACATTATAATGTATTTCTCACACATGACATTACACTGCCTATTTTGGTATGTCCAGCTACTTAGAGCTAACGCTTTCGTGTAGCAACACTAAGTAGTGATCAGCTTCATATCATGGCACAGGCCACTTTCAATGCATATCTCAACTTTATCTATTTCACAAAGACTACTCTACAAATGTCATGACTACAACGTCGAGCACTCTAGCTCCTTTGGTCGTATACAAACACATTGACAACGATCCAACCTGCTTAGGTTTTTATCTTAAACCTGGCAAATTCAGAGGCGATTTACCTCGAAATCTTCACGCTGCGGCTCCAAAAACTTATACTGCTCTATTTTGCCTCACGTGCTATGACCGTCCACTAGAGCTAACAATTTGTGTAGCAATTCCTAGTGGTAACCTGGCATCATATCATTGTTGAAGCAACCAACAAGCATATTTAAGCCCAGCACTTATGGTCATCATATTTTTGTTTAACTTGGTTCGAACTCTGTCATGCATTTCTTATCTAGCCTCGCAGAGAGGAATATTTTTTCTTTTTTTTCAGAGAGGAAAGTGTTGTAACGACACAAATCAATCGCCGACATATTGCGTAAATTAAATTCAAATTTATTTACGTTGCACCAATGAGAAAAAAGCAAATTGCCGTTTAACCACGTTCAACCACGTTTAACCAATAGTATGCAAGTACACATATTGCATGCTATTTAAGCACGGTAATTTACCATGCAAGTCAGTTGTGGCATTTGCCTTCTACCTGCTTCACGCGTGTGTGTTCTGTCGGCTGTCAATACGTGTACGCTCTGTCGGCTGTCAATACCTACTCATCTTGTTGCGGGATACCGGAGAGACGAGCCAATTGAGTGCAGGACCTGCAGGACACCATCCACAACGCGATCACAACTCAACCACGGGAGCAAAAACTCAACCAGAGTCCACCCAAGGCTCTAGGACATCTTCAACTCTGAAGACTTCAAGTGAACTTATTACCCGGCCCTCTTAAGGGCCCCCATATCAGTAACTAATCTCTATTCAGAGCACCTTAACCGAGTTTGTAACGTCGTACGGCATTTACTTGAAGCCGGGGCGTTTACAATGTAAACTAAGAATTAAACGAGATAATATAATGAAATGTAGTCTTATCAATAGTATTAAACAAATGAGGTTAGATTTGATTGATAAAGAAATTAATTCATCACTGCTAATAATTCGTCAAAGATCAGAACGAATTATTTTGGCCAAAATGAAGAGTAATCCTAGATTAGGATTTAAACTCCTCACAGATTACAGTAAATACAAGGAAAAGTTAAAGCTTATACTACCTGTGGATACAACTGAGTATGGATTTATCTGTGAATTGGAGGAAGTATTTAGCAATTTGATATGCAATCCACAGAATGAAAGAAATTTTATAGAACTATCTGACCCTTTGGGAGACCAGGAACCAGGATTTGTTATTGACAGTGATGAATCGATAAAATTGATGTTAAAAATCAAATCAAAAAAACAAAAAGATAACCTTGGTATTTCGATTGATAATCTGATTCAATTACCCTTAACATTTAGGAATGTGCTCTGCAACTTTATAAATAGAATTTTAAAGAATGGGAAATTACTCATCGATATATTAACGATAGTAGCTAAGCCGTTGCCAAAAGTTAGTAAGCCAACGTGCGCCAGTGATTATTGATTAATCTACATTATCCCTTCGTTTTTGAAGATAATAGAACGATTGATACTAGATCATTTAGAACGTATGTTACCGGCTGATTTTGACCTATGTCAACATGGCTTTACGAAAGGTAGATCGACAACTACCAATATGCTTTCCATGTGGAAACATGTAATCACATTAGACGAGAATAAGCTAGATGCATTAATTGTATTTATAGATATCTCAAAAGCTTTTGACTCTATATCTTTTGATGCTATTTTGAATGCGATTAGTTTGTTGAATATTGATCCAAATATTTTTAGATTACTTAATTACTATCCATATAATCGACGAATGAGTATTCAAGTAAACGATTTGATATCAAAATCGAAACGAGTAACGAGTGGAGTTCCACAGGGATCAAGCTTGGGGCCCATTTTATTTAAAATTGTATTTTCACATTTGGAAACTAAGATCCTTAACGGTCGAGTTTGTAAATTCGCTGATGATTTAAAAATAATCTTCCCAATTGATCCAAAAAATGTAGAATTCTCCAAAAATAATGTGACATTAGATTTGTATGATTTGAGTAAATATTTGATTACACTAGGGCTGAGAATAAACAATAAAAAGACGAAAGCTTTAAAAATAGGGAACAGAACAAACTTTCATTATGTTTACTTTCATGATGCTGTTATTAATGATGTGTTTGAGATTAAACTTATGCAAGAAATTAAGGATTTAGGCATAACTATTCAATGTACAGCTTCTGCTGAGAGACATATTGAAAGTATAGTAGGCAGTGCCAAGAAAAGATGGGCACTAATAAATCGAAATATCTTATCAAATGATATAAAACTTCAAATGTATATAATATGGATTAGACCGGTACTAGAATATGCTGTCGCTACCTGGAATCCATTAAAAAAGGGTTTGTCTAATAAGATAGAGGCTGTACAAAGAAAAGTTGTGAAACATATTAGTCCTATTTCTTGCACTATATACGCCTCTAGATTACAGTTTGTGTCATTGCAATCACTGTGGTTTCGGAGAATGTGTTATTGTATAAAAGTTTTCCATTTGAACCAGTGGACTGGTGCCTATATGACTCCGATAAGAAAGAGTCATGAAGTTGGAACTAGATCTGGACATTTGGCAATATCTCCTCCTTTGGTGGGGAATGTAGCGAGCAAGTTATTCTCTTTCTCGAAAATCTACAGAATTTATAACCTATTACCCAAGGGGCTTAGAGAACTGCCTCCATCTAAGATGTCTTTTAAAACTTTATCTACTGAACTTGAAAAAGTCTGCAATCCTGCTGATATTTTTTTTTTGATTATGATAATACTTTCTCATGGTTGAATAAAAGACAAGGATAATTGTTATCGGAAACAGATTTTATTGAGATTTTTATTTCCAAGTTTTGTATTATTATAATTGAAATGTTATGCACTATATCTTCAAATTAGTTAACACTACATACAATCAATTGCTAGTCATGATTCTCAATTTTTGCATAATGTTACACTCGAATTATACCTTAATTGTTCCTAATTTGATGATGTATATATTATTCTTTTCAGTCGAACTTTCTGATATTGATATATTGTATTGTACAACTAGTGAGATATACCTATCTACATGAGATTAATTGCACAATTATTGTGATGTGATAATTATTTTAATATATATTGTACAATTTCCAATTTTATTATTTGATGGAATATGTGTGGTTTGAATCCAAATAAAGATACTCTATTCTATTTTATTCTAAATGCGATAGTGTTACATACTAGTGAATATAATACTGTCATTGATTTTTTAACGTTACAAGTTGATGACCTGATCTTAACTGCGGTTTACAGACCGTCGTATGCTAATACACATGATGATCAAATATTTACCAATTCTTTTCAATCTATTTTAAACTGCCATGGTAATATTGTTGTGGTAGGAGATTTTAATAGGCTGCATGACAGTGAAATAATCAATCTTTTTTCTAATCATGATCTTAAGCAGATTATAAAGGAACCAACTAGAGGTTCGGAATGCTTAGATCATGTATATTTAGAATTTGAAGCGTTGAACTCAAACAGCTATGATGTAGTAAATTACGTCAAAGTATTGGATCATAAACAAATTATTTTACAATGGAACCTTTCGAGTAGCAAAGCACATAAACCTAATTTTGAAAGTGCACACGTGTAATGTTCCAGAATCAGCTAGAATCTTTTTCGAGAATTAAGCTTATCTATTGATTATGAATGTTTTTTTATCATGAACAATGACGAATTTGTTTCTTCTGTTTCATTGTTATTATCTGATATGTTTAGGGCATCTACATTTACGTATGTTATACCCAAGAGATTCAAAAGGAATTTATGTAAGCTAAGAATCAAACGAGATAATATAATGAAATGTAGTCTTATCAATAGTATTAAAAAAATGAGGTTAGAATTGATTGATAAAGAAATTAATTCATCACTGCTGATAATCTGTCAAAGATCAGAGAGAATTATTTTGGCCAAAATGAAGAGCAATCCTAGACTAGGATACAAACTCCACACAAACAACAGTAAATATAAGGAAAAATTAAAGCTTATATTACCTGTGGGTAAAACTGAGTATGAATTTCTCTGTGGATTGGATGAAGTATTTGGCAAATTGTTATGTAATCCACAGAACGAAAGCAATTTCATTGATCTACCTGATCTTTTGGGAAACCAGGAATCAGGACTTGTTATTGACAGTGATGCATTGATAGAATTAATGTTAAAAATAAAATCAAAAAAACAAAAAGATCACCTTGGTATATCAATTGATAACCTACTTCAATTAACTTTAAATTTTATGAATGCGCTCTGCAATTTTATAAATAGAATTTTGAAGAATGGGATATTACCAATCGATATACTAGCAATAGTAGCTAAACCTTTGCCAAAAGTAAGTAAGCCAACGTGTGCCAGTGATTACAGATTAATCTCTATTATCCCTTCGTTTTTGAAGATAAAAGAACGATTGATACTTGATCATTTAGAACGTATGCTGCCGGCTGATTTTGATATATGTCAACATTGCTTTACGAAAGACAGGTCGACAACTACTAATATGCTCTCTATGTGGAAACATGTAATTACATTAAATGAGAAAAAGTTAGATGCATTAATTGTATTCATAGATATCTCAAAAGCTTTTGACTCTATTTCTTTTGTTGCTATTTTGAATGCGATTAATTTAATGAATATTGATCCGAATATTTTTAGATTACTTAGATACTATTTATATAATCGAAGAATGAGTATTCAAGTAAACGATTTTATATCTAAATCGAAAAGGGTAACAAGTGGAGTTCCACAGGGATCAATTTTGGGGCCAATTTTATTTAAAATTGTATTTGCACATTTGGAAACTAAGATCCGTAACGGTCGAGTTTGCAAATTCGCTGATGATTTAAAAATAATCTTTCCAATTGATCCAAAAAAATGTCGAATTCTCCCAAAAATAATGTGACACTAGATTTGTATGATTTAAGTAGATACTTGTTAACACTAGGGCTGAGAATAAATAGTAAAAAGACGAGAGCTTTAAAAATAGGTAACAGAACAGATTTCAATTATATTTATTCTCATGATGCTGAGATTAATGATGTTTTTGAGATTAAACTTATGCAAGAAATTAAGGATTTAGGCATAACTATTCATTGTACGGCTTCTGCTGAGAGACATATTGAAAGGATAGTAGGCAGTGCCAAGAACAGATGGGCACTAATAAATAGAAATATTTTATCGAGTGAAATAAAATATAAAATGTTTATAATATGAATTAGACCGATATTAGAATATGCTGCCGCTACTTGGAATCCTTTAACAAAGGGTTTGTCTAATAAGATAGAAGTTGTACAAAGAAAAGTTGTGAAACAAATAAGTCCTATCTCCTGCACTATATATGCCACTAGATTACAGTTTGTATCACAGCATCCTTTATGGTTTCGGAGGATGTGCTATTGCATAAAAGTTTTCCATTTGAACCAGTGGACTGGTGCCTATATGAATCCAATAAGAAAGAGTCATGAAATTGGAACTAGATCTGGTCATTTTGCAATATCTCCACCATTGGTGGGGAATGTTGCGAGTAAGCTATTCTCTTTTTCAAAAATTTACAAAATTTACAATCAATTGCCAAAGGGGCTTAGAGAAACGCCTCCATCTAAAATGTCTTTTAAAATTTTTATCTACCGAACTAGAAAAAGTGTTCAATCCTGCTGATATTTTTAATTTTGATTATGATAATACTTTCTCGTGGTTAAATAAAAGACAGGATTAATTGTTTTTCAGCAGCATAACTTCTCGAGATTCTATCTTCAAGTTTTGTACTATTAAAACTGAAACGTTATGTGTAAACGCCCCGGCTTCAAGTAAATGCCGTACGACGTTACAAACTCGGTTAAGGTGCTCTGAATAAAGATTTATTACTGATAGGTGGAGCCCTTAAGAGGGCCTGGTAATGCGTTCTCCTGAATTGTTCAGAGTGTGAAGATGTTCTAGAGCCTTGGGTGGACTCTGGTTGAGTTGTCGCTGCCGTGGTTGAGCTGTAATCACGATGTGGATAACGTCGTTCAGGTTCTGCAATGAATTGGCTCGTCTCGCTGGTTATACGGCAACAAGATGAGTCACGGATGTAGCCAATTGTTGGTGAAACTATCAAATCACCAGCGTAGGTATTGATAGCCGACAGAACGCACACGCGTGAAGCAAGGTAGAATGCAAATGCCACAACTGGCTTGCATGGTAAATTGCCGTGCTTAAATAGCATGCCATGCCTACTTGCACACTATTGGTTAAAACGGAAGTTTTGCTTTTTCACATTAGGTAACGTACAAAATTGAATTTAATTCCATAACATGTCGCCATCATTTGTGTCGTTACACTTTCCTCTGAAAAGCGGAAAAAATTCCTCTATGCAGCAAAATAAGGGATGAACCAGAAGTGCTGGGCTTAAATATGCTTGTTGGTTGCTTCCAAAATGATATGATGCTAGGTAACCAATTAGGAATTGCTACACAAATTGTTAGCAATTAGTGGTCGGTCACACGTGAGGCAAAATAGAGGAAGTGTGTTTGGGAGCTGCGGAAGATTTGAGGTAAATCGGTGTTCACCTGCTAGGCTTAAGTTAAACCCCAAGTAGGTTGGATCGTTGTCAATGTGTTTGCATACGAACAAAGGGCTTAGAGTGTACTTGGACGTTGTGTACGTCAAATGACATTTGTAGGAGGGTTCTTGTGCAAATTGATGGGGTTGAGATATGCATTGAAATGGCTTCGGCTACTTCAATTGTAGAAATGGTGCCAAGAGGTAATGCCGCAGGCCACCGTGTAAATCTATCGATCATAGTTAGAAGGTAGCTGAAACCTTGAACCTTTGTTAGATGAACTATGTCGATGTGGACGATGGCTAGGCGAGAAGTAGATAGAAAATGTTGCAACTTAGAACGTGTGTGTCGTGTGATCTTGTTTTTCTGACACATTACACACTCTGAGTCCCATCGTTTAACATTTTGCCTAAGTCTGTGACCCCAGAAACGATCTGTAAGAAGTCGGACAGTCGCTTGGCTTCCTGGGTGAGAAATTGAGTGAATTGAATCGAAAACTTTTCTCTGAAGGCTGGTCGGCAGAACTGGCTTGTTGGGCTGCGTACCCGTGAAGTAAATAATTGGTAAGCCTTCCCACAGACGGCATATGAACTTGGTTGGGTGACGGGCTATTGATCTTTGAATGTGAATGTCACCGCGTTGTTCAGTTCGCAGGAGAGTTGGCGTTAGTGCAGGTTCACTGAGTGCCACGGAGTTGACAGTGAGTGGTGACGGCGAAGGTGGTTGTAGAGAGACGTCTGGCCTAGACAGGGCATCTGCAATGAAGTTCTGTTTGCCCTTGACGTGAAAGACTTCAAATTGCCATTCGCTTAGACGAGAAAGCTGTCTTTCCACTCTGGCAGGGTACTTGGCGATAGATGAAGTTGCGTTTCGAAGTGCGCTAACTAGTGGTGCATGATCTGTGAAAACATCAAATCTGCTACTGCCAATGATGCTGATAAAATGGCGCACTGCGTCGTGGATGGCGAGAAGTTCTCGGCCGAAAGTGTCGTACCTCGTTTCTACTGGTTGGAGAGTACGCGAGTAGAAACTGATAGGCTTCCGAACTCCGTCGATCTCTTGTTCCAAAGTGGCTCCAATAGCGAATTCAGAAGCATCTGTCGTGAGTAGAAATGGCTTTTCAAAATCTGGATGCGTTAGCATTGTGGCATTTGCTAACAAGTTGAAGTAATTTCTCGTCTTCGGATGACCAAGCAATGATGGAATTCTTGCTAAGTCCTTTTCGGTTCCGCAGGTGCCTGCACAAAGGATAAAGTTGTTTTGAAAGGCCTGGAAGGAACTTGCGATAATAGTTTAGTACTCCCAGGATTTTCTGCAACTCGCTCACAGTCCTTGGTGACTTGATATTCTTGATTGAATTCGTCTTTAACGGCAACGGTTGAATACCTTGGGCCGTGATACGATGCCCTAAGAAGTCGACGGATGAAGATTCAATCTGCCTCTTGTCACAGTTGATCTTGAGTCCGTAGTTGGATAAGCCTGTGAGGACATTTCGTAGATGTTTCGCATGAGATTCTAGATCTGGACTAAATACCATAATGTCATCGAGATATGACATACAATAAGCAGAGTCGTCGCGAAGTATGTTGTCTATGAATCTTTGAAATGTCTGAGTAGCACACTTAAGTCCAAAAGGCATGTAAAGATATTCAAAAGGGCCAAATGGAATGATGACTGCAGTTTTCTCGATATCCTCTGGTGCTACCGGGATGTGATGGTACGCTTGTCTGAGGTCAATCACTGAGAAAAAATTGCTGCAGTTGAGTTTTTCAAGTAAAGTGTTAATATTTGAATTATGATATGCATCAGATTTTGTCACTGAATTTAGCTTACGGTAGTCTCCACAGGCTCTGTACGATCCGCTTGATTTAGAGACTTAATGCAGTGGTGACGCCCATAAACTTTTCGATGGTCTGATGATTCCCTCTTCCAAAAGCCTTGAGAATTCTTCTTGGGCAGCTTTCAGCTTAACAGGAGCCAGTGGTCGCTTCTTGAGTGCAATAGGTTGTCCTTCTGTGACGATATGATGCATCGTGTTGGAGACTCGTAGCTCTGACTTATTAAGATCGAAAAGCGATTTGTATTTTCGAAGAGCTGCTGATATCTCTGCTGAATGATGCACTGGGGTTGGCTGAATGACCTGTAACTCCAAACGCTCGGAGGCAAGTGTCCAAAAGCTTTGTTCAAGTCCGGTGGAGGGGTCGATGATTTTTTGATTGGCAAGATCAACAATGAGCCGAAATTTTAGAAGGAAATCAATGCCTATTATATTATGTGAGACCTTGGCAATGATGAAATTGTGGGAAAATTCACGTCGTAGACCTATGTTGAGTGTGCTGTACCGGCAGCCATATGTTAGTATGGGCTCGCCTGTAGCTGTTGCGAGAAGAACGCCTAGCGACATCTCGGCCGTTGAATCACCTTTGAGAACTGAGACTGCCGCACCTGTGTCTACGATGAAATCTTCGCCAGTTTTGAAATCAAGAAGGTGCAGAAGTTCGTTGGGCTGTTTGGCCGGGTCATGCAAACAAGTAGGCTGGTGATTGCGACCGGCGTTGTCCGTTTGGTTCTCTATGTGAAAAATTCGGCGTGGACGAAAAGAGTCGACAGGGATGTCGGATTGTAGTTGGCTTCTTCCCTGTAGCGCCGTTGATGTGCAGAAAGTACGGTCTTCTACTTCCTGCGCCAGACGTTTCCCGATACTGATGCACCCTTGTGCCTGCGATCTGTTGTCCTTTCTGTCAGCTGTGGAAATTGACACTCATTCGGAAATTCTTCGGAACGACAAAGACAAACTTGGCAAGCATAAAAAACTTCTGGTGGTTATAACACCAGTTCTTTGGGGCATACTTATTGAAGGATTGCGGAGATCTCGATCGCCGCTGCCGTTAAGATTTGGTCGGCACACTTGGCTCGGATTTGATATCCTTCTAGAACTTTGGCCATGTTCGCCACTGTTCTCTCTAAAGAGGAGAGTCTATCATCTTGCGGGGGTGTAGAAAAGGATGATGGATTCACTTTGGGTTCCAAAACCCTATATTCTAACTCACATCTCTCAGATAAGTCATCTATAGAGAGAGTGTTGGGGAGCTGTCTGGCAAAGAGTTTTAATGTTTGTGGAAGATTGTTAATAAAAACAACCTTAGCTTCATGGTCAGAAATGTTGGTTTTATACCAACGTTTCCGTAATTCCCTCAGTATTTCGATGGGTCCAAGGTTTGGCATGTCTAACTGCGCATATTTGTTTATTATCTGCTCAGTTTCAGTGGGTCCAAGCAAGGATTCTACTTCGTTTTGTAGGCCCAAAATGGGATTAAGTAGCTTCCTAATGGCCTCAAGCTTAGGATAAATCCGTCGCTGCAATTTAGAAGGTAGTTTAGCAAAAACCTTCGACAGTTTTTGATGACTGTCATAATCAGGAAACGGGGAGAAAGCGGAGTCTACGCGCATAAAGAATAGCTCACTATCTCCATCCCAAACAGGAACATCAATATCTAAAATTGGACCTGACATTTTAACAATCTTACGGGATCTTAAAAGCATATATTTATAAGCAATATGAAAATATATAAATATACTTTAACGAAACGCTTACCCACAAACAGCTTCCACAGTTGAATGAGCGCAGCACGTCACAGTAACTGCTTCCAAAAATCCGCAATTGAGCCTGTCGAGTACGTACGGTACCGTTTTGTACGTAGAAAAGATGAACAGAGGCCCCGTTGGCCTTTGATGCCAATGTATTATTATTATATCCCCCCAAAAAATTCACCACAAATCCACGAATATATATCCAAAATTCCCAGAAGACCACGATCAGGGTAAAGAAAACGCAAATGTTAATCTATTTTATCCCAAATAAATGAAAAAGAAAGTCAATTTATTTATACCAAAAAAATCAGAACAATAATCAATATCCTGGCGCGGTCGCCAATTTTGTAAACGCATTATATATCATGTTAATCAACAATACATACAATCAATTATTAGTCATGGTTCCCTTTTTTGCATAATGTTACACTCGAATAATACATTAAATTTTTCTAATTTTGATGAAGAATCTATCACTCTTTACAGCTGAACTTTCTGATGCTGATAAATTGTACAGTACAACTAATTGCACATATTTATGTGATGTGATATGTTTTTATATTGTACATTTTCTATTTTTATTATTTGATGGAACATGTAAGGTTTGAATCCAAATAAAGATTTTCTATTCTATTCTATTCAAGTCAACCCACCAATGGTGGGAATGTTGCGAGCAAGCTACTCTCTTTTTCAAAAATTTACAAAATTTACAATCAATTGCCAAAGGGGCTTAGAGAAACGCCTTCAACTAAAATGTCTTTTAAATTTTTATCTACCGAACTAGAAAAAGTGTTCAATTCTGCTGATATTTTTAATTTTGATTATGATAATACTTTCTCATGGTTAAATAAAAGACAGGATTTAATTGTTTTTCAGCAACATAATTTCTCGAGATTCTATCTTCAAATTTTGTATTATTATAACTGAAATGTTATGCATTATATCATCTTGTTAATCAACAATGCATACAATCAATTATTAGTCATGGTTCCCTTTTTTCTTACAAAATGTTATACTCGAATTATACCTTAAATTTTCCTAATTTTGATAAGGATGTGATATCTTTTTATATTGTACATTTTCTAATATTATTATTTGATGGAACATGTGTGGTTTGAATCCAAATAAAGATATTCTATTCTATTCTATAATATTATTAAACTACTTGCAATTTATATATTATATTAATTAAGCTTACCAGGATACGCTGATATTCACAGATTATAGAACTAGGCGGTGGTGACCTTAAAAACAAATACTCACGTCAATTACCTGAAGCAAATTTGAGATTCTTTTCACTGATAAATAATCAGAACAATAGATAAGAGTTTTATCTCAGTTGCTAAATTGCACAAGCGAAACTCTGCGTGGCTCCATCTACGATATCTTTGCTTATAAATTATTGTAATCCACTCATCTATTGTTCTTATTACTCATCATTGATAAGGATATCAAATTTGCTTCAGGTAATTGACGTGGATATTTGTTTTTAAGGGCACCACCGTATCGTTCTTCAATCTGTGGATATCAGCGTATCCCGAAAAGATAAATTAATATAATATATAAATAGCAAGAAATTTGATCATAATATTATGGCTGGTTTATTAAATATTGAGGATATAGAGCAGTTAGCAATTGGACTTAAGGAATGTAGTTTAAAAGATAGTTCAGAGAAGCTTAAGTGTTCCATAGCGCATATATGGATTTTCCGGGCCTGGAATCCCAGAGGCTCTTTTATGGTAGTGACCTAAGTGTGGCAATAGCCACAACCAATATAGGTGGATACAACAATGGCGACCGCACCGAAGAAGAATCAGGAGGAAATATGCCGGCGTTTTCAGCCGAATCGATGAGTTATTTCAGACCGTCATCAG
>JAQBSW010000243.1:0-240453 GCA_029291075.1 Eudiplozoon nipponicum
TCAGTGCGTTGCGGCTGGCGTAGTTATGTTATGTTGTTCGACGACTGGTTAAATACAATGGGATTGGTGTTTACTTCAAGCTCGCAAACTTGATATAAAGAATAACTGCTTGCAGCACGCTATATACTTCAAAGATTTATTAATCAATTTAAACTGACAAAATAAATAATCAACTGGCAATGCATAAAATATATAATAACCAAAATATTTATATTACAATTGATAGTAACTGTGTAAATTATTATATAAATAAATTAACATTAGTTGCACGGGAAGCGATAACAATTTATTAAATCAAGGTTTCCATCCTAATATAAACACCTGTCCCATTATGTACATATATTTTCAGTATAAATTAAGCATTGTATAATGTCGAAATAATAATTCATCCAGTAGACTGGTTTCGTCCTTATTGGGAAATCATTGGTTAGAGCAACAGATTCAGAAGCAGACACGCCCAAGTTCGAGCCCTGTCTGTGGCAAATTATGAACAGTACTTGATAAGTTCCCAATATGGGCTAGATCGTTCTACTGTATGAATTGCCTGTTCTAAATTATACAATGCTTAGTTTATACTGACAAATGTATGTACATAAAGTGAAAGGTGTTTATATCTAAATCGCATTCTTGATTTGAGTAACTTATTACTTTAGGAATTAGCATTATTGAAATAAATAGAAATTGAGTTTATTACAAGATCTTGATACCAACTATTATTCGCGAAATGTCCACTTACCAAAAATATGGAATACATAATCTAACTTTAATGTACTCTTTGTATCGCAGTGCCTGAATTCATGCATTTATGTGGTAGGCAACAAAAACAAAGTAACAATTTGATAAAAGAAGACCACCTTGAACAGAACATTTTAGCATTGGGTTTCATACGTTTCCTGCTTACTACCCACTCGTACGTATGCGGTGGCACTACGTCAAAAATCTAAAATTATTTATAAGAATAACTACGGTGAGATTACTATTTAAAACATCAATGACAATGTTAAACATTTTGCAGAGCTCTTAAGTTAGATACCACAAAAACTTCACCTTTTATTATGCGTATAAAAGATAAAAATATTTTGATATTTATTTCAGTAACGAAATTAGAGTAAAGCAATGTGTATGAAGTACATATATGAAAAGAATTCCAAATGAACAATTAAATTATCATAATTACATTATTTTACTAAGCAACGTAAAGACATTTTTGATAAATGAATCACTTTAAATTGGATCGGAAATATTACTCAAACTTTCTCTCAGAAATGTTGAATCTATTTGCGCAGTGCTGTCCTTCTTGTTGTGGATTGGAACGCCTTTGTCTTGTGCGGGAAAATTGATAGCACTCTTAGGTCGGTAAAATCTTGAATGTTGTACATTTTCAGGTGCTCTGATTATTGGCCTTGATTGATGGGTTCTCACTTGTCCCTTCTTTTTTAAGCCTTCCATCAGCTGATTGTCTGAAAATGACGTTGGAACAAGATTTTCCATTGTTCTTTTTCCTAATTTTCGGGGCCTAATTTCCAGTCCCATCTTCAGAGTTGACACAATACACACATGAATAAAACACAACTTGTGGCAAATGTGGCATCCTCATATTTATATTTATTTCAATTCCAAAAGATTTTTTTTAATTGTCTTCCTAATATCCGGTCTTCATACCTAGTCGCTAATACTCAAATTTATTCAAAACTTATCCCTGTCTCCCTCCCTGCACACAACCACATATAAAGACATCTGCGTATTCTACTAAAGTGACAATAATCGAATAACTTTAAGCAAACCTTATAGATCATTAATTTATTGTCCCCACTGGCATAGCTGTGCCTAGTTACTTGGTGAAAATTCATCGAATATTCCTGTATTCATCCATGTACATGGCAAAAGGCACATTGTTTTTTTATAGTTTTAAGTTAATTTGCTTGTTGAGTAAAATGCTTCATACATATTCTGATCCACACTGCCGCCGGGCGGCTCAGTGGTTAGCGCACCAGATTTCGAAGCAGATGTGACCAGGTTCGAGCCCTGTCAGCGGAAAATTTTTCCACAGAAATTGATGAGAACCCAAAAAGGACGAAACTGATCTACTGGATGAATCGCTTTTTCTACACAATACAATATTTAATTTATACTGACAAATGTATATGCATAATGCGTCCGGTATTTCTATCAAGATCGCAACCTTGATTAAAAGTAAATGTTATCACGGTCAGCGCAACCAATATTCGTTTAATTATTTGAATATACATTCGCGGTTGAGGAGATCTAGTATATATGCATTGTGTATTAAGTGTTGCGCACTTAGTATCAAATTAGTTCATTTAGGACCAAAATTTTAAAACAAAGTCAGCATGAATGAAATCTATATACTCATTTGCACATCATCATCAGTAGCGGCGTTATTACACACTGTACCCACGATATATTTGAGTGAGAAATGTGTGACAATTGGACGGTACATACTTCTATACGAATTTGTATTCAAAAAGTACCGGAATGAACGTCATTTAAAGTCTTCAGTAATGTGACTTCCTGTATATATTGTTTACTGAGACGATTATGTAAGTGAGATTAAAACTTTTGTTCTTGCAAAATTTGGTATATTCTTGTGGTCCTTTTTAAAATATTTTTTCCTAAGTAAGTAATTTTCCAACAGATCAATGCATATGCAATTATTATAATCAAGGTTGCGGTCATGATATAAGCACCTGACCCATTAATTAATTACATATGTCAGTATATACTAAGAATTGTATAGTGTAGAAAAGGCAATTCATCCAGTAGACCGGTTTCGTCCTTATTGGGAACTCATCATGTACTGGCCAGAATTTGCCGCGGACAGGATACGAACCTGGGCACGTCTGCTTCGGAATCTGGTGCTCTAACCACTGAGCCATCCTGCCGCACACTACACTACACACAATTTTCAGTTATATACTAACTAATGTAACTTGGTTAGTCTATTTTTCCTTTAGGTGGAGCTCATATGGCATCCATTTAGACCCAAAGTTCCAACTAACCATGCCCAATCTGTCATTACTGAACAGACACCACATTACATGGGGAAGTGGTATTGAAATGAACATTTATATAATTAAACGAACATTGGTTGCGCGGGTGGTGATAAAAATTATTATAATCAAGGTTGCGGTCTTGATATGAACACCTGACCCATTAATTACTTACATATGTCAGTATAAACTAAGAATTGTATAGTGTAGAAAAGGCAAATCATCCAGTAGACCGGTTTCGTCCTTATTGGGAACTCAAGATGTACTGGCCAGAATTTGCCGCAGACGGGGCAAGAACCTGGGCAAGTATGCTTCGGAATCTGTTGCTCTAACTACTGAGCCATAAGCAGTAGAGCAAGATTTCGATGGAAAAAGTATTAATCAAAACCTGACTTGTCAAATGTGAAATGAAACATAAACTTATATACCATATATTATATATATATATATATATATATATATATATATATATATATATATATATATATATATATATATATATAATTCATCAATCTTTATTTAAATTAATCCTACCTTTTCATTTGTGACATATTTTTTTCAATTAAATGACTAAATGGTCTATGACAAAAGAAAATATATATTCTATTAATACTACAAATACTAATACTTCTAATACTAATTATAATAATAATAATAATAATAATAATAATAATAATAATAATAATAATAATAATAATAATAATAAATAATAATAATAATAATAATAATAATAATAATAATAATAATAATAATAATAATAATAATAATAATAATAATAATAATAATAATAATAATAATTAAAATCATTATTATTAATCGGTCCTAAAATTTGTTTCATTAATTCGAAAGCACCCTGCGGCAGGGTGTCTCATTGGTTAGGGCAACATATTCAGAAGCAGACTTACCTAGGTTCGAGTCCTGTCCTCATCAAAATTCTGGACGATACGTGATGAGTTCCCGATAAGGATTAAACCAATCTACCTTATGAATTGTCTTTTCCACACTATACAATACTTTGTCTATACTGACAAATTTATGTATAGAATGGGTCAGGTGTTTATATCAAGAATAGCAACCTTTATTAAAATTAATCTGTTTATCCATTTCGAAACCGTCCGTATTGCAATCCATATATTTCCACAATCACTAACACTCAATATATATGATGAGTGTTATTTGACAACGCGTAAAAAGTTTTCCATAAATATATATGAACCATCACGACAAACCTAATTAAATAAGAATGGACAACGACGATCACAACTAGACATAGCTGATAATTGCTATTGGTCTTGTTTGAAATGGAAGTAAAATAATGCCTCACTGAATGCTTAGGCACTAGATTGTTGTTAATGCTTCAATTATTTCCTTCGTGTCGATCGTGAATTAACTTCATGGCAATATCACATAAATGAACCATCTCGATCGGAACCAAAGCAACTAGTACTGGTGCCCAGACAGGACACGCCTTATAATAAAAAACAACATGTTATCTTCACCAATATTAGTTAGGTCGTATATGCGGATTCCATCAGAGATTACTATAATAATATCAGCCAGTTTACACTTAATTATCCATAACTCCGCAGATATATTTTCCATCTGTGCTGATCATATTGAAACTAAGTTTGCCAAGCCATCAGACTAAGTCATTTTGCCAAAGACCATATCTTTAATTATAATAAATAATTTATAAGAGACTCCTTCTATAAAGAGCGTCCATTTAGTAAGACTAATTACAAATAATGAACATTTCGTGGCTCGACTGCTGCCTCCATCATTGTCATGTTAATCTATGCACTTCTGTGAATACTTTTTGTCGTATACACGACAGCCATAAATACAGCCGGCTCAAATTTGGCTACTATAACACATGAATAATAATTCTCGCCAGTCAAATGCTATTCCAAAACCAATGAGAAGTAACGTTTAACTATATCACCCAGTGGCGAATTCCCACTTTTTTGTTCTAAATAAATCAAGAAGACGCAATTTGTCTAAAGACGCGCTTTCACACATTGCGAATAAGATATAGTTATGTTGTGTTGTTCGACGACTGGTTAAATACAATGAGATTGGTGTTTACATCCAGCTAGCAAACTTGACTTAAAGAATTGTTACCACCACCCGCGCAAACAATTATTGTTAAATTGTATTGCCTATATATGTATATGTGGCGAAAGCTACAAACAGTTAATGTTCGTGACTGCATAGAAATGGTGCAGCCGACATTTCCAGTCAAGTTCAATGTATGCGAGACTGCTAGAGGTGAGAGCCGCATATCTCAATTTGATTTCCATATATATTCAATGCGGTTTGATCCTCGATAGTCAGTTTGCCGTCGTACTCTGATGATGATCAAGGAAGGTCGAAACGCGTCAGTGCGTTGCGGCTGGTGGTAGTTTTGTTATGTTGTTCGACAACCGGTTAAAACTTAAGAAATCAAGTTTGAGTTCTTCAGAGCCTTATACTTTATTTTTCATATGCACTGTGGTTGATACTCCTTAAACAATTTTCGTCATGCTTTGATGATAATCATGGAAGATCAAATCGAGGCTGCATGTATGAATGAGGGTTGTTGTGCTGTGTTGTGCGACAAGGTAAAAAAGTAGATTTGACTAAATCTTGTCTCCACCCTCGCAATCAATGAATTTTAGTATGATTTTACATTACATAATGCATAGTTAAAGGAGAAATTTTTTGGTAGGTTAAATGATTTTATCCAAAATTTCACTATGAGGATTTTAACGACAACTGACAGATTTTTCTGGCGAAAATATCGGAGAAAATAAATTTTATCAGATTTAAAGTGCAAATTATTACCTGCTCCCTGCTAACAGGTCAACGTGTTCGTGGTCACTGAATATGGCAGATAAACGATTTGTTAGTGTAATTAATACATCACTGCAGATAAGTTCATTAAAAACTAGTCCTAATCTACGCCAACTCCGTTATTCCCTGTAGACATGCACGCGCAAGACAACATGGAAGAATTATTCCTCGTTTATTAAAGAGGTTAAATTAAATCTCTGGCCCCGCCTTAGTCCCCGTCCTCCCACTAAAATAAAACCTATGTTAACTTTCACACAAACACACAGATAGTGCATTCATGTAATTGAAAAACTTTTGTCATGATGATTCCTCTAACTAACGCTGAGGCATTCAGCATGATGGGCAATTCCCCACATCCACATTCACTCAACTCCAACCTACTACAGCATAGCGCAATCACAACTGCACTCAAAACACTTCACTTTCACCTTATTAAACGTACACCCATACCCACACATCAACAAGAACATATGCATACGTCAATATACATAAGCATAATGCACTTTCGCACAGGCGAACACAAAACTCATGAAATATCGTGATGTACACCTACTTGGGTAGTTTTTGATTGCACTGGCTACTCACGTGCAGATTGAAGTCGGTGAGAGATTGAGACAGATATTCAATTAAAAGACTGGACTAAAAGTTACCTATTAGCATAATGGCAGACTGAAGTTGAAAGTGACTAAATTTTGATGTTATAAATATCACTGATACAAGCAAACCAACTATTCATGTATACACACAAGCCAGTTTCTTAGGACTGCTAGTGGTTTTAGACACTCAGGTGCAAAAGTATGTAGACAATACCGTAAAATGATGGTGTAAATCTGAGTCTTAATTGTCATAGATAATGCTCAGTACAGCTTATTAACGCCAAAATGTTTTTAATTCATAAATTTAATGCTTTCCACAACGTATTTTTAACTAGCTGCCAATATATCTGTGTTGATATAAATGATGCCATACTATATCAAATACTCGTGTCGGAGAGACGTTAGCCTTAGTTAGATGTTCTGTAAATTAATGCGAATTATCTCTGTTGTCCGATAAAAATTATAAAGCATTTCAAACGCTTAACTATGTAGCACATCGTTAAAAAAGGAAATAAATTTTTACGGATTCACAACGCGTGCAAGTCGCATTAAAAATATAAAATTTAGTGGACTAATGCTAGATTGGAAGGTGTTTTAATGGGTTGCCTTTCTCCTTCGGATTCATATTTTCGTACTGAAGTCTTTATGAAGTTAATTTTCCAGGTATTTACGGCATAGCAATTTCCAAGACAGACTTTTACACTTTTATGCCACAATTACACTGACTTGTAGACAGAAGTTAGATGGGTAGTAGTCATAGTGAATGAAACTATCGACTGATAATCCAATTATAAACGATTATATAAATCAAGGTTGCGATCTTTATTTAAAAACCAGTCCAATCGTAGGCATAAATTTGTCAGCATAAACTAAGATTTATATAATGTAGAAAAGGAAATTTATCAAGTTGACCGGTTCCAACCTTACTGGGATCTCTTCACGTATTGTCCAGAATTTGCTTAGTTTTTACTGACTAACGTGTATATATATATATATATATATATATATATATATATATATATATATATATATATGTATCTATATATAATGGCACTGGTGTATGTCAAGATCGAAGCCTTGATTTAACGCATTATTATCACCGACTAGCGCAAACAATGTTGGTTAAATTATACAGTAAACGATTCGTCTTTTTTCACTATTATATAAAAAAAATCAAGATCATGTTTTGTATCATAATTAAGGCGCTCTCAGATTAAATTGGATTGCGCTAAATTTTCAAGTCACAATGCTAAAAAAAACTAGTTTAGTTTTGCTGGGCTACAGCTTTTGAAACTTTCAAGTTTCATTTTGCTTTGTTCACATGGTGAGTGTGATGACTTTATTTACATTATAGAATGGTACAACACATTGAGGCTAAATTATTAAAATTGTAGGAGTGCAGAAATCAACGAAATCAAAAATTTATATGGACATTCGAATAGAAACTGAGTTATGAAATACGTGTTTTATGTGAAAAAATGCATTTTGATTATTTTGTAACATACATCGTTTAAATTTATAGATTTGTCGTTGGTTTGTTAGTATTAGTTTTCAATTTTTAAAGTTTATGCTTCAGTTGTGAGTTGTGACGATCGCGGCACGTTGCCTGGACGTTTAACATTTTATCCGACGGCTAGAATAACGCTATCAGAAGACTCGTGCCAAATTCACTTATAACTTTGCTAAATATTGATTTACTATTGTAGCCAATAAGTTAAGTAAGTGACCTGATGAGGAAACCAGGCATAAATTATTTCTTTAAATCAAGTTTGCGAGCTTTAAGTAAACACCAATCCCATTGTACTTAATCAGTTGTCGAACAACATTGCAAAACTACCGCCAGCCGCAACGCATTAATGTTGTTCGACGACTGGTTAAATACATTGGGATTGGTGTTTACTTCATGCTCGCAAACTTGATTTAAAGAATTGTTACCACCACCCGCGCAATCAATTATTGTTAAAGGCATCAATTATGTTTTAACCCAAATTGTTGGATATTTCTGTTGATCATAAATTAAGTGTACACAGTTTTTCTATTTACTGTGCGCTGAATATACATATTTATTAAAATATTCGGTGAACGGAGTTTATACAATTTGATAGAGTAGCTTATTTTGAGCCAAGCCTGCAAAATTGAGAGTGGCATCAATCCAGTTAAACGGAAATAATAATACAAAAAGCACTATTACAATCAATCGAAATTTTTTACGTTTCAATCTCCCAAGGTAGTCTTCGTTGCAAAACAGAAAGCAGAATAACGATGATGAAACCCAAATGCATATATATGGAAGGGAAAATCAGACCTGCGGTTGTCACCAAAAGTATTCTCGCGTACATTTAAAATGACTGGAAATTTCCGCCCTACAAATTTTGTTAACATGACTAATTTTCAGCTAACGCAACACGTATTCTAGTTATAAAATCAAATGTATAGCATTTTAAACCAGCGAAAATGCATTTCGCACTCCGAAGCTTCTGAAACTAAGATCTCGTTAGCTTGCTCGAATTCTATTTTGTAGTGTTCTAAGTAATATAGGGAAAAGTTAAGTATGAAATAATAGCTCACAGAAGCCAAATTCACTGTTAGATGTAGAGTATCCTCGGTATTGTGTCGTGGCTAGTCGATCTGCTCTAGCAGTTTCGAAAAGATTCGGTTGATCCTCATTTCCAAATACACATCGAGTTCGTCTTCGTGGTGGCTGGGTACCTTACCTCCGAAGGTTTCAACATCGTACATTCTAACCTCTGGAAATGAGGTAAGATCTTATCTTCGTTGTATCACCAAAGACCTGGCCATTTCAGTGACGGATTTTCACTTTAACTATTGGTTATTAAGTGTTGTGCTCTATCGCCGAGACGCTGTGGCGATCCTGTCTACTGCTGATAGGTTGATTATTAACTGTGAAACCATAATCTAATAGGTGACATTTTAACTAATAATAATAATGATTTTAAATACGAAAGCAATTGTTCAAAATAGAAATTATCTTGTTGACTTTGTGACCAAATCTGCCAAGAAATTTTTTTACCGTACAAAATGTCTATTGAAATAGTGTTAGATAAAGTCAGTTTGTATGACTAAATTCCACAATTATGCATTAAAATATTGCTTTCGAGTTTATATATATATATATATATATATATATATATATATATATATATAACTCATTTTTATAATTACCATGCTTGTGGCTGGTAGTTATACATGCAAGTCTACATTACATTTAAACTGAGTTTATATGAGACAACTGTTATTGTGGGACATTTAGCAACTTATTAACATATAACATATGCCATGACCGTGATTTAGTCGATGTAATTCAACCTTCCAAGGAATTTTTATTTGAGAATTTATTTGGTTTATTCCGTTCTTTGATAGAATGTCATTAATAATACGAGGTCTTGGCGTTTCTCTTAAACTCTGAAATAATATTTAGCAAATTATATATTACAACTCGCGCGATAGTTTTTTTTCTTTCCACTTTAAAAAAATAATCTATTCCCGTGTTTGGTTTAAAATTGGTTTTGCATTTAAAAAAATAAAATTTAACATGTTATATTATATTCCCGAACGGGAATTGATTAATTTACCGATTCTAATTTTTCGAAACAAAGCACTTTCTTAAGTATTTTTCTGAAATTTGATTGCGGAGTGTCAGCTTCATATTTTCCAATGCCGCATTTTGCGTACGCGGGTAATAGCTTTGCACAGACAGTTACACAAAGATCCGATTGATCACATTTTCCATTTTTGTTTTGTCTTCGATCGGGCTGAGTTTGTATTTATCCCAATGGAAATGCGGTTCTACAATTTGTTACACTGTTTAATGCCAGTAAACAAAGATGTGAGAGAGCCGCATTTCCATTGGGACGAATAAAAACTCAACCCGATCGAAGACAAAACGAAATTGGAAATTGTGATCAATCGGATCTTTGTAAAACTGTCCGTGCAAAGCTACTACCCGCGTACGCAAAACGCGGCATTGGAAAATCATTCTATTTCTGTTTAAATTCACTTCATTATAGAAGACTGCACCGTTCAACCGTCAACATTTCTACGCCAAATGTATATTTGGTTTAGTGCGTAGAGACGGCTCCGGTTATTTCTGATGAATCGCCATTGAGCACGAACTAATTTGTTACTAGTCTTAAATCTCCTACTACATAATTGAATCACTCAATACCTTGTTTTATTCAGAAGTAAATATTTCCACTATATATTTTTATTATATTCTGATGTAATCATGACTACAGAAAATAATCAGCCTAAATGTTTCGGCATTTAGTATAGACATTTTCTCTTGTTTAACTGATAGTAGACCCACTGTTTTTATGCTTTCTTTATTACACTATATTACATCAAACCCTTTCAATAATACACATAAATTTATTTCATCGTTAGTTATTTATATCCATAGTGTGGTTTAAATTTATAAAATGATCTCATTGTGAAATTATTTGAGCAAACTTCCTTCCACCAACATCCAAATAAATCAATTGATAAAAATACACAAAAAAATTTATGCTGATACTTTTTTATTAATAATACTATGGAGATTCTTCAATAAAAAATATCAAACTTTAAACTTACCAATTGTAAGTATTAAAACAGTAATTAAATTTTGCGATAAATTATTGACTAGGCCTTAATTTCATGGTTCGTCCAAAGATATATTATTTAACAGAATAGCAGCGTTAAAACGAGAATTCAATAAAAGTTCTTTAAACAAGCAATCAGAAAATAATGTTCAATGGAAGCTTTAATACTTGTATATGAACATGAAAAGTTATCACATAGTAAATTGCAATGCAAAACGAAGCTATATATGGTATCTCCCATTACACAGAGAACCCGATGTAAAAAGATGTTTAAAAACGCAGCTTTCAAAAATATATCTATTCTGGCATCATAGTCGGGCACATAGCATCTATTTTTCCGTGTGGAATAACATTCAGTAAAAATGAATTAGTAGAGTTCGGAAGTGAATGTTAGTGTTGAAAACCTGAGCTATTTCACAATCTGAATATGCTGACACATTATCGGAATATTTTCCAAACCTAAGTTCATTAAATCGCCAAGAATATTGACCGCCAATTACATTAACTCCCCCGTCAGAGTAGTGCGGGAATCCAGTGGAGCGAAAGTCGTTGCCTTCATTGCGTTTGACAAAATGTTTGTCATTAACATCGCGCAGACTAACAATTGTGCCATCGAACTGGGTGTTGACGTTTCTATTTTTGCATCATTATTACAGATGCACTTAAAATCGCCAAACAAAAATTTTTAACAATTGCATGCAATAATTTACCACTCCCTGCTATTATGCCATGCGGGACTTGATAAAATCCGTTTCCATTTTCTTTTCACAAAAATATTGTTTTTATTAAATCATGTATCTTGAATAAAATGTCTATAAATTACACATACCGTCATTACATATATATTAATGCATATATATATATATATATATATATATATATATATATATATATATAACATAGTAACAAATTAGGAGTTACTCAATTTAGAGAACCAATCATTTGGTTAGATGAATTTCGTTTGATATCTTCTACAATGTTTAGATTGTACCAACAATATATATATATATATATATATATATATATATAGGCCAAATCAAATTACAAAATTAGCAATTACGCTTCGGTTTATCTGGTTAATTAAACATCTGAAACTCTACAATGCCAAAAGAAATTTATCCTACATGAAATTATGTAAATTATGAAAATATTCTCGTGAATGAATTCACATTTTTTGTTTTTATATATGATATGAACGGATGTGAGTGGCTACTATGTTATCGAACTCGGTTTCACACATTCGTAGAAATCCGAAACAAATATGGCTGTGATTGTTAAGATTGTCGTTAACGAATCCCAAAATTTCTGGCTGCAAATACTAGCCGAAATGATACTATTGAAAAATTTTATTCCATTAAGCAATACTGATATATATATATATATATATATATATATATATATATATATATATATTGAGTGAGGAAAGCTGATAAAATATCAGGCTGAATGCCAAACGAAGTTTGCTGCATTTTTGCGTTTCATAAATTTTTACAATACCATGAAAGAAATTAATTATTGTCAGATAATTCGGAATCGCGTTTTGAAATGTTGGCTTAACCTCACTCACGGAAATAAAACTTTAAAACAGTAATTTGCATGCGGGTCACACTCAAATACTATCATGTAAACGAAATCAGAAAATGAATTGCAGAGTTGAACTGCATCCACTAAATCATTTAATACACTTAACCCAATGGTTTGAAACAAAGGAAGAGGACAATATTAACACAATGCATAAACGAGATTTTAAATATTTAAGAGGATTTTGCTGAACTCCTGCGCGCAAAATACATGCATACATCAGAGTGAGACACGTATTATCGCGTAAAATTATGATAAAAACACATGGTAGTCAAGATATCACATTGTAAAAATCACTGTACATGATGTGAGTGACCAGCAGGGAGAAATTTTTATAAAAGGGGAAATAAAGAACACGGTAAAACGCCTAATTAACGCAATGAATTTTGTTATGTAATACCACAGGTGAGAGATGTTAGCATGTGCGAAAATTTGAAGCGGATTAAATTTTGCATCCAACTCCTTTGCAGAGCCAGGATTTGTTCTTAAAATATCCGCTGGGTTTGATTTATTATAACGGCGCTTCTATTAATTATGTACAGGAATAAATATATTTGAGGAATACCACCACATCATTACTGTCATTTAAATAAGGAAAGCCACTGACACCGCGTAGTTTCCAATTGGTAATGGAATAAGTACTATCCGTTGAAGTTGTTCGATTTTAAACCATCTGGAACCTGATCATAGAATTTTCTTCTGACACTGTAAACTAATTGTCTAAAGTTTTATGAAACATCCGAATTCGTTAACCTGATTCTCTGGTTGCGTTCCGATTTGTTTGAAGCCACTGTATATTCCCTGTCGCGCAACTTGCTTCTTTTAATCCGAATTCGTTTGTTTCTATACATTTTATAGGTGTATTTTATAATTTGGCTTGAAATAATGTAAATATATGATCAAAACCAAAATATTTAATAAATTGATAAGGCTGCAAAGAATATAGGTCCGGATAAATTTTGGTAGAAAGAATAGGTCACGAAACGGTTTTCTGTGAGCTGGAAACTCCATAGCAGTCCTTGCCAGCAACGAATAAATGTTTAATATGAGTGAAAAAAATTCCCAGTTAATTGATTTCTTGACAAACAAATAGACTTAAACGTATGTATTGTATGAAAACCAAATGTATCCATTTAATGGGTTAAATCTGTTGAAATTTACATATATTCAAGGATAAATACATATGTAAAGTTATATATGCTGTTAGTATAACCTAAAAATTTTTAAAGGTAGCAAAGGAATTTCATCCAGTAGATACGCCAATTACTTTCCAGATTTTACCGCGTACTGGGCTCGAGAAAAGGAACATTTTCTTAGGAGTTTTGCACCCATACCACTGCGCCATCTCCACTGCTCACTATATGCAAATATTATTCATGTAACAACTTTTGTTTTGGCTAATCTATCCATTGGGTAGAAGCTAGTTGACACCTCTGCGACCTAAGATCCTAAATGACAATTTCAGGTCTGTAATTGCAGAACAGACACATTTTCACTTGGAGAAATGATAATTAATAGTTCGCAAACGACGAAAAATTTAGTTAAGTGTGATACAGGAGTGTCGTAGTGGTATTATTGCAAGATTTCGAATAAAATGTGCTCCAGCTTGAGCCCCTGTCATGGTAAATTTTTGCAATACTTGACTAGCTCCCAATATATATATATATATATATATATATATATATATATATATATATATATATATATATATATATATATATATATATATATATATATATATATAAATAACCTGAGCAAGAACTCGTAGAAGCTTTTAGTCTAAGCAATTGACTTGCTCGAAGAAAATAAATGTTAATATTGGCTTTAAACCTTAAAAATAAGGTTCGCGGACAAAAAATATTTTTCAATGCTCTCAATGTTGGTGAATTTGTGATGCATGCAAAGTGGATTTACTGGTTTGTGGTGATATGTGCTTCAGCAAATATTCTACACACAAAATGTAGGTATTTAGTTCGGGCTTATACCTCAAAGCTGGCCGGTTCCGACATGTAGATGCAGTGATGACGACACTGGGTGATCCGCATTCGCCACACTTGTTGTTGACAAAATTTCTTTTGCGTCCGATAAATTTGTACAATTACATTAACCATTTAGAGATTAGTTCAAATAAATTAAAATCCATTGTGTAGGAATAACAATGAAAAGTAAGTCAGCTGGTTACCGCACAAACTTATATTGCGCGGCTTGCGATAACAATTAATTAGATCACGTTTGCGTGCTTAAAATGGAATAAATATTCGAACCATTTTAACAGCTGTGGAGTAAGCAAACTGGGAAATATTTAACTGTGTTGTGAATGAGTTAATCTCTATGTAGGATTGATGCTTATTACGAGATAACAACTTGATTGAGACAAACGTGTAGTATGTTAGAAAAAAATATTTTATTTTTCATTTTAATGATTATAAATTTACAAATTTGTCTTTCTTTTCTCTAAATACTAGTTGCCGGTATGTTGATTCAATAAACTAACAGTGGCAAATTTCATGCGTTTTTGTTTCTGGCGTTGGTTGCAGAACCAAACACGCACAACATTCTTCTTCAGGCTTAACTTTTCGGCAATCTGGGATATCTTCTCACTAGAGGGTCGTGGTTGCACACCGAAAAACGCCTCCAATGATCGCTTTTCCGAGTCCGTGATTGATGTGCGCTTTCGTTTCTTCTCCTCTTCAGAGTCATACACATCAGGGTGTTTTAGTCGTTCATGCGCTTCAGCCTCGGCCTCTTCAAGCCAAGCCTGAAGAATGGGCTTTAAAGCCACCATATTGTTATGGGATAGTGTAAGCGATTCGAATCGACAAATTGTTGATTGTGAAAGACTGCCAACTCCGGCGATTTTTAGACTACCCAAGGCTTTGCCTACGTCGGCCTGAGTTACGCCCAACTTGATACGACGCTGCTTAAAGCGTTCAGCAAAGTTTTCCAATTCTCTGGGATTGAAATCGATTTCAGATAACGACCCTCCAGCACCAAATCCTGCAGAAGCAACAGCAGCTGCAGCGGCTACTGCCGCAGAAACTCCAGGAAAATGTGAGTGGTGGTGATGATTAGAATGGTGTTCATGGTGATGGTGATGATTATGATGATGTGAAAGCGAGTTTATCGATGTCGAAAGCAGTTGTTCATGTTGCGGATGAGACGTGAGATGGTGGTTTTGACTTGGATTGGCGGATACACCAGAAGATGGGCTAATCTGATTGGTTAGTGTAAATTGTTGTTGATGATGATGCTGATTATGTTGATGATGACCATGTCCAGCATGTATTGGATGTTGATTTGGCATGTGCTGAATAAGTGAATGATTTTGTTGGAATGGAGGAACCAGGAAATGTTGATAAGGAAATGCTTCATCACAAAGGATGCTACTTGGAGTTAAGTGATCTTGCAGATGATCAGGATTGGTATGATTTGGCTGATGACATGGTGGTTGAGTATTTTGGTGAGTTTGTTGTTGTTCGTTAAGAGTATGAGGATGATTCTGGTAGACATGCTGTTGATACTGCTGAAGTACGTGATTTGAAGAAATCCATGATGATGTGGAATGATTGCTTGTCATCAAAAGCCCTCCAGATCCTATTTCTAGTGCAGTGGGACTATTTGTATTACTTACATTAGCATTTAAATGACCATCTATAAATAATGAACCATCTGTTTCTCCAGTTCCGGAGACCATAGCCATACCAGGCAAAAATTGGTTCCCATGATTACCGGCAATAAGCATCATAGCTTCCGAGGTTGAGAGCAAGGCAGAATTTCCAGAAGAGGATAACGACGTGGATGGTAATTGTGTTGAAACGGCAAAATTTGATATTGAGGGCTTTGATGATAATGAACCCGAGTCTTGATGATTGCATGCATTTTCCAGATGCGGAGTTGCATTGGTTCTGATATCATTACGATGTTCAAATTCCGATTGATGACGCTCATCAAGAGAACTTTGATTAACATTGTTCGGCAGATTGGGATGCGCGGGAATATAGGGAGAATAATGATGTTCGTGATGGAAATGTAGATCATGAGAGCGTTGGTGCGTCTGTTGTATTTGAGACTGGTTTGAGCAAGGAGAGAGGTTTTGGTGGGAATGAACTTCATCACGGTCAAAAACCTGCAAATTTTGACTAGAATTGTAATGTAAAGGTCGATGAAGAGTGTCTATTACAAGATTCAAATGTCCATCGATACCAATACCATGGGAATCTAGGAAACCTTGAATTGGATGCAGAGATTTACTGTCAATCCGTTGATTCTCAGTTGTCATTTCAAGCTTTTGACCCACTTTATCTTGGCCGTCCAATAAATTATCTGTTGGCAGTTCAGCGGTGAAGCTTTGCTCAAAATCACTAGTCGACCGTTGATCATCATGTTGGTGTCTTTGTTGTCGCTGATAATAGAGGTGATGAACAGACCGATTTTGATGAGGACTTGTAAGAGGCGGGGGAGAAGGAGTTCGATTGTGAACGCGATTATGCAGGTCAGAGTTATGAGGTTGACTATTTCCATTATTATTATTCGTATCACCTAGCATAGGCAATGATGTGGAGCAATTGAACTGGGCAGGATAATTGTGTGGCGACGTGTTTTGGGCCTTCTGCAGTGAATGAGCATCACTGTCGTTAGAAACATTTGTTTGGCTATTACATTTATGATTTGAAGGCTGGTGCAAATGTTCATGATGGTGAAAAGTTTGTGAATGGAAATGCACCTTTTCATTAGGAGGATTATGCTGTAATGTTAGATTTCCATGCTGATGATGAAGATGAGATTGATGTGTTCCTGCTTCATCTAAGCATTTGTTAACATTGTGAATTAAACTAGTGTTGTGTTGTCGCCCAGTTAGATTAGACTGGTTCGGTGCAGTTTCGTAAGACTGAAACTGATTGGTTGGCTGATGGTTAACGCGATTCTGGTAATCTTGGCGATATTGGTGAGTCGCTTTTAATTCACCGGTTTTGGCCCCTTCCATTTCATCTTCATCGCCGCTAGTTCTGGCGGAGAAGTTCCCAGATTGTGTCTCACCAAAGTCGCATGTTGAAATGAAACCAGAAACTTGATGCTTGTTAGAAGTAAAATTACCAACATCGTTGATGTGATTATTATTTTCATTATCGTCACTACAATTCTTGCAGCCGTTGATAGTAGGTAAAGAATGTGAATCGCTTGCTGGGAGTCTAAGATCACCTGTGTCAGGAAAGCAATTGTGGCTTCCAACACGTTCTGCAGGTGAGCACATATTGAATACACCCGCTTGAGATGTTTTACTCTGCAAAAGAAACATAATAGACAAAAAATAATATAAGAGAAAAGTGGCAGGGAGAGAGAGAGAGAATATATCGCAACTAAACAATCATTGAGGGCGCGGGTGATGAAAACAATTATTTAAATCAAGTTTGCGGGCTTCAAATAAGCACCAACCCAATTGTATTTACCCTGCCCAACAACACAGCCGACGTTCGTTCTTCTATGCTGATAGACTGGTTTAATACAATGGGATTGGTGCTTTGTTCAAGCTCTCAAAATTGATTTTTAAAATTTACCACATTTTGAATTAAGAAATTGCTATGCATACACATGAGTTTGGTACTTATTTTTCAAATTTGCACTAGCATTTAAAATTACGAATAGGGTTCAAAAAATAGGCAAATCAGAAAAATCATTATTTTGAACGTATTTGATGCAAAACTGTAGCTTTCGTTATTATAAGACTATTTTACAATGTTTAATTTTCACATTAAATTGCTAGAACAGCCTGATAGCACTAAGTAAATCTAACTGTTTAAAATGTAGTCAATATTCCATTTTCTCATGTGCAGATTTAATATTATTATGAATGCGAAAGATTAAAATGTGTCAGTACGTTAACTTAAATAAAAAAAGTCTAGTAAGTTTGGTATGATTATTTATGTATTGTTAAATATATATCTTTCATAATTTCATTTATTATCATATATATAAAAAATCCGATAAAACCAAATGGTCAAAAGTGACGTCTTTTTGCAAGTATGGCGGACTGAGATGATCATTTGTAGTTAAACCTTCATTAATATATATATATATATATATATATATATATATCCGTAGGACAGAACTATAAGCAACTTGACCTTATATATAGACAATATAATTAAACAATAATTGATTGCGCGTGTGGTGGTAACAATTCTTTAAATCAAGTTTGCGAGCTTTAAGTAAACACCAATCCCATTGTATTTAACCAGTCGTCGGAAAAAATAGCAAAACTACCGCAAGTCGCACGCACTGACGTGTTTCGACCTTCCATGAACATCATCAGAGTACGACGGCAAACTGACTATCGAGGATTAACCGCACTTCATATATATGGAAAGCAAAAATAGATACACAGCTCTCTCCAGTCAAGTACAATGTATTCGAGACTACTAGAGGTAACAGCCGTATCTTTAATTTTTCTTTCCATATATATGCAATGCGGTTTGATCCTGGCTAGTCAGTTTCTATGATAATCATAGAAGGTCGAGACGCGTTGGTGCATGCCACTGGCTTTAGTTTTGTTATGTTGTTCGATAACTGGTTAAATAAAATGGGATTGTTGTTTTAGTATGGTCATAAAAATTAGGCTTTTCCAACGGCTGGAAACGTATTTTTATTTTAATAAAGCTTACGGTATTGAAATAAACAGAAATCTTCTTTCTTTGGCAATCCAATAACAAAGTTCAACCACAGTCAAGCACACGTAATCTAACATAAGCATCGGAGCAAAACAGCTCCTAACTCTCGTTGCCAGACATCCATTTTAACTGACGGAACTTTTTGATGCAAAACTTTATTGTAGTTCACGCCAAATTCATAGAAGATATTCCATTAAGGAAACAGTGACTGCGCGTTCGGTTATAACACAAATTTTGATCCAGATCATTTACCTGAGATATATTTTATTAACCAGTCACACGTACTGACACGTTTCGAACTTCCATTGTCATCAATGTAGCAATAGGACAAACTGACTAATGAGAATCAAACCGGCTCTCAAGCCTACTAGACTCACATATATATTACTTTAATGGAAATGCCGGCTGCAATATTACTATGCTGTCATGAACATATACAATTAGGTTATGATAATGACCATGGAAGTTCACAATGCGTCAGTACGTGCGACTGATGGTAGTTTTGCTATGTCGCGCTACTGGTTAGATAAAATGATATTAGTGTTTATTTTAAGCTCATAAACTAGATTAAAATAATAGTCTCGTTTGGTGGATTTAGGGAAAGGCTGATGACCTTGGAGGATCAGAGCGCGTCGGTACGTCTAAATTTTAATTATTCAAAAATTGGAATATTGTCAATTCTAAGTCGAGCAATGTGGCTTATATAAATGTGTATCTTGTCCCCATATATAGTACCCGTGTCATATAGTACCCGAAGAAAATAAAATTCATCATGTTTACAATGAACACTGTCGAATGATCAATTGTAGCTTCATATATTACTCATAGTTGTAATTTGAAAATAAATGAATTCATTTGAAATCTCGGGTTATTTAAAGTAAGCGATCTCAGAACATTAGTTGTTTTTCCAGCTTGTATTCTTTCCTTCCACAAGTATATGCGATTAATTTCTTGCATTGAGATGATAAAAGTATTTATGAAGAACATTTAAAAAATATCTTTTCATTAATTATGCATTAAAAATTTTAGAACACTACAGATTGGGAACTTCATAATTAATTATCATGCTCGGTCAAATAGAATCTTTTTATAAATATTATGTTACCATTAATCACGAACTTTAAAATATAGATTACCAGCATTTAACAAAATATGAAAAGAACTTTAGCTGATATTGCATTTCCTGAGCTCACCATATTTCTATGAACAGTTGGATCCACCTTGGGTTTACAACAATAATTCTTTGCTGTGAAATACGTCGATTCACCTACGACGTTATTAGCTCCGTGGTCATCGCACTTGTTCGAAGATATCATAAATTCTGTTCTTCCATTCTGACACGTATCTGAATGGTGAACATCTGCGTCATTCTCCTCATTTTGACTGGACGTCGATCTCTGTTTTTGTCCTAATTTTGCATTTAAATGTTGAGAATGATCTGATAGCACCGCATGGCCTGGGAACATACAAGGAGGGCTCATCACGTTAGTGACTTTTGGCAAAGGAAACTCGTTTTGGAAACAAGTAATTACTTTGGAACCACATGTACCCAAATTGCAGCTTTCACGGACATTATTGGCTGAAGGATCATTGTTTGACATACATCGAGGAGAGGCTGAGTAGCCATCAAACGGAGCTATCTGGCAACGCAAGCTTTCATTTTCTTCTCTGTTTATTCTCTTCTCTGGTCTATAGATTTTGTACGAGATTAAATTGTTTTTTATGAATAAAAAATAATAAATAAAAATTGTTTACTTAAGACATCTCAAAATTAATTTATTTAAAAATAAATAAATGGTTACATAAGAATATATGAATTCATTTGAAATATTTACTTAGCTGCAACTATACGCAAAATTTGACAAAGACAAAGTTGTATGTATTCTGTAAGTATAACCTTATAGTTTGTGACCCTTTTTTAAAAGTGAGCACATAGGCCTAAAAATCATCAATTTCAATATTAAAATATTTCAAATTGATTTTTTAACGACGGACTAGACAGGTGGTGCTAAAAGCAAATTAATGCTTTTTAAAGATCACAAACACCAGTCCCATTGTATTTAAGCGCGCGAACAACATAGCAAAAACTAATGTCAGCCACGCGTATTGACGCGTTTCAAACTCCAATAATCATCACCAGAGCACGACGGCCAACCTACTGGCGAGGATCCAACAGAAATTCATAAATTAGGAAAATAAACTTTTAAATGCTGTTCTAGCCTCTAGTAGCCTCGCATAATTTTTACTTAACTGGAAATTAGACGAACATTGGTTGCGAAGGCAATGATAACATATATTTAAATCAAATTTGCGATATTGATGTAGACACCAGTTCTATTATATAAATACATATGTCAGTATTAACTAAACATTTTATAATACGGGGAAGGCAATTCAACCAGTAGACTGGTTCTGTCCATATTGGTAACTCTTCAAGCACTGTCCAGAATTTACCGCGAAGAGGGCACAAACCTGGACACCTCTGCTTGGAAATCTGTTTTTTCTAACCAATGTGCCACCCTGCCGCATATCTGATCTTGCTTTCTATTGATATGCCTTTCGGTTTGATTTCCGTTCGTCAATCTGCAATCGTACTCTAACGATAATCATAGAAGGTCAAAACGCGTCAGTACGTGTGACTGACGGTATTTTTTTTATGTTGTTCGCCTGTTAAGATACAATGGGACTGGTGTTTATGTTAAGCTCGCAATCTTGATTTAAATAAATGATCTTTGGTTGCGCGGGCGATGTTAAAATTTATTTAACTCAAGTACGCGAGCTTGATGTAAACATCAATCCCATTATATATACATCTGCAGTATAGAAAAGGCAATTGATCTTGAAGACCTGCTTTAACCGTCTTTGGAAATCTTGAAGTATAGTCCATGATTTTCTACGGAGAGTAATTGAATATTTCCAAATAAAGGAGGAAACCTGTCCACTGAAGCGGCATTTTATACAAAATGCAATCCTTAGTTTATACTGATGTTCTTATCAAGCTCGTATCCGTAATTTAAATAAGAGGCAACTTTCACAATAAATACATAATAGAATCTGTCCGCGACAAGTTCTGGCCAGTAAGTGATGAGTTCCCGATATTCAAAATAAAAAACTAAACAGGTCAACTGAATGAATTGCCTTGTCTACACTATAAAATACTTGATTTATACTGAAACATGCATGTACTTCATAAGTCAGATGTTTATTTCAAGATCACAACCTTGATTATATTAAGTTTTATCCCCGCCTGCGCAACCAAAATTCATTTAATTATAGGATTTAGACAATAAAGAATTGAATAAATGTTATTTTATTATATTCAATATTTATTTGCAGTATAATTATATGTATTTTGTCAATAAAACCTAATCCTTCTATTGAGTATTAAAGTCATTTTATCCAGTAAACATCATTCCAATTGTATTTAATCAGTCGTCAAACAACATAGCAAAACTAACGACAGTGACATTTACTGACGCGCTTCGACCTTCTATTATCCTCATCAGAATATGACGGCAAAATGATTAGTGAGGATCAAACCGCAATTAGATATATATAACTCTCACCTCTACAAGTCTCGCATACACTGTACTTGACTGGAAATGCATAATTTCTATGCAGTCACGAACATTAACTGTTTGCAGCTTTCGCAACACATATATATAGACAATACAATTAAACATTAATTTATTGCGCGGGTGGTGGTAACAATTATTTAAATCAAGTTTGCTAGCTTGAAGTAAAGACCAATCCCATTATATTTAATCATTCGTTGAACAACACAACAAAACTACAATGTATTTGTGACTACTAAGAGTGACAGTCATATCTAATTTTGCTTTAGATATATATGTATTGCTGTTGGATCGCCGCTAGTCAATTTGCCTCGTACTCTACAGATGATCGTGGAATGTCGAAACGCATCAGTCGGTGTGACTGCCGGTTTCGCCCTTATTGTAAACTCTTCAAGTACTTATGTTTAATATTTAGTTCAGACATTATTACACCATGTAATTTTAATTTTGAATTAAATATTGTGTAAAGTACATATATTTTATAAAATTAGAACATAAAAAAGTTAAAGAAAGGCCCTTTCCTTTTCGCCTGAATGGAACACGAATTTAATATCTAGTACATTATTTAGTGCATATGAGATTATACCTTCTGTTCATGCTAAACTCGGTTTGTCCTTCTGGTCATATTTCAACTAATTTTTACTATGTGTGCAACACCTAATACAAAATTGCATGTATATAATTTCTCCGCAACAAAAAGTCTCTAACAGTTAGTCAATTTGAATTACCTAATCTGCGTTTTGACTAACGCAGCTTTCATTGTTTCAGTAATTTTCTTTTGGCAAGATATTTCGACCTACCTTACCGTAGGCCTTCATCAGTTGCATTTCACGATAAAAATGAAGCAAGCATTCTGATTTTATGTGCATTATATATATATATATATATATATATATATATATATATATATTTCTTTTTTCGTGAAATACAACTGATGAAGGCCTACGGTAAGGTAGGTCGAAATATCCTGCCAAAAGAAAACTACTAAAACAATGAAAGATGCGTTAATCGAAACGCAGATCAGGTAATTTAAATTAATCCAGGTTCGCAAAAAAATTCCTTCAAGAAGTTAGTCAATTTCACAATTGTGTATTAGGTGATGCGTGCTTAGTAATAAATGAGTTCAAATATGACGAGAAAGACTAGTATGAATGGAAAACATAATCTCATGTACACATGCGTTTTGTGCTAACTGGCAAAGACTACTTACCACACACATAATCAAATTCAAATCCAGGATGTATAAAAATGAAACATTGAAAAGTGATGTTTAGTAAATCAAATTTGCGAGCTTGAAATTAATACCAATCCCATTGTTTTAAACCAGTCGTCGGACAACATAGTAAAACTACCACCAGTCGCATGCGATTTCCATATATATTCAATGCGGTATGATCTTCGATAGACAGTTTGCCGTCGTACTCTGATGATGATCATGGAAGGTCGAAACGCGTTAGTGCGTTGCAGCTGGCGGTAGTTTTGTTATGTTGTTCGACGACTGGTAAAATACAATGAGATTGGTGTTTACTTTAAGCTCGCAAACTTGATTTAAAGAATTGTTACCACCACCCGCGCAATCAATTATTGTTTGATGTTTAGTAGTCTCGAAACAAATGGCCATTATCCACTATGATATTAACATTTTCCTTTCTAATAAGATATATATATATAAATTAATTTGAGGAAATGAAAATCGATTTTTATATGATAAATTAGTTGTTGACTTTATATTATTGTAAATAAAACAAATTCAGTAATTTCGAATGATTTATAAAATTATTGTTTTACTGGTGAAATTACTTCATGGCAGAACCTATATTAATTATTGATTTAAATATCTGAAATCAAGAATTTGCCCCCTTACCAAGGTGCACTGAGAGCAAATAATTATTTACAAAACGGTAGTAATGCTCAATCAGACCTGTAAGCCAATTTCGCAAATAATGACATAAAATTTAACATAAGAATATCATAATTTGTTTTTTGCGCTTGCCAAATACCGAAGGCAAATAAAATTGGCCAGTAATTATGGATTTATCAAAAATTAATATTTTATGCAAGAACTAATAACTGTCACAGATCCAAAGAATAAGAAATCTATGTTGAACTGATTCTCTCAAATCTATCAACCTATTAAGTAAAAGGAGCAGCACACCCAATATACCTATAGAATAAAACGAGAAAAAATTGTCACCAACACGCATATATGCATATTTTTATCAGAGTTTGTCAAAGTGATAAGTGCCCGAATTTTAATTTGGCTAAAAACTGTAAAGAAAAATGATACTGACATAAAGATTAGATTATGAAAAAATCGAAAATAGTAACCACATTTTACCTGTTACTGTGACAAGCAAAAGCCTTTCAATTGTATCCCAAGTCAAGTAAGGAAACGTTTTAAAATTCATAAAAGTATGTCGCCACAATTGGCCAAATAAATGATAATAATATATGCGGATAAAATCAAATATAAAAAAATCAGGGTTACCAGTTTGATATAAATACCAATTCCAATATATATACATTTCCATTATAAACTAAGCATTGTGCGATGTAGCAAAACAATTCATTCAATAGAAGGATTTGATCCCTATTGGAGGTTTGACAGATAAAAGTTGTTCCGATTTCAAAAAGATTACTGGATTAAACGAAAATTGGTTGCGCGGGCGGTGATAACGATTATTATAATCAAGGTTGCGATCTTGGTATAAGCACCTGACCCATTAATTACTTACATATGTCAGTATAAACTAAGAATTTTATAGTGTATAAAAGGCAATTTATTTGGAATAAACCATAAAAACACAAGATACAAGATATATCGGATTAGTATGCGTGGTATTGCTTCATCCAATTATCAAGTTCTATACGAGTTGTTGTCCATGGTTGAACACGTGACTAAAACAAACTGATAATGGTTAGTTGGAACTTTGGGTCTAAATGGATGCCATATTAGCTCGACCTAAAGTAATAAACGACTAACCAAGTTACATAAGTTAGTATATAACTGAAAATTGTGTATAGATTACTAGATTTACCAGATCTGCGTTGTGACAAACACAGGATTTGAAATTACCTAATCTGCGTTTTGACTAACGCAGCTTTCATTGTTCCAGTAATTTTCTTTTTTCATAATATTTCGATCTACATTACCGTAGATCCTTATCAGATGCATTTCACGAAACAAATGAAGCAAGTGTTTAAATCCTTTCTGAGACGTTTAATTTCATAATTAGGCTTAACCTTATCCTCTTTGTGTGTTAAAACCATTGAGGCAACGTCTAATTCAAATTTCACCCTATCATTATCCGATAGAAGCTTTGCCGTTTTGACAGCCTCAGTAATTAATTCGTTTCTAACCGATCTTTCATTAGGAATAGCCATGTTTAAACCACGGTTAAGTAGTTCAACTTGATCCTTCTTAAGATTTAATGTTGATAGATTTACTATTCTATTAGTCCCGATTAAATTATCACTTTCTTGGGGTCTATAAATTCCCAAGTCAGCTAATTTTTTATCATGTCTAATTCTTACTTTTTTATTTCTCTATTACGGGCTTTATCACTGAAATCCTCAATGCATTTAAAATCATCTGCGTGCAAAAGAGAAGTTAACATCGATCTTAGTTTAGTTTTTTCTTAATAAGTATAATCTTACGTTTAACTAAATCACGAATCAAAGTTTTTATAATATTTATACAAAGGTCATGCTTAAGAGACATGCCATAAGCATTTAACTTAAAATTTAATTTAAAACGAAAACATTTAGGAATAACATCATGTTTTAAACAAATACTTAAAAAGGAAATATTTGACACTTGCCTCACGATTTGTTGTTTCATTAGCGTATATTTATTATACCATTTAACGGCATTTCTGTTATAGTTCCATGTTAAATGTTTCTTGAAGGAGTGTGCATTGATGCGCACCTGGAATAATTGTAATTACCTGATCTGCGTTTTGACTAACGCAGCTTTCATTGTTCCAGTAATTTTCTTTCATCAATATATTTCGGCCAAGCTTACCGTAGGCCTTCATCAGTTGCATTTCACGAAACACTTGCTTCATTTGTTTCGTGAAATGCAACTGATGAAGGCCTATGGTAAGCTTGGCCGAAATATATTGATGAAAGAAAATTACTGGAACAATGAAAGCTGCATTAGTCAAAACGCAGATCAGGTAATTTCAATTAATTCAAACACAGGATTTTTTCCCGTCATATTTTGGATATAATTCCGATACCTTTATCGGTACTTTTTACCGGTCTACAATGTATCACAGCTTTTAAAGAAACATGTTACGCGACATGAAATAGATCATTTACCTGATTATCGGGTTGCGATCCGATTTGTTTGCATCCGCTGTCTTTCTGATTTTTCCAAAATTTTCGATATCCGGATATGGAGATCTTTTTCAATGGAAAGCACATCACCTACTAAGTTGACAATCAATATTTCCACTTGACATATTGATTGTCAACTTAGTAGGTGATGTGCTTTCCATTGAAAAAGATATCCATATCCGGATATCGAAAATTTTGGAAAAATCAGGAAGACAGCGGATGCAAACAAATCGGATCGCAACCCGATAATCAGGTAAATGTATTACAACTCTTTGAAATAAACAAGTAAAGCAAGTGTGATACTTTCTTTAAATCAAGTTTGCGAGCTTGAAGTAAACACCAATCCCATTGTATTTAACCAGTCGTCGAACAAAATAACAAAACTACCGCCAGCTGCGGTAGTTATTTTACGTTTTACTGATTAGTCTTACAATAGCTTTCACTAGATAGGAGCGTGTAACGTATGTGCGTGTGCCCATAACTACTGCTTACAACAAACTAAGTGATAAAAGATTGAATGCATTTTCATTTACCTTTTACATGCGTCAGATTATTCGTTTTGTACTTACCATGTGAAACGACGTAATTGAGGCTGTCCTCATGTATTAGAGTGCGGAGCCCAATAAATCACATACAACCTTAATAACTTTATGCCAAGCTAAGCGATAAAAAGTAAAAACAGACGGACCATGCAAGTGTGAAATGTAACTCAAACCACTCGAGTTAAACTAGAGACGGGCTTGTTCAACAACAGCTGCATTTTTTCGTTATATAAGCGAACGACACGCGTGTGCATCAGTAGGTATATATATATATATATATATATATATATATATATATATATATATATATATATATATATATTTCAGAAATATTTATAAAATAAGAAAATAAATTATTACCAGTTATGAACGTTAAAAATTCATTTAGAATTAATCAGTAGCGCTTTTGCTCCATCTTAAACAATCATTTATTTTGTGACTGACGGTAGTTTTATTATGTTGTTCGACGACTGGTTAAATACAATGGGATTGGTGTTTACTTCAAGCTCGCAAATGTGATAAAGAGAATTTGCTTAACCTTATCAACTGCTTTTATACGAAATAGGAATAAAAAATGAATTATTTTTAGAAAGATTAAAAAATCTACACTACATTAGTACACAAAGATATATCTATCTGAAATTACCTGATCTGCGTTTTGACTAACGCAGATTTCATTGTTCCAGTGGTTTTCTTTTAAAAAGATATTTCGGCCTAACTTACCGTTAGCCTTCATCAGTTGCAATATACCGCACAAGTTTCACAAACGAAACCAATCTATCTGTCCGAAATTTAGAAAAGATGAAAAGTAGTTAAGATATTGTGCTGATGACATTTCCAGCCGAGTTCAATGTATGCGAGAATGCTAGATGTGAAAACCGCATACCTAACTTTGATTTCCATATATATTCAATGCGGTTTGATCCTCGATACTCAGTTTGCCGTCGTACTCTGATGATGATCATGGAAGATCGAAACGCATCATTGCGTGTGACTGGCGGTAGTTTTGCTAAGTTTTCCGACGACTGGTTAAATAAAATGGGATTTGTGTTTACTTCAAGCTTGCAAAATTGATTTAAAGAATTGTTACGATCACACGCGCAATCATTTATTGTTAAGTTTTATTTCCTATACATGTATGTATGGCGAATGCTGCAAACAGTTAATGTTCGTGACTGCATAGAAATTGTGCTGCCGAAATTTCCAGTCAAGTTCAATGTATACGAGACTGCTAGACTTGAGATAGTTGGGGTTCGGTTTATCCTTCCGGTCAAAATTTAACTAATTTGTTACTAGGTGCGCAACACCTAATACATAATTGCATATATATTAGATCTCCGCAACAAACAGTACCAAACTTGATTGTTGATACATATGATGTGATTAGGCTGCAATGAAAGTTATCTCGATAGCAAGAAATTTAAAGTAAGAGCGCCGCTTTGGTTAAGGTCAAATCGCGGAGATTCAACATTTGAAGCTCACATTGCGCAACCATTCAAGATGTAACCAGTAATATGTTTATAAGTCCACCTTAATCCAATGATCTTAATCTTTTACTGGAACCAGCTTCCGATTCTGATTCTGACAATCGTATTTTCCTTCCATTAACTAGTGCTGTTTTCAAAATTTTACCACCGCTTTTTCATTCATATTTTTATCTCTTGTTTTAATTTCTATAGTTTCACCAATCAATTTCGTCATTCTATTACAAATAAATATCGCTATGCATCAACTGCATAACGGGAAGTATCAGATTGATTTACATGTACATACTTAAATGCAGTTCTATGATCTGCTCATTTTACATTGATTGGACGCACGGATTCACCAGCATACCTGAGATAGCCATCTTTGCTTTGGATATCATACATTCCTGATGTTCCTAATGGTTCGATGTTTTATTTTGGTTAGACCGTCTAGTGTCCAAATTAATAAACGATCTTAAAATGGTCCTTATACTGTATTTTAAAGCAATTTCTTTTACATTCACGCTTAATTTAGAGTCCGGAAATACCATGATCCTACGATCTTCCTTCGCTTTATCCGATTTACTTCCAACAATTTTCATTGTTGCTTCTAAGAACTTATGAGGGTTGCCATTAGCCCCGAATATTTCACGCAGTTTGCCTAATTCCATCCCCCACGTTTCGCGTCTGTTAATCTAAAAATTATTAATGATTAAAAGTTCCTTATTTTCATCGGTTACCGATGATTTGTCTTGAAATTAAGAAGGACTTCTTAGTTTGTGATTTTACTAAAAATGTGTCCTAATTTCTGACCAGTTCTAATTATTTTACATACAAACACGGTAATACAATCAATCGTAAATTCACCATATCATCGTCACCCTGGATCCAGATCACTAATATATCATTCAAGAACCGAGAAACAATCTTTGCATTAGTGATGTCCTATATAAAAGATTATTATTTAAATAATGCATAAAGATTACATTAATCAAGTTTACCATCTTGACATAAACACCAGTCCCATTATGTACGTGTATTCGTCAGTATAAACTAAGCGTTTTGCAATGTAGAAAAGCCAATTCATCCAGTAGAATGGTTTCGTTCTTATTGGGAACTCCTCAAGTACTGTCCAGAATTGCTTTTTCTACATTATACAATGCTTAGTTTATACTGAAAAATGTATGCATAAAATGGGACTGATGTTTGTATTAAATTGAATTAATTTAAATAATTTTTATCACTGCGCGCGCAACCAATGCTTGTTTAATTATATAAACACTTATTGCAATCGATAAAAGTTGTTCCGTTGGGACACCTTCAATTATTTATAAATATTTTTTTCCTACATGAAAAATAACTATAGAGCATACATTTATACATAATTTCAATAATGTGTCCAGATTGCATTCTCTTCGTTTCAAAATAATGACGTAAGTGTATCTATTATTATAATCAAGGTTGCTGTCTTGATATAAACACCTGACCCATTAATTACTTACATATGTCAGTATAAACTAAGAATTGTATAGTGTAGAAAAAGCAATTCATCCAGTAGACCGGTTTCGTCCTTATTGGGAACTCATCAAGTACTGGCCAGAATTTGCCGCGGACAGGATACGAACCTGGGCACGTCTGCTTCGGAATCTGTTGCTCTAACCACTGAGCTATCCTGTATCTAGTTTTAACGCATATGACAACTAGCATCAAAAGAGTTTATATAGATCCAAGAGGATATGTCAATTAATAAAGCTTTAGTTGTGCGACGGCGCCGAAAAAAATGCTTTAAATCACGTATGCTAACTTGAGTTAAATACCAATTTAATATTTACAAGTCGCACGATAGTTTGTCACGTTTAATGACGCGTTGTAATTTCCCACGCTCACTAGGGCGGCACGACGTCCAACTGACTAACGAGAATCAAACTGCAGTTTATATGAGGTATAGAATATCATAAATGGGGATTTTTTCAATTATAAGCTGGCAAACATCGTACTTGATTTTAATGTCGGCAAAGCAAATTCTATTACGTCACGAGAATAAAATTTGAGCATTTTTCGCCAAACATATTTACCTGAAAATCAGAAGGAACTTATTGTACCTGAATATAAGCCTGACAGTGCAAACACTACCAAAATGTATTCTGACGCTTTTGCCAATATTGTGTAGAAAATTTTGCACCAGTTTTTTTTAAAACATGCACGATCAAAATAAATTGGTGCGAATATTTAAACTGGCGATTACTATATAAATTTTTAAAACTGTCCTTATTATTTTTCAGTATAAATCAAGTAGAAACTGCCTAAATGATTATTTTCGCGAGCATAACAAAATTAGACGAATGGCAAACTTTTCATACACAATGTGCTCTTGACTAATAAGTTTAACTTTTCTTGCGCATTAATCTATTAAGGTGAACTTCATGTCAAAAGGTATTCCATAGCGGCTTCACCTGAAGGAAAGGCTAACCAAGAAAAATTAGTTAATATATAACTGAAAATTGTGTATAGTGTGCTGTAGGGAGATTCAGCGGTTAGAGCAACAGATTCCGAATCAGATTTGCCCAGGTTTGAGCCCATGGCAAATTCTGGACAGTAAGTGGTGAGTTCCCCATAAGGACAAAATCGGTCTACTGGATGAAATGCCTTTTATACATTATGCAATAATTAGTTTATACTGACAAATGTATGTACATAAATGAACAGGTTTATATATCAAGATCGCAACCATGATTTTATTAATTATTTATTATTGAGAATATAACATTTTCATGTTACTTGAAAAAAGGCTCACATTGTTATTAGCACATAGCCGACAATTTATGATGTGTATTCTACAAGCACTTCATTCACATAAAAACTGGATTACACCATTTGCTAATGCGGAATTTGATATATCTTCTTGGTCCCATATGAGAAACCTTTTCACTAGATACAACATACATAATATTTAAATAAAAAACGATAGTCCTAAAAATCTGGGTATATAGAAATATAATAACAAATAACTATTATATTCATTACACCTGTCATTTCGAGTTTAAATCGTAATAATTGATGTAAACAAACGTCATTTATATGCAAGTATGCAGAACTTCTCCTTATTTCTAAACTTCGGGCGTCATCAGAAAGATAACCTGACTTGTATCAATGTACATATATTTACGCATAACTAGTTCATATCTTCAGTGAACACCATTTAGTGTCAAATTTAAAGCAAAATTCCTACTAACTTACCACGATAATTTAATGCAAGAATGGTATGCAATGCATGAGCTTCGTATTGTTGGAGAAGAAATCTATTGCTTTAATCCGATTTTTCTCAAGCTTAATTCCTCGCCATAGTTCAGACTATTAATTATAATTACCTTAATCAAGGTTGCGATCTGGATATATATATATAAATATATATATATAAACCTGACTCATAAGTTACACACATTTGTCAATAAAAAATAAAAATTGTATGATGTAAAAAAGTCAATTCATCCAGTGCACCATTTTCGTATTTGTATGGAACTCATCACGTACTGTCCAGAATTTGTCGCAGATAGGGCTCGAACCTGGGCACATATGCTTCGGAATCTGGTTCTCTAATCAATAAGCCACCCTGCCACTAATTTTAATTTTCATTTTTACATAGATATATATATATATATATATATATATATATATATAGTGACAAGTAATTGATCGCTTGCCTTTCAACTGTAGATTTTTTAAAGATTGCGAGTTTTGGATAAACATCGATCCTATTTTATTTAACCAGTCATGAAGCATAGTAGAACCACAGTCAGTCTCACGAACTGACACATTTTTGTCTACAACGGTCATCATTCCAGCACGATGTAAAAATTATCAACGAGGATCAAACTGCCATGTAAAGTACATAAAATTCAAAAGGTGCCTCGCACATCTAGTAGTCTCGCATACCTTTTATTTGACTGGAAACATCAAAACACATAAGCATCTGCGATTGGAAGTAGTTGTGTCATGTTGGGATTGATACTTTTCTGAAGTTTCAAACTTTATTTAAAGAAATAAGAATGATTGACCAGTTTGTGAAATTACGCATCTATTTTGTTAAATCTGGTAGATAATAGCTCTTGTTTAATCCAAAAATGTGCTAAAAATTGTACTGTCTAAATGCAAAAATTATGTAATCCTTTTAGATAACTTACTCAATAGTAATATGGTTAATTGTTTAAGTAAAGTATCTAAAATCTCCCATTCTAGTGGCAAATTCATCTGCTGTGGCTAAATCGGGCAGTTGACTTAGTGGTCAGCTATATTTTTAAACAATTTAACAATTCGAATTATTTTTAATTAGTACAAAAATTTAATCTTATTATAAGTCAAATTCTTACGTTTCACTTGGGCTGCTTGAACTGTATATTTCGTCTCCAGGCACAGACAGTTGCGAATCCGTCTGCATTGTTCCTGTACTGAGTAAAAGCTGCGTTGAGCCATTAGTTTCCTCACTGAAATAGGTAAACTTTGATTTCGGCTTTTTCTGAGCACTCTGTGAGTTGGTTGTCATTTCTGGGAGAAACTGGGACGATCGACTATTCGCGACTTGGTTGTGGTTGAAAGCCATCATCTGAGGACTAGAAGATGCCATTGGTGTTGAAAATGGTGATAGTGGCGTATTATTTATTGAGCCAAATATCTCAAGTGTTGGTTGGTCAATGTCAATCGGTTCCGATGCTTTATCAGCAGAGTTCAAACAACCGTTACTAATCCAATTTTTGGCATTTCCCTTGGCATTGATTACGTGAGTATTATTATTACTAGTAGTGCGAATGTGTGTATTATTAGAGGGGGAAAGTCTAGTGGAGCTGACATCAATTGCAGCAGTAGCACAAGAAGAAGAAGAAGAAGAAGAAGAAGAAGAAGAAGGAAAAGTAAAAGAAGAAGAAGAAGCTGTATCAACTGTTGACGAATCGAAGGTTTGTTCAATTTTAACAGATGACGAGCCGTAGTCATCTTTTCGGTGTTCTGCATTAGAAAATATGGTCATTTTACAAAAACTGTTCTCAGGATCAACTGAACTACTGTCACCTGCAACAGAACTGATAGCCATATTATCGGCTAAGTTAGCCATATCCATGTGATTTATGTGCTGCTTTGATCCAGCCAATGTTGATGGAGAAGTTTTTGGCGAAATTGAGTCCAACGAGCATGCCGAAGATGTGGAAGATGTCACATTTCTGCTTGTACTGTTGCTAAGGCTATTTTCACTATAAACAATCTCCGAACCCATTATTGTGGACTCATTTCTAAGACATCCAATCCCTGGATTACACAGTGAGTTTGTCATCTGTTCTTTCTCATTCACAGAGGCTAAGTTACTAGAACCCTGCCGGTTTGATTTAAGTGGATGCTTGTCTTGAATTTGCTTCCACTGATTAATCTGTGTCACCAATCTCTGGCACTTTGATATGTTGCTCAAATATCTCATGTCACCAGATATACTGGTCTCAGGCAAACAAGAAACTTGATTGTCTTTCGCATGGTTTTCTCTTTTAGATCTGTTTTCACCAACTTTATGTATGTCCTCATAACGTGAGACTTTGTTTGATGTAACACCAGGAATTGTTTCATTTGCGTACTTCCGCTTTCCAAAGATTGAATTACTTTGGCCACAAGTAGCTAGCAACTCAATAGCATCACTTCTATTAGCATCGCTATCAAATTCAATACCATCATTATTTGTAGAAAATTCATTGTCATCTACAGTGCTAACAATGCTAGTTCTTTTCACCCCATTTGTACAATATTCAGTAATTATATCGTGGTATTCCTTAAGATCTGTTTGCCTATATGTAGGTACACCTCCACAAGTTTTGTAAGCAATTTCGTTGTCTCTATTACGAAAAGTATTTTTTTGGTACAATTGGTGAGCTGCAGGCGAATTTTTATATGACTGCTTGAGTTTGTTTTCTGAACATGACAAATCTCTCGGCATAGTTATCGTATTTACATCAACACATCCTACAACGCACGGTCGTTCACGAAAATCAGGTGGCTGCTCTCTATTTCCTGGTGTAATAGAAATGTCCGTAATAGCTGTAATACTTGAAGTATTACCCATAGAAATGGGATAACTTGTTTTTGATTTCTTCTTGTTCGAATCAGCCCGAAATTCTGAGACAAGGCATGTTTGGTCTAAAGCTTCCTGAGGTTGACTAATGTCACCATCAAACGCCTGTCCAAAATGTTCATCTGTTGACTTGCTATATCTAGCAGCATAATATTGCACTATTGGCTTGTTTGTTGGAATCTGTTCTTGTATAACAGTTGAGTTATCCAGATGATCATTGTTAATTTGTCGAGTGGCCCAAGGAAGATATTTCCAGCTGGCTTCGGTAAATTTTCGACTCGCTTTCGAATTTGTCTTTTGCAAATTAATTTTTGTTTGGCTATTCTGAGCTGAAAATGGCATATGGTCGACTTCAATACCTTGTTTAGACAAGCCTGTTTCTAAGATTGGTCTTTTTCTTATTGCGGCACAGATGACCTTATCTTGGTTTTCGCATGTAAACTCATCAGAATCGGTTGGAATAAACTCGCTGTCCACCTTAGACGCTGCTAATGACTCATCGTTACCTCTTAATATATCAATATTACCAAATTTAGTGGACGCATTCGTATTAAATAGGGATGTAGTGTTACGGACAGATAAAGGTGAGATGGAGTTTCTAATTTGCAATACGGGATTGGCCATGTTAGCTGCAGTAGCTATCATCTCTTCTAACGATTGAAGTGGTTGCTGGTACAAGGAATTATGTTGCATTCTGCTCGACGAAGCACAGTGAGAGCTATTGTCTATTTGGAAGTGATGCAATTTACTTGCGCTGACACCTTCATTAATTTCCACCTGATCGTCATTCCGGATGGATCCTGATTTGTCTGATAATTCCTTTAAAATTTCGTTTCTTGATGTAATGGTCTCTGCTATATTATTGCTTGTTCTAAGACTGTACGGTAGAGCACCAGCGGAAACTGTTATGCGTGAGTTCGTGAAAGCTTCTTGTTGAAGAGCGGAAAACAGACGGCACCTTTCAATTCTGCTATTTGAAGAATCATAAAATGGAGCGGTAGGATATTTTGATGATAAAGTGCTTAAATCCGATGATGGTGAAGTTGTTACAGCTGATTGCGATGATATTTGTGACTTTAATGTTCCGTCGGAAAAATCTTGTTCTGATGATGCATAACTTATTTCGCCATATTGTTGGTCTAATGGCGACGAGGGGTCCGCATGAAAATTAGTCACTGCATCGGTAGACGCAACAGGACACGATTTTGAATAAAATATGGAATGGGATGTTTTGGTGAATGAGTTAGTTAAACTTGAGGAAATATGCCTAATATCAGTACTCTCATCGTTGGAAGAACCAATTGAAGCATTATCATCCTCGGGTAGAGGATTAGTTCCGTTAATACACCTGGAATGTGGTTGACTGAGAAGCATTTCTTTGTGAATTTCAAAAGGTGCTAGACAAGGCAGCTTATTGTATTGGATTTTAGAAAGAGAAGACTGTTGATAATGCTGCGAGTATTCATTATGAAGGTGATGATGATAAGACAAATATTGCTGGTGATGATGATAAAGCATAACAATTTAGATGAAGCATGCAAAATTTGTGGGCATTGCCTACCAAACAAATTTACACAATTCTAATAATTGTATTTCAATCAGTAGATCTACTCATAGACAATGTAACTGCCTTTTTTATCTTCTGATTAAGTCGCATTTCAATTGAAATAATTTTTTGGTATATTTTAGCAATCTTTCATCGTAAAAAATGCAGGAAGTTATACTATGTACAGTGTACCGTATTACGCTAATCTTGGAAAGTAATTTCAAGAATTTTATTTGATGCACATAATTACCTTGAGTCCAAAGCTATGGTGAAATGTGAATTATTGAAACAACTAGTGATTATAGACTTCCGTAGTATTACTTGTCTTTCATCGAAAGATAAATTCCGTGTCCATATCGATAAGATACCTTGTGGAACCAAATTACATCTATTCAAACAAATTGTTCGTATTTTCCAATGTTTTACAATAATTTCTTCTTGGGCTAGTAGGCAGGCAGCGTTTTTTGCTTGCCACTTTCACAATCACTGAATTGAAAACAATAGCGCTCTACGCAAAACAGCACAATGATGTTAAATTCGTACTAATAAAACACCTTTGGTAGTCTAGTAAGCGGGCTAAGTTATTGCTAAATGAGGAAGTAATTAAGAAAGCGTTTGAACCGAGAGAGTCTATGCATTGTAGAACGTTGATTTGTGTTGACAATCGCACTCACAAATTTATAATGTTTAGAACATTTACGAGGCTTATTTCCGTTCTCGATTAAAATCAGTGAAGATGTCATGAATAGGCCAGAAAGCGTTTAAAAACTAAATTTTACTAGTATAACCATATTTCGCAATGGATATTCAGTATTGATTTCACGTATAATAAAGTAATAGTTTGTACAGGTAAACAATGCAATAAGGAAAATAAGGTTCGATGAAAGATGTTGCATGAAAGGAACAATAACGCACCTCTATTTTGGAATAATTACTGAATAATTGAAAAGGATAATTAAAGCCAGCACTCTGGAGTATCTTCTACATGACCCACTTATTGAGTAATGAATTTAACAGACACGAAAGGGCGGTGGAAGAATGAGAAAGAGAGAAATACGGTGAAAGACTGGAAGTTAGATAGAGAAAGAGAGAGATTAATGGAAAGGTTAACATAAATTATGCAGAGAAATGTCCACAATTGGTGAGTATAGACGGAGGTTTAGGACAGCAGTCGCGATAATAAATGAGAGATAGATGCTGAGACTTCAGCATCAATAAATTAATGCTATGTGCACACCTAGTCTCAATGGGCTGCATAAGTCTCACGCATACCCTACTCGCTGAAGTCCAGCGACGCGCAGGTTTGCATTTTATATGTAAGAATAAAAGGCATTTTATAGGTATACACAAATTTTATCAATTTGTCTCTTTGCTCAGCATTCTGTCAGTCTGCTTTCGCAGACGCAATAAGTATACTCGCATCATGTGAGCACAATTAGGTGGAATAACAAAACTATAAGTGCCTTGTGGACTGAGTCCATTTCTTGTTAACAAGGCATACATGAAGTATTTTACATTAATACTGAAATAAAAGATTAACGGAATTTAGGAATAGCAGGCGGGCTTTCCGAGACGTAAAAATTAACTAAATGCATTAGACAATTATTAATTAATTGTTGGACTTATTAGATTATTGATAGGCAGATAGATGAATATATGAATTGCTTGCTTGATTCATTAAATAATTGATTGATTGAATAATGGATTGATTTACTGATTGGTTGATTGATTGATCAATCGATCGACGGATTGATTGATCGACTGATTGATTGATAGATCGATCGAAAGATTTAGTTATTGAGTGATTGCTTGATAGGATCGAATGATTTATCTATTCATTTATTGGTTGAACGATCGAATGTTTGATTGGTTTATTTATTCATCCATCGAACTATTGATTTATTGATTGTTTGATTAATTGATTGATTAATCGATCAATCGATGGATTAATTTGTTGATTGATTGGATGGTTGTTTTATTTATTTTTTTATTGATTGATTGAAGCATTGATTTGATTGATTGGTTTATTTATTTATTTATGTATTTGATTGATTGATTGATTGATTAATTGATTGATTGATTGATTGATTGATAGATTAGATTAAGATAGATAGATAGATAGATAGATAGATAGATAGATAGATAGATTGATTGGATTGATTGATTGATTGATTGATTGATTGATTGATTGATGATTGATTGATTGATTGATTGATTGATTGATTGATTGATTGATTGATTGATTGATTGATTGATTGATTGATTGATTGATTGATTGATTGATTGATTGATTGATTGATTGATTGATTGATTGATTGATTGATTGATTGATTGATTAATTTGATGGTGAGGGAAATCTTCGTATTTAAATTTAAATATTCATAACTGCAAGTATGACCATTTAAATTATAAGCGACCTACAGACTAGAAAATCTATGTATTTATTAATATGAGCAGAATCTAAAGCTCTTGACTAGTTAATGGGCTTTATAAATTAGTTACGAGATTTCCTCCTGAAAAATGCACATCTCAAGCGAAACGCTATGTTTACATATAAATATATGCACGAGCCCATTATTTATACATGTACTATCCCTGTATCTGTAGTCCGTATATCTCAACCTACTCAAACATTCTATAGTCTAGAATGAATATCAAAGCTTTGAAATTAATTTGCGAATGAGGCAAGCAAAAAAGCCAGAGACAGAAAAAGAGACCGCAACAAAACTTGGAAACCGTGTGTTGCAAGTTGCACGTGAGCTATGCTATATGAAAATTAAAATAATGTCCATAAAAGCAAAGCCAAAAGGTAGGTAGAACCTCGCAATATACATTTGCAGATAATGAGAAGGGAAAATGAATGTAATAAATAAACACATCAACAAATGTTAGTTTATTATTATTATTATTATTATTATTATTATTATTATTATTATTATTATTATTATTATTATTATTATTATTATTATTATTATTATTATTATTATTATTATTATTATTATTATTATTATTATTATTATTATTATTATTATTATTATTATTATTATTATTATTATTATTATTATTATTATTATTATTATTATTATTATTATTATTATTATTATTATTATTATTATTATTATTATTATTATTATTATTATTATTATTATTATTATTATTATTATTATTATTATTATTATTATTATTATTATTATTATTATTATTATTATTATTATTATTATTATTATTATTATTATTATTATTATTATTATTATTATTATTATTATTATTATTATTATTATTATTATTATTATTATTATTATTATTATTATTATTATTATTATTATTATTATTATTATTGTTATTATTATTATTATTATTATTGTTATTATTATTATTATTATTATTATTATTATTATTATTATTATTATTATTATTATTATTATTATTATTATTATTATTATTATTATTATTATTATTATTATTATTATTATTATTATTATTATTATTATTATTATTATTATTATTATTATTATTATTATTATTATTATTATTATTATTATTATTATTATTATTATTATTATTATTATTATTATTATTATTATTATTATTATTATTATTATTATTATTATTATTATTATTATTATTATTATTATTATTATTATTATTATTATTATTATTATTATTATTATTATTATTATTATTATTATTATTATTATTATTATTATTATTATTATTATTATTATTATTATTATTATTATAGTCAAATAACCAACCATTTTGATTTACATTTATTCGTTTAACAGGTGTGGTAGACATACTGTGAACGTGTTTACCATTTCATAAACTACTATTAAATCACGTTTTATTATGACGTTGCATAAATCAGATATAAACTAAATTTATAATCCGCACAGATAAATCAATTCGAAAGTATTGCGGAACTGTATCATAAAATGAATAAATTGCGAAAATGTCGAATTTTGTTGTTCTAAATTTCGCAGTGTGATTTTTACATTTAGAGTATCCACTGTTTTCTTTAGTGAGTGGTAGATTTGCATTATCAGTTCCGCAAAGATCCGATTGATCCCCTTTTTTATGTACACATTAAGTTCGTCTTTATGATGGTTTGGATATGAAACGTCCTCTCACCCCGAAGGCTTCCACTGGAAATGAGGTACGACCCAATCTTCGTTGACAGACATGGTTTCGGTACCTCGTTTCAGTACCTTCATTATGCTTCTAGTAACACACAGTACAAAACAGACACCAAATAGAACCAGAATCCAGCCACCACGTAAGAAAAATTCAAAGCGTACTTGTAAATGGAGCTCAATAGGGTCTCTATGGAACTGATAGTGCATATCTATCACTCACGAAAAAACCCGTGGATACTCTGCAAATGCTGAATGTTATTTTTCACGAGAAAACAAAAAATAAAACAAAATGCACACACGCAAACTAACTGATTTGCACATCAAGTAAAAATTTATTTTGAATATTTATATAATTAAACGAACATTGGTTGCGCGGGCGGTGATAACATTTACTATAATCAAGGTTGCGAACTTGATATAAACACCTGACCCATTAAGTACTTACATTTTGTCAGTATAAACTAAGAATTGTATAGTGTAGAAAAGGCAATTCATCCAGTAGACCGGTTTCGTTCTTATTGGGAACTCATCACGTACTGGCCAGAATTTGCCTCCAGGTGTTTATATCAATTTCGCAATCTTGATTATAGTAAATGCGCTCAACCAATGTTTGTTTAATTATATAAATGTTCATTTCAATACACTTCCCCTTCTAGTGTGGTGTCTGTTTAGTAATGACAGATTAGTGATGGTTAGTTTGAACTTTGGGTTTAATGGATTCCATATGAGCTCCACCTAAACGAGAAAGAAAATAACCGAGTTACATTAGTTAGTATATGACTGAAAATTGTTGTATAGTGTGCGGCAGTGTGGCTCAGTGATTAGAGCACCAAATTCCGAAGCAGACGTGCCTGAAGCGATCGTGCACATGAAATTAAACCCTTCGTTCATGCTGACATTGGTTTTTCCTTTTGATCCTATTTGAATCAATTTGCCACTAGGTGCGTAACACCTAATAAACGATTGCAAATATACTAGTTCTCTTCAACAAACAATATCTTAATTGAATCAAGTCATTATTACCGCGAAAAGTGATATCTGATTTCAATCATAGCTAGAGTTAAATACTGTTTGTTGCGAAGAACTAATATATATGCAAGTATGTATTAGGTGTTGCGAACCTAGTAACAAATTAGTTCAGTTGTGACCAGAAGGATAAACCAAAATAAGATTTAAAAGAAACATGTTGCGCGACAGGAAATAAACAATTTACCTGATTTTCGGATTGCGTACCAAAGGCAGCATGAACGGAAAGTATAATCTCATGCACATTCGTTTCGTGCTTACTGGCGACTCATCAGTAGGAGCCGGTATTACGCCCTTTAACCACTATATATTTAGTCGAAGAATGTGGAATAATAGGACGGTACAATCTCCTAGACGAATGTGTAAACCTGCAATAGTGAAGCTAACATCATCTAAAGTCAACGACAATGCGACTTCAACGCTAACTCACACTATATAATATATATACCGAGTCTGTAAAGGATACCAACACTATGCTATTGTGTTAGTAACCGATACCAACATTATTGTACCGAAAAGGTACATGGTACTAACACTATGGTTACCGAGTCGGTACATGATACCAAACTGATGGATATCAATTTATGCTATAGTTGACCGAAATTGAGAATTACAGCAATTTCTGAACATCTGTTACTCCAGTAAATCCATCAGTTTGTTATCATGAACCGACTCGGTAACCGTAGTGTTAGTACCATGTACCTTTTCGGTATCGGTTACTAACACAATAGCCATAGTGTTAGTATCCTTTACAGACTCCGTATATATATTATATAGTGTGAGTTAGCATTGAAGTCGCATTGTCGTTGACTTTAGATGATGTTAGCTTCACTATTGCAGGTTTACACATTCGTCTAGGAGATTGTACCGTCCTATTATTCCACATTCTTTGACCAAATATATAGTGGTTAAAGGGCGTAATACCGGCTCCTACCGATGAGTCGCCAGTAAGCACGAAACGAATGTGCATGAGATTATACTTTCCGTTCATGCTGCCTTTGGTTTATCCTTCTGGTCACAACTGAACTAATTTGTTACTAGGTTCGCAACACCTAATACATACTTGCATAGCTAGAGTGTTTGGATTTGCTGGAATGATAGGTTTTCAGAAGTATTTGCAATTCTCATAGTATGTGACATTTAGCATATTTCGAAATCCATTTTGTTTGTACTAAGTCGTCAACCATGCACCCACTAGGCGAATATATTTTTTGGTATCTTTTACAGACTCGGTAAATATATTATATATTTGCTTTGAAGACGCACGCTCGAAGACTTTATATGTATTACTATAATCAAAGTTTCGATCTTAATATATACACCTGGCCCATCAAGTGCATATTTTTTCAGCATAAACTAAGAATTAAATAGTGTAGAAAAGGTTCAAGCTCTGTCCGCGACAAATTCTGGCCAATACATGATGAGTTCCCAATTAGGACGAAACCGGTCTACTGGATGAATTGCCTTGTCTACACTATACAATTCTTGGTTTATACTAACAAAATGTAAGTATTTAATGGGTCAGGTGTTTATATCAAGTTCGAAACCTTGATTATAGTAAATTTATTTTGATTTTGCGGTTTTGATATAAACAATTGTCCTATTGAAGGAATTTATTTGTTGCGAACCTGGATTAATTGAAATTACCTGATCTGCGTTAGTCAAAACGCAGAGCAGTTAATTTTAATTGACCTATTATTCAAAAACAATTTAAGTATAAACCAATCATTGTGAAATGTATTATAAGCCATTAATGGTTTATACTAGCAAACGTAAGTACATCATGGGAAAGCTATTCCTATCAAGATAACAACCTTGATTTATAGTAATTCGTATCACTTCTCGCACAACCAATATTCGTTTATTTGTATAAATGTAAAATTTTACTTCATTGGCTCATAACTAGTCTCACATAACTAGAAACTTCGGATATCTGTTTTGTTCATCTAAGGTACCACGATTATAAAATGTGTTAGTAAATTTTAGGCGTTTAAATTTATTCCGTCGTATATTTCTACTTGCAGAACGTTGATTTTTATGGAACCAGGTATTACGTATTTATAACAAATTAAGTCAAACAAAACCTAATAAGCATATGAAAGTCAGTATAAGCGAAAGTTATAATCTCATGCGCACATGCGTTTCGTGCTTTTTGGCGGTTCATTAATAGGAGACGTTATTATGCCAAATGACCATTATATGCTTTATCAACAAACTGAAAATTGTACCGCCCAAATGTCCCATAAACAGCAAAAAGATGCAAAACGCATAGCTTTATCAGCAGAAATTTTATTTATTTTTGAAAGGTTTATATGTCGGACGGCTGAATGATGCAATGAATTCAAGTAGTAATCACAAAAACTTCGTTAATGCTACTTAAAACCAACTCTCTCCTGCAAATTTATAACTGACTGACATCAGTTATCACATTTCTCGGTAAGTTTGAAATCATACAATTAAAGTCATATTAATTTGATACTGTTTATTGCGAAGAGCTTATATAAATATATATATATATATATATATATATATATATCTATATATATATATGAAAATGGAGTATTAAGTGTTGTTGACCTAGAAAAGAATTAGTGCAAATAAGACCAGATACTATAATCCAGATTGCAAACTTTATGTAAACACCGGACCCATTAAGTACGTTAATTTTCAGTATAAACTAAGTATTTTATAGTTTAGAAAAGGCAATTCTTCCAGTAAACGGGTTTCGTCCTTATTGGAGACTCATCCCGTACTGGCCAGAATTTGCCGCGGACAGGGCTCGAACCTGGGCACGTTGGCTTCGGATTCTTGGTTCTCTAACCATTGAGCCAACCTGCGGCATATATATATATATATAAGTTACAAGAAAACTAATATACGGTACTCACTCCTATCAGGCTTGCATGCGGGTAACTTGACAAGAAATATCAGTTGCAAAATTTTTGTGCAATTACGAACATGAGCTATAAATTGGTTTGCATAATAATATACCTTGCTATAATAAAGACAGAAGATGAATAGAATATTAAATATAGATAAACGTGGAAAAAGGCGAAATTTCTATTTTCAAACAGAGCTTTGCCAGTAAAAACGGAATACTGCGAAAAGCATGATTTGAGGGCAGTATACATTTGACAACAATTTCAGAGAAACAGTTATACGACAAGTTAGGCGAAGAGCTTTACATTTGGTGCTCGTGCTGGAATGAATTTCAGTTAGCAACAAACATTTTGCACTAGAACTAGCCTTTTTCGTTATATAACAATTCCTAAGAAGTAAAAAGCAATTTTAAATTTCGCCAGCATTGATTACATGCTTTTGCTTTGTGCTTGCTCCCAAAATTTAATTTGTGTATTTAAGCTTAATTCTGTCAATTATCTGTTTGTTGTGTATTAGAATGAATTTATAACAGGCTTTTAAATTCGTATTTGATAGTTTTCATATCGCTGTTGCCATTCTCGTCTAATTAATACACCAGATGCTATGATATCATTTATAACAACTAGTTATACTTTGCATTAAAATAACTATCTTATATTTCCTTCTATTTAGAGTATTCACCAAATGCTCACATTCCAAAAATTGGTATTCTAGATCATGCTTTTTTTCAGCATTACATATCATGATAGATGTATTTAAAAGAAACACGACCAGATAGGTTTCTGGCGATAATTAAGTTAACATGTGCTATTTTGTTGACAAAGATAACGTTCCCTCTAACTAGCTAACTTCCATTCTCCTATATTTCGACAATTTGCTTCCAAATACAACGTCCAGTTTTAAAGACGTGAAGTGGCGTCCACTTAACTCCACATAGCACCTTTTAAACGCCATCTTTCCAACGTATTTTATCAATTTGCCTCCACCCATCCTACACACACTGTCACCCCAACCTCAAAATTCTGTCTTGAGAATCTCCATTGTCGCACGTCACGCGTTACAGTCCAAGATCTACACATTATCTACGTGTGCTAAATTGGTGTTTGTTACATTCAGGTAAGCGCGTGACAGATTAGATTGATGAAATTAATTTTAATCGACAATCGTCTACAAATTAACTCATGAAACAGTATTTCAGCCTCAACCTCGCTCTCACATACTTTATATTTCTCTCTCCTAATACGCTCCAGAAATATTCACGACTTATCATACTATAAATAAACGTTCAGGTGGTGTTGAAGCAACTGTATAACACGCCATTCAGATGTTAACCTTTTTTGCCTGCTTAATCTAGATAAGGTTGTACAACGCGCATTCAAGAAATTGTCTGCACAGGCTATATCTGCGTTAGTATATATATATATATACTTATATATATATATATATATATATATATATATATATATAATTTAGACAAAGTAGTTAAAACAGGCGTTTTATCAATGTTGAAAATCGCAGTTATTTACAGAGGGTGGTAGTGGAAATGTCCTCATGAGACAATTTTGACTAATAGCCAAATATATTAAAAATAAAGGTGCAAAAGAAATAAATGACAAAATTCACATAAAAAATTAATTAATGTGACAAACTGATAAATGTGCGAAGTGGTACACTAATTCTTTCATTAAGTTAATCCTACATTCTACGATGTCTGCTCACAGAATTCTTAGCTATTAGTAGAGTGTTGCACAATAAAGGAGAAACCATGGATTTGAAATGCTGCGTTTTGCACAAGCGAGTTGTACCGTTGCACCAACAGTTTCACAAAGATTAGATTGATCAAAATTTCCATGTCTGTATCTGTTTTGTCTTCGATCGGGCTGAGTGTGTAGTCCCTTTCTTCCGAAGGCTTCAACATCTTTCATGTTTACCATTGGAAATGCGGTTCCACCCTAATTATATATATATATATATATATATATATATATATATATATATATATATACATATATCAGGAAAAAACCATTGATCATTTCTCACAATTTGAAACCATGGATTCGGTTTTCTATTTTTACTGTCATATCAGTCCATATATATCTATATATATATATATATATATATATATATATATATATATATATATATATATATATATATATATATATATATATATATATATATATATTCTTATAATTAGGAAAACACAAATAACAAAGTGGATAAAGGCCATTTATTTCGTGAATACTAATCATCTCTTATACAATCATACATATTTATACATTTTTGGTTTTCAATTGATTATGCTAGTGGTAACAAATCTGACTCGTTTTTACTGCTGTTCCTTGTTTTGACTAGTTGGTGAGTGTGTATGCGTTTGTGTTTGTGTGTATGCGTGTTTGCATGTAAAGGTCATTCTCGCAGTATTGCGAAGTGATGTCTGAGATCTTGTCATTATTGTTTTGATAGCTTGAGAATTAACCATTTGTGCGCATTGTTCACTGTTACATATACAAGTGCTATTTATCCCAGTATAGTTGATCGTTTCACCTCGTTGCGCAAAGTTTTCACGTGGTAACAACGCCAGTGTTGATTGCAGTGTTAAACGCTCACATTGTTTGGAGACTTCTGTCATCGTATGCGCCTCTGTTATTTCCACTTCAGTTTGTTGCCAATCCGATTGTACGTTTGTTGATTCTAGTCGAGGGCCTGTTTGTTCTTGGCTGGATACTAGTAGATTGTTGTTGAATTTTGTTATTCTTGGCCAGTCGATAAGGATATCATGTTGATGAAACTTTTGAATATTAAGGTCAGGTGCTTGTTATTTTATGTAAAGTGCTTCGTAGATAAATAATAATTTTTCTGATTTTGCTTTATATATGTGCTACCGCACATACATGAGAATTTGTAGATTATGAATGATTTGGAGAGAACTGGCAATTGATCTTTGGCATCCAACCTCATGATTCTCTGTGTACTAAATGTCATATTAACTTTAACACTGGGAAAGTTGTCCTTAGTTATTCTATTCAGCCGCCGTGCAATTATTGAGGCTGGTACGTCGCCTCTAAATGGTAAGTTTAGGAAAACCTGCTTGCCGGTATCCTCTCTAGTACGAATCTGCCGTGGTCTGATGTTGACATCAATGAAACGCTCTGGGTAGTTGTTCATTAGCAAAATTTTCCTGAGGTAGCCCAGTTCTTCCTCAATCTTGTGTTCAGAGCAGATCTTCCTGATTCTGTTTGCTAGGTTGTTTACTAAGTTTCTTTTGTGGGATTTTGGCACACTACTGTTGTAGTGAATGTATTGTCCGGTGAAAGTGGATTTTCTATGTATGGCCAGTGTCAAATCTCCGTTTGCTTCTCGAGTGAGTTTGATGTCAAGGAAGGGAAAACTGTCGTCTTTCTCTACCTCGAGAGTGAATTTGATGTCTGGATCGACTCCATTTGCTTGTTTGAGGATTTCGGAAGGGTCTGCTGCTTCTGAGATGAACAACAAGATATCATCTACATACCTTTTGTAGAGTGCGCACTGGTCAATTATACCTTTTAGGCTCGTTTTTTCCAGGTGATACATGTATACATCTGCCAGGAGGGGTGCGATGCAACTTCCCATAGCTACACCATTGATCTGACGGTAGTATATTCCTTCGAATGTAAATTGCACGTTTTTAGTACATGCTAATATGAGGTCTTTGATGTCATTGGTGTCTATAGGGAAGTCAAAAAACTCATTTTTGATGAGGTCACACAAGATCTCCGTTGTCTTATCCAGTGGTATGTTTGTAAATAAGGATGCGACGTCAAGCGAGACCATTTTATTCTGTAGGATGTTCTTCCCCTTCAATTCATTTGCTAGTTCGAAGGAGTCCTTGATAGTGTTAGCGTTTATGATGCTCCGTATTGGTTCAAGTAGTTTGCAGAGAAATTTGGCTGGTTTATGTTGTGGAGCGTTGATCATTGACATAATGGGCCGCATCGAAGGAGCTCCTGAGGCTGTCATGGCTTTATGAGTTTTTGGTTTGCCGTACAATCTTGCGGTGTTTGTTCCGACTGGTTTTGCTTTTTGGATGTCTTCTGTGAGTTTTGATCTAATCTCGGAGTCAGCCATCGATGTTAGAACATGTTTTTCCATCTTTTTCAAAATTGCATTAATTCTTGATTCGATATCCGTTGAATCATCTTTCTGTTTGATGTCATGCTTAAATTTAGATTGGACATTTATTATATCGTTCATGGCCTTCCTGTAAGCGTCGGCTTCAAGTATAACAATTCCTGATCCTTTGTCGGGTGTGGCAAGTCGTATAGATTTGTCTGATTGGAGTTTTCTGAGTTCGTCTATGTGCTGTTTTGTGATGATTTGGCTCAATAATTGCACGGCGGCTGAATAGAATAACTAAGGACAACTTTCCCAGTGTTAAAGTTAATATGACATTTAGTACACAGAGAATCATGAGGTTGGATGCCAAAGATCAATTGCCAATTCTGTCCAAATCATTCATAGTCTACAAATTCTCATGTATGTGCGGTAGCACATATATCGGACGTACGAAGAAGCAATTGATAAGCAGAATCCAGCAACATTTGCCACAGAAATTGATTAACAAAGGCTTGCCACCGTCAGGAAAATCAGCTATTTCCGATCATATATTGGCAACGGGGCACCCTGTCAATTCGACCAATTTCACAATTCTACATAAAGCAAAATCAGAAAAATTATTATTTATCTACGAAGCCCTTTACATAAAACAACAAGCACCTGACCTTAATATTCAAAAGTTTCATCAACATGATATTCTTATCGACTGGCCAAGAATAACAAAATTCAACAACAATCTACTAGTATCCAGCCAAGAACAAACAGGCCCTCGACTAGAATCAACAAACGTACAATCGGATTGGCAACAAACTGAAGTGGAAATAACAGAGGCGCATACGATGACAGAAGTCTCCAAACAATGTGAGCGTTTAACACTGCAATCAACACTGGCGTTGTTACCACGTGAAAACGACAACTTTGCGCAACGAGGTGAAACGATCAACTATACTGGGAAAAATAGCACTTGTATATGTAACAGTGAACAATGCGCACAAATGGTTAATTCTCAAGCTATCAAAACAATAATGACAAGATCTCAGACATCACTTCGCAATACTGCGAGAATGACCTTTACATGCAAACACGCATACACACAAACACAAACGCATACACACTCACCAACTAGTCAAAACAAGAAACAGCAGTAAAAACGAGTCAGATTTGTTACCACTAGCATAATCAATTGAAAACCCAAAATGTATAAATATGTATGATTGTATAAGAGATGATTAGTATTCACGAAATAAATGGCCTTTATCCACTTTGTTATTTGTGTTTTCCTAATTATAAGAATACTGTGGTAAATTAAAAAGGAATGGACATCATAAATATATATATATATATATATATATATATATATATATATATATATATATATATATATATATATTGGATTGGCAACAAGCATACGGAGACGGAAATTTCTAAATAATATGAGCATTCAACACTGTAATCCGCACCTGCACTGTCACCAAATGGATGAAACAAAAATACGGAACAAGGGGAAATGAAAGACTAAACTCGCAAAAATATTATTCGTACACGTAACAGCCAACGATGCGAACAGATGGTTAGCTCTCAAGCGATAAATACAAGAATGACCAGATCTCAGACATCACTTTGCAATACAGCGAGAAAGACCTTTACATTCAAACATGCACACACAGCCACAAACGTATACACACTTACTAATCAGCTCAAAAATGAAATAGAGGTAAAACGGAGTCAGATTTGTTGTCACCCGCATAATCAAATGCAAACTCAGAATGTATTTAGAAGAAAAATTTTAAGGAGAAGTTTAATATTCTCGAAATAAATGGCCATTAACCCTTTCTTATTAATTTGTTTTTCTTCCTAATTAGAAATATAGTGTAATGGGCATTACATATATATATATATATATATATATATATATATATATATATATATATATATATATATATTAACAAATGTGAATTTGATTGTTGTAGTCATTAAGAAACTCACATGGATGCTTATATGATACGCATTTTATATTTAGTGTTTACGCCTAAATAAATTATGTGGACATATAGCTGGTTATATCAGATGTGGTAAGATCTTACATGATTGTTTATATAATTATTTAGACATGCATAAGATATAGTGTAGCTGCATATATGAATGAATATTTATGAGATAAGTTGTGCGCATATATATATATATATATATATATATATATATATATATGTTGCTGATATATTATGTACTCCAGGTGAATCATATTATAACACCATGTTGCTTGTATATATATCGTTATATTTACATAGACATGTATACAGTTTCTACACAGATATTTAAATGAAAAATTAATGTTATTCATGATATGATTATAGGATATAGTATATATGAATGGATATTTATATATAAGTTGTGGTCATAAATAATATATATATATATATATTGCTGATATATTATGTATTCAAGTTGAATCATATTAAAACACCTTGTTATATATATATATATATATATATATATATATATATATATATATATGTTATATATAAATATATATGTATACAGATTCTACACAGATATTTAAATGAAAAATTAAGTTTATTCAGGATATGAGTATAAATAAATGTTTATTTAGCTGATATACCATTCGTTATTTTAGTTCATATATTCGGTCTTTTTCAAACCTTGGAGTAATTCTGTATTCTAATAACATTTTTATTAACATTACTCTCTCTCTATAACATTGCTAAAATGATGAGATTGTGGTAAACCGGGAATTGAGGATTACTGTAATATAATGGAAATGGCAACTTTGTTGATCCCTCTACACGTCCGGAAAAGCAATTTAAAAAATCGTGACAACGCGGATAGGCGTGTAGGCCAATTTATACGATTTACTTATATCTATTCTATAAATGCCAATTTAGTTTATAGTACACAAATATTCGTGTATAAGTTTTGTGTGGAGTGTTTAGTTTCGTGTATACACGTGAGGATAAGAGAAAAATAATGAAGGCCAGTTATCGAGGCAGACAAGAAAAATACTTTAGGAAGTAAAATAAATCTCAATAAATATTTTTTGAAATTTGATTGCGCAGTGCCAGCTTCATATTTTCCAATGCCGCGTATTGCGTACGCAGGTAGTAGCTTTGCAAGGACAGTTTCACAAAGATCCGATTGATCACAATTTCCACTTTCATTTTGTCTTCGATCGGGCTGAGTTTGTATTTGTCCCAATGGAAATGCGGTTCTATTAAGATGTGATAGAACCGAATTTCCATTGGGACGAATACAAACTCAGTCTGAATAGATGTGTCTGGATTAAGGATATCACATTTTGCCCAAATTGTTTTCTCTGTGGTTATGGTGTCAACAGTGAAGGTTAGACTGGAAATGAAGTCCAGAAAATTTGGAAAAAATTGGTAAATTTTTCATTCACATTTATTTCAGGACAATCAGTTAAAGGGTGGCCTCATAGTCACGGGAAGCAGTAAGAACCCACTAATCTATATAAAAAACAAGCTGTGCACCTGGAAATGTAAAGGAATCGAGAGTTTACCGACCTACGAGTGCTAGCAATTGTCCCGCAACCGGTTATAGTTGTATTTGCTCTAAAGATGACATCACTACACAAAATAAAATTCCATTTAAGGAACATATCAAGATGTCTTGAACTTTGTCGATTTTCAATTGACTTGGGATATTAAATGTCATTTTCTATGTAAATCCATAGAGAAACGACGTTATGTTACATAGATGAGAGGATTGTGTCTTACCCACCTGTTTTACCAATTCCTAGTGTCATAAAAATTGACGGCTTATGAATTTTCACTAAAAAGCTTAAATAAATTGCGGAAATTTTACCTCATTTAACGAAAATTTTGGAATGATATTTAGTTTTCAAATACTTAAAACATTTATTCGCATGTATTTATTCAAATAAACATATATTATGCAGAAGCAATTCCGCTCCACTGTATCAACTTATTTGCTAGAAAAATAAAACACTTATTAGTATTTTTAAATGGAATAACGGTAATATAAATACTATACAAAAAATTAAATTTGAAAAAAATTTCAAATAGAAGATACAACTAAACGTGTCTTTGCTTGGGTCGTGGAAAGTCCCAAAAAATGTTTCTTGCTTGCATACCTCTGAACAACATCCATTTGGTGCAATAGCCTCTAAATAAGAAAATATACTCGCACACCTAGTCTTATTTAAAATTTTAAATTATTCTGTTTATTTTGTATTTGCTATATGTAAATATATGTTCAGTTAGAGATGTACGTGCAACACAAAACTAATTTTGAACGAATCAAGTTCGTAGGTGCTCCGACAAGTGTGAATTAAATCCTCTATTGTTTCTGCTTAAGTAAGATTTCCCACAGGGACAATTCCAATTGTAGAAAATGTTAAATACAGATATCAGTAGAACTTTTCTTTTCACACTAAATATGGAATGTTTGGGTGATAGTTATATTAAAAACTAAGTAAGTTGCACAATATCTTGACGCCAACGCGAGACACGACCCATTTTTTGGCCTTACTACCTCACAAAACTAGTAATATGCTTGCTCTCTGTTCGTGAAGATTATTCAGCTTAAAACTGCTCTATATATTATTCTCTTGTCTTCATACATTGCATATTGTTGCATAACTGGTTTGAATTTTTTTAGAATTTATGTTCAACCAAATAAATCCAAAAAGGCTATTGTCTAGCTGAAAAAAATGTGATACGTATATTATCAGGAAACAAACCTAAACGTGTTTATGTATTCAACATAACGTTCATTGTTACAGATAGGTTACTTTTTATAGAAGATGGCATTATACACGGATCCACAATGTAATTTTTCAACAAAAGTTCACTCAATTAACCAAATTTACACCGGGATTGGCGCCTAGTACCGGCCCCAACTGATGAGCTTCCAATAGCCATGATACTCGTGCTTCAATGGGTTTCTAACTTTTTCCCATTCTCTGTTTGCAAATGAGCTAATTATTAAGTGTATATACCATAAATTTTGCATAGTTAGCAAGAAATTTGAGTTCAGATTTTAAATACGTTCAGTCGTAGCAAACTGCAATTGTAAATGCATTCATGTTTCTTACAATTGCTTGACTCCAGATAAGACATCAGCTTCCAAAACGAAGGTGGCTGTATCTGCAGTAAAATTTCTAGATAAAATTTTGACGAGTTTAATCATGGGAATTTTTTTAAAGGTCAAAATTGATAGAAAAAACACAGTATGACAGAATTCCCGCGGTTAGTGTTTATTCAATTACTATATCGTCTTCTTAAATTTCCAGCAAGGTGATCTTTTTATGTTATATATTTTTCCAATAGGTATAATTTGAATTACTGGAAAAGATTTTTATCTGGTGAATATATAAAAAGAATTGAACATCTGTCAATCACAACTGCAATTAAAGTTTCAGAACATTCCCTTTGTCTTCCCCTTTTTATGCAGAACGATGACCCTTTTAATAAAGGAATCCCATAATAACCGATAATCTTTATATAATAATAATCATAATAGGAATCATAAAAAATACAAAAACAACACCGATTATAATAATATTACATAATAATAATAATAATAATAATAATAATAATAATAATAATAATAATAATAATAATAATAATAATAATAATAATAATAATAATAATAATAATAATAATAATAATAATAATAATAATAATAATAATAATAATAATAATAATAATAATAATAATAATAATAATAATAATAGCAAAATCTAAATTAATAATTAAAAAATCACATTAGTAGTAGTAATAATATCAACAACAATAAAAATAAAAATTATGTTAATATTAGTAATAACAAAAATAATGATAATATTATTGATAATAATAATAATAGTAATAAAAATAAAAAAATAATATTAATAGAATTAAATAATAATACTAGTGACAACAAAAGCACTGATAATGAAAAGATCGATATAACATAATAGAACATTGTGAACAAAATTCTTCGTTCATTTGTCAGCAGATTCCGGACAAGTATAAAGTTTATGCCAAAACTGTAAGGGAGCGGTTGATAAATCTTATTGAATAATTAAATACAAGTCCCCACTAAAATACAGTTGTTAGCTGGCGGTAGTTTTGTTATGTTGTTCGTAGACTGGTTAAATACAATGGGTTTGGTGTTTACTTCAAGCTCGCAAACTTGATTTAAAGCATTGTTACCACCACCCGCGCAATCAATTATTGTTAAATTGTATTGTCTTTATATGTATATGTGGCGAAAGCTGCAAACAATTAATGTTCGTGACTGCATAGAAATTGTGCAGCCGACATTTCCAGTCAAGTTCAATGTATGCAAGACTGCTAGAGGTGAGAGCCGCATATCTAAATTTGATTTCCATATATATTCAATGCGGTTTGATCCTCGATAGTCAGTTTGCCGTCGTACTCTGATGATGATCATGGAAGGTCGAAACGCGTCAGTGCGTTGCAGCTGGCGGTAGTTTTGTTATGTTGTTCGTAGACTGGTTAAATACAATGGGGTTGGTGTTTACTTCAAGCTCGCAAACTTGATTTAAAGCATTGTTACCACCACCCGCGCAATCAATTATTGTTAAATTGTATTGTCTTTATATGTATATGTGGCGAAAGCTGCAAACAATTAATGTTCGTGACTGCATAGAAATTGTGCAGCCGACATTTCCAGTCAAGTTCAATGTATGCAAGACTGCTAGAGGTGAGAGCCGCATATCTAAATTTGATTTCCATATATATTCAATGCGGTTTGATCCTCGATAGTCAGTTTGCCGTCGTACTCTGATGATGATCATGGAAGGTCGAAACGCGTCAGTGCGTTGCAGCTGGCGGTAGTTTTGTTATGTTGTTCGTAGACTGGTTAAATACAATGGGGTTGGTGTTTACTTCAAGCTCGCAAACTTGATTTAAAGCATTGTTACCACCACCCGCGCAATCAATTATTGTTAAACAATTGTTAGCTGTTTGCATGTGGTCGTTTGTGTATAGGTGTATTGCAAATCACAATGCAAAATTGACCACGTGTCTGAAGCATATATTCATAAATATAAAGAAAATATTCAAAAATCCATTTGTGCTAACTGAAGTCAAACTTACCGTTAATTTCACTTACTCAGACGTTTCGTTCATACACTAATAAGCATCAGAGCACGACGTATATATATATATATATATATATATATATATATATATATATATATATATATATATATATATATAATATGCACATAAAATCAGAATGTTTAGTAATTGAAAACAAATTTAAGGATTACATTCTATTCAAAGAAACAATATTTATGATATTCAGATTACATTACAAATACATTAATTTGCCTTTGACGAATTTTCAAACGTAAAAACAGCATTTAAATCAAGGCTGCGATCTTGAAATAAAAACCAATCCCATGATATATTTACATTTGTCAGTATAAATTGAACATTGTATAATAAAGAAAAGGCAATTTATCCGGTAGACCGGATTCGACTTTATTGGAAACTCTTCACGTACTGATGAGAATTTGCCACAGACAGCCATCCTGCAGCACGCTACATTATTTTTCAGTTTTATACTTTCTAATATTGACTGGTTGGCTTTTCCTTAAAGTGAAGCCTATATGGCATCTCTCTAGACCTTAAGTTCTAACTATCCACTCCCAATCTGTCATTATGGAATAGACACCAGGCAACCTGGGATGTGGAATTGAATCAAACATTTATATAATTAATCGAACATTAGTTGCGCAGGAGGTGATAGCAAGTATTTAAATCATAGTTGCGATCTAGATGTAAGCACCAGTTCCATCATATACATATATTTGCCAGTATAAACTAAAAATTGAATAACGTTGAAAAGGCAAATCCCATAGACCGGTTTCGTCCTTATTGGGAATAATAATAATTATATAAATGTTTCATTAAATACCAGATCCTCAGGAAGCGTGATATCTGTTAGTTGGAACTTTAGATATATGGAAATACCATACAGACTCCACATAAAGAAAAAGCCAAACATGAAGCACTAGTTAGTATATAGCTTAAATTGTGCGTAGTGTGCGATAAGGTAGCTCTATGGTAGAGCAACAGATATCCGAAGCAGATGTGCTGAGGTTCGAGCCTGGTCGTGGCAAACTCTGGACAATACGAGAAGAGGTTTTCATAAGAATGAAATTTGTATAATGGATGAATTGCTTTCTCTACATTATGCAATGTTAAATTTATACTGATAAATGTATATATATATATATATATATATATATATATATATATATATATATATATATATATATATATATATGATAGGATTGTTGTTTACATCAAGACCGCAGCCTCGGTTTAAATAATTGCTGCCATCGCACGCTCAACTTATATTCATTTAATTTTATAACTATAAAGACTAACTAAAACAAAATATGTGTTGTCATTTGAGACCAATTGTGAGAATCTTGAACTGACCATTCCATGACTTATGATTCCATGCGTTGGCTAAGTGATTACTCTGCATACGTGAACTATTGAGTAACATATTGTTAAATAATTTTGTGGTCAATTTTGTAGATAAATGTTGAAATTAGGAAATCGATTTTTTTAAATGAAGCCATTATTTGCAAATGATCATTCAGAGTGAACTATAAAATTATAATTCAGGCGACACACTAAAGCATATCAGCACCAATATTTGAAGGTAAAACTTACTTTATATACAGGAAATATGTACCTTTGCGTTTTAATGTAAGTCTACATTACTTACATGGGCAGGTTCCTATCCTCATTTTAATCGGAGACTATTTTAGGTCATTTTCATATCATGTCATTTATAGAAGACATTCGTGGATGTTGCCAACGTACATGTTATTTTGCGGACATTTTAATGGTTTTTGAAAATCTTTTTTTCAGTAGTTAATAAAAGATTTTCACGACAAAGCCTAAAAAAGATGAGTGCTTATGCCTCTTGGATTTGACAGTCAAAAATGTGTTTTTGGAAACTTTAAAATACCAGTTAAACCTTATGAAGCATTATATACACAGTTGCAGTTTTGTACCAAACTATTAACAACTTACAAACATCTGCTGTTTACCTTATTTTCGGATTGCGTACCAAATTGTTTGAATCCACTGTCACCATGATTTCTCCAGATATTTCGGTATCCTGGTACGGATATCTTTTTCAATGAAAAGCACATCACCCACTAAGTTGACAATCAATATGTCAAGTGGAAATATTAGTTTAAACTGCCCCATTTATACTTGTTGTTAGATCTATTAATCATAACATGGTTTTTTAATAAAAATGCTAGGAAATGGGACAGTTTAAACTAATATTTCAACTTTACATATTGATTGTCAGCTTAGTGGGTGATGTGCTTTCCATTGAAAAAGATATCCGTATCAGGATATCAAAATATCTGGGGAAATCATGATGACAGTGGATTCAAACAATTGGGTACGAAATCCGAAAATCTGCTAAATAATCTATTCCCTGTCGCGCAACATGTTTCTTTTAAAGCTTTTCTGCTGTTATGGATCAAGAATAGACAGACCCCGTTGATAGCTGAGGAAAATGACAGAGCTATAAATGATTTAGCGCATAATGGATATCTCGAACAATTGATGCAACACTTGTTAAGTTGCGAGTGCAAAACGAGCAGATGAGTTCAGGATAAAAAAAAATTTGCGGTCTATCTGAAATTTTTAATTTATGGACACGCTATTTCTAGCATAAGAAAGAAGAATGCAAGAGGCCATAACAAATGCATCGAACGCGGCTGTACTAGGCTACTTATATGAGGCATCGAATTGACTATTATACAATTATTCAATATCGCTTCCTCAGGCTGCATGGTGTCTGCCCTAAAATGACAGATCGAGTAAGGCCAACTAGAAATTTAGGAGGATCCATCTAAAGTAATGACAGGAAAAAAATAACCTAATATAAAGAAATTTAAAAATGCATGCACATCGCGACTTCGGTGGCGTACGGTATGTGTTTTATGCCTATTAACCAAAAGTTCGTGACATCAGATTCCGGAAGTGGCAAATTGTCGAGTGGCATATAAATAATAAACCGGTTTAATAGTCATTATAAAGTATACTGGCAACATTACATAGTAAATAGACTAAAATTGATTAAAAAAGAGAATGGCGATTAATCTGAATACTAGACACTTCAGAAAAAGCTGAAAAAATAGTCAAATTAGTTTTGAGAACTAGTGATAATAGCCAAGACATTTTTGCCTGTCACAAAATTCATAAAACCAGCGATCAGCGATAATACCTTAAGTGATTCTATCTTACAAAAACAACTTTGGAGCATGAAGTCAAGTCGACGAATGAGGATGAAGCCACAAACTCGATTTACATAATTCTAATCACCAACTGTCCAATCAACGATTACCCAACTACAAGAAGTTTTACTGTCTTGCAATATACTCCTCAGTCTTTAAGTCGATAAAAAGCGAATAAACCTAATCACTTGAAAACAACGAGGATAAAAAAACACGTATAAAAATTTAGCTAATGCCTCCTCAAATCTTGAACGTGTTAAATAAACGAATTAAGTCAAGCGCAGTTTCTCAATAGAAATCATATTGATAGAATGCAATGGAATTCAATCTAATGGTGTCAAGTCTAAGAGTTCGAACACGAACTGATATATTTTTGTGCATAAAATTGCGTGTATATTTGTTCTTGTGAGATAATGACAAGTTAATTCAAATAATGAGTGAGTGAATGATAGACAGTGAATGATTATAAATGTAAGAAACTATTAGGTGGCTAATAAATTCATGTGCCCTGGTTTAGCAACCGACGAGAAAATGGTGTTCAACTCTATGCATTAGATGGCATTTTCTAAATATTTAACATGTGTTCATAAGAATGAGCCTTGAATTACAGATTTTTTAATTATGATGAGTATTTGCGATAATTCAAGAACGAAACCTTGTTTTTGATTAGTACGTGTTACTAAATTACCTTAATTAATCTGACAGGTGGCTGACCGAACAAATGTCCGGCATATTTGGTAAATCAAGGCCAGGAATAAAAAATTGCACAGTATAAATTATTTGGTATTAAAAAGCTGTAGGTGCAAGACGTTAATTTGATCTTATCTCATTGAAATACAATGCTTATAGGATAGCCGTTCTTCAGATAAACAGCATATTGATTACCTGATATCACTTTTTAAAATTCATTTTAAATTACACAGAAGTGCTATTGCTCCATAATGTTAACTCGTTTTACTGGAGATGTGAACCGAAAAAGTATTTATTTTTAGATAGAAAAACAGTCCACATAAAAAAAGTTACACAAAAACTGCATATTCACTATATATCCTTTGTGTAACTTTTTTAATGTGGACTGTTATTATATATTAAAGTGACCACTTTTTTGGTTCATATATTCATTAAAACCAGTTGACAAGATGAAGCGAAAACGCTGCTGTGTTATTTTAAATGTATTTTTATATTCATATCAGGTAATGAATGTTTTTTTTTATCTGATGGAAAAGTTAAATTGATTGTCTTTCCTACAATGTTCTGACTTAGTTCCACTCAGAAGGAAAGAAATAACGACAAGGTGCATCAAGCATGAATCGATTTATATCACTTATTCTCTACTCCGTATAAAATTATTAGCTCATTATCACTCGTAAAGTATGAGCTGTGAGCTCATTTATTGACGGGCATATTTTATTTTATATTTTCCTGTTTCCGTAAGTATCGCCCGTATCAGTTAACAATACTATCATGAAGAACTATAAATAGAACTAATGTTTAAACTTATTATAACAACTTGTGAACTCATATAGCCTTCGAATATTATTTTAAACATTGCTACGTGTTACTGAACAGTATTTATGAACTATAGAAGCAGTATATTCTTCAATTTTTGCAGCAGCACTATATTTGATATTTTTATGTATAAAGGCCCTACCTATGCCGTTTTAAACTTCTTAACGTAGACTCACGGTGTGTTGATACACTAAAATCAGTTTTGCGTGTTATCCAAAGGAAAACTATAAAATTGTAAATCGTGACTTTTTTTACTATATGTAAAAAAATATATAGTTAGGTGCAATATATGCAAGACAAATATATATTTGAGAGCCACATTGCCAACTTCTAAATTCTGAAGTTTGTATTTCGTTAGTAGCTTGTCGTCGTGTTCTGATGATGGGCATGGCAGTTTGAAAATCGCCAGTACGTGTGACCGGCTGGGGTTTCACAACGTTGTGCGACAGGTTAAATAAGATTAGAGCTTTGATTATCAAAAATTCGCAAACTTTATTTAAATATGGTCTTAACATATCACGGTGCAAAGAATAGCAGAAATTATCACAAAGTGCTGTATTAATGTTTAATACTCCAATATTTTATTAATTATACAACAGGTTTGGTGTAAATTAGCGGCTCCTACCAATGAGTTTCCAGTATGCACAAAACAGGTGTGTCAGTGAGATTGCACGTGTTATTCATGCTGATTTCGATATATTCATTCATTGTATATTAGTTTACTTTTTACGAAATAGGCAATACATAAATAATGAGATTGGTAAAAGAATAACCATTTAAATACGAAACTTAACATTATCTGCCTAACAAGAACAAGAATGTTATAAAATTTGTCCGGTGTGAGTTAATGCATATGGCTTCTATTTTAAAGATGGTTAAAAACGACGTACCAACACATTAAGACAATTAAGCCTATGATATTCAAAATTATCTCATGCTCACAAACTTTGAGCTAATTGTGCTTTAAATTTAAGAGAAGGATGCATTTTGCTACATAACACTCGCTATCTAAAATTCTTGCATATTTTGATTTTTTTCATTCTTCAGTACCAAAAATAGCACAGAATAAAATTTATCAAAAAATATTTTGGTAATATATAAACGATTCGAACAATAAATAAATTGTAATAAAGTCCCATTAATAAAAAAGCAAAATATGACATTATCGTCTTATGTTGGTTAATGAGTTCTATAAATGTCCACAAAAATGCAGACTTCAATTATATATATATATATATATATATATATATATATATATATATATATATATATATATATATGATAAAGATGATTTTGACGATAATGTTTACAGCTGTATAGTTGATTGCGAGATACCGGTGAAATGAGAAGATGTGAACAACGTATACCAGTCGTCCTCGCTCGGGCAAAACAGTCTCAACAAAAGAAAAAACAGCCTGACTTGCAATTGAGCACAACTCATTAATATTTGAAAAGGTAGAAATGAAAACAGGCCTTTGGGAAAAGCAAAGTAGCTATGTACCTGTGCTACTGTCATCAATGTGAACTTGCCTGTGTGTGTGTATGTGTGTATTTAGGTATGTACACGTCAATGTAACTTTTACCAGTTCCGAGCTCAAAAAATAACAAAGCAATCAAACATATCTGCGCAGGCATGATTTCTAGAGGAATATGCTTCAATGGCCACGAATTGACTATTTAAAGCATTCAAATTAACATATTTTATTTGAGGAATTCTAGAAGCATATTTTTACTCATTTCAGTATTCAGATATATAACCATATATATCTTGTACTGACTTTAAATATATATATATATATATATATATATATATATATTAAAACTCAAAACTACATTTACATCTAAAACTCTATATTTCATCAAAAGTGTATAATCTCATTGTTTTTAAATCTAAGCAGACATCTATTTGTCGGAATATATCCATTATTCTGATTGGCTGGCCTTTTTATACCAAAAGTGATGTTCTTTTTTAAAATATAACAGTTAAATACTGTTTGTTGCGAAGAACTAATATATATGCAAGTATGTATTAGGTGTTGCGAACCTAGTAACAAATTAGTTCAGTTGTGACCAGAAGGATAAACCAAAGGCAGCATGAACGGAAAGTATAATCTCATGCACATTCGTTTCGTGCTTACTGGCGACTCATCAGTAGGAGCCGGTATTACGCCCTTTAACCACTATATATTTGGTCGAAGAATGTGGAATAATAGGACGGTACAATCTCCTAGACGAATGTGTAAACCTGCAATAGTGAAGCTAACATCATATAGTCTACGACAATGCGACTTCAACGCTAACTCACACTATATAATATATATACCGAGTCTGTAAAGGATACTAACACTATGGCTATTGTGTTAGTAACCGATACCAACATTATTGTACCGAAAAGGTACATGGTACTAACACTATGGTTTCCGAGTCGGAACATGGTACCAACATGATGGATATCAATTTATGCTATAGTTCACCGAAATTGAGAATTACAACAATTTCTGAACACCTGTTACTCCAGTAAATCCATACACTCTGGCCTTGATCGATATCAGTTATCACATTTCGCGGTAAGCATGACATCATTCAATTCAATATATAACAGTTAAATACTGTTTGTTGCGGAGAACTAATATATATGCAAGTATGTATTAGGTGTTGCGAACCTAGTAACAAATTAGTTCAGTTGTGACCAGAAGGATAAACCAAAGGCAGCATGAACGGAAAGTATAATCTCATGCACATTCGTTTCGTGCTTACTGGCGACTCATCAGTAGGAGCCGGTATTACGCCCTTTAACCACTATATATTTGGTCAAGAATGTGGGATAATAGGACGGTACAATCTCCTAGACGAATGTGTAAACCTGCAATAGTGAAGCTAACATCATATAGTCTACGACAATGCGACTTCAACGCTAACTCACACTATATAATATATATACCGAGTCTGTAAAGGATACTAACACTATGGCTATTGTGTTAGTAACCGATACCAACATTATTGTACCGAAAAGGTACATGGTACTAACACTATGGTTTCCGAGTCGGAACATGGTACCAACATGATGGATATCAATTTATGCTATAGTTCACCGAAATTGAGAATTACAACAATTTCTGAACACCTGTTACTCCAGTAAATCCATACACTCTGGCCTTCATCGATATCAGTTATCACATTTCGCGATAAGCATGACATCATTCAATTCAATATATTACAGTTAAATACTGTTTGTTGCGGAGAACTAATATATATGCAAGTATGTATTAGGTGTTGCGAACCTAGTAACAAATTAGTTCAGTTGTGACCAGAAGGATAAACCAAAGGCAGCATGAACGGAAAGTATAATCTCATGCACATTCGTTTCGTGCTTACTGGCGACTCATCAGTAGGAGCCGGTATTACGCCCTTTAACCACTATATATTTGGGTGAAGAATGTGGGATAATAGGACGGTACAATCTCATAGACGAATGTGTAAACCTGCAATGTTGAAGAAAATGCCACTTCCATGCCAAGTCGCATTGTCGTAGACTATATGATGTTAGCTTCACTATTGCAAGTTTACACATTCGTCTAGGAGTATTACGCTCCTAACGTGTCCCATTCCTCACCCAAACATATAGAGGTTAAAGGCGTAATACCTCCTACCGATCGGTACGGGGCCATTTAGCACAGGCGAATGTGCGTAGATTACTCGATTCATGCTGCCTTTGGTTTATTCTTCTGGTCACAACTGAACTAATTTATTACTAGGTTCTTTTTTAATGTTTTCTTCTTCCTTTGGTTGGTAGAGCGTTTATGCAAACGGATATTTGCAGCTGCTGGGTCAGGAAGATATGTTGTCCTGGTCAGAGCCACATCAAATCTTCATCTAATCGTCGTTATAACATAGATCACCACAGTCACAAAAGGATCCAAGATGACAGTGTTGCCACTGGCAACCTTGCTGATGGTCACAGGATCACTTAAATCGTATGCGGCAAATTTACGGCTTGAATTTATAACTGAAACAACTTAGGATCAGTAATATTAAGTGCGTTATACGAGTAATGAACTTTCAACTCACAGTGAAGAATCTATATCCGAATATGAATCAAAATATCATAAAATACTTGTGCATTAAAATATCATACATGTAAAATAATTAAATCTATTCATCTATCTATGCATATATCTATATTCTTATAGTTAGGAAAACACAAATAACAAAGTGGATAAAAGCCATTTATTTCGTGAATACTAATCATCTCTTATACAATCATACATATTTATACATTTTGGGTTTTCAATTGATTATGCTAGTGATAACAAATCTGACTCGTTTTTACTGCTGTTTCTTGTTTTGACTAGTTGGTGAGTGTGTATGCGTTTGTGTTTGTGTTGTGTATGCGTGTTTGCATGTAAAGGTCATTCTCGCAGTATTGCGAAGTGATGTCTGAGATCTTGTCATTATTGTTTTGATAAGTTCTTCAAATCGTGTTTAGAATCAGATGTTGTGCCAAAACGATTCCTCACTGCATACAGATACAAATGACTAATTTCCGCCGTATAGTTGATCGTTTCACCTCGCTGCAAGGTTGCTATTTTCGCTTGGTAACAACGCTAATTGCAAGACTGAACGACGGCGAATACACCGCTCTCACAAAGAAGATAGAAACACTGATGAAAATAACAGCGGACAAAGAAACCAAGGACCTCACGAGAGACCTGGACAAATTTCCTACGCAATCAAAATTTCCTACGAACCCAGACGCTTTTATTCACAATTATTCAAAAGTGATCTTGTCAAAACACCAGAAAGAATTACTCTCCTTAGGAGCAAAATTCTGCGTAGTCAAGAAAAACCTAAGTGAACGTGACATTATTGACATTCAGGCTGGAACGGAAAATTTTCTACAATGTATTAACGAAAGACACGCCCCACATGCATTCAATGGACAAAGGACTGAAAATAGATAGTAAGCGCACTAGAACAATATGAAGGAATTCAAAGGCAGCAAATCATCACAAAAACAAGCACATAGACGAACTCAGAAAACTCCAATCAGACAAATCCATACGACTTGCCACCCGACAAAGGATCAGGAATTGTTATACTTGAAACCGACGCTTACAGGAAGGTCATAGACGATATAATAAATAACCAATCTAAATTTAAGCATGACATCAAACAGAAAGATGATTCAACGAACATCGAATCAAGAATTAATGCAATTTTGAAAAAGATGGAAAAAAATGTTCTAACATCGATGGCTGACTCCGAGATTAGATCCAAAACTCACGAAGACATCAAAAAGCAAACCAGTCGGAACAAACACCGCAGGTGTGCGGCAACCAAAAACTCATAAAGCCGTGACAGGAGCTCCTTCGATGCGGCCCATTATGTCAATGATCAACGCTCACAACATAAACCAGCCAAGTTTCTCTTGAAACTACTTTTGATCCAATACAGGAGCATCATAAACGCTAACACTATCAAGGACTCCTTCGAACTACTTGAAATGAATTGAAGGGGAAAGAACATCCTACAGAATAAATGGTCTCGCTTGACGTCTCATCCTTATTTACAAACATACCACTGGAGTAAGACAACGGAGATCTTGGTGACCTCATCAAAATTGAGTTTTTTTGACTTCCCTAAGCACATATTGACATCAAAGACCTCATATTAGCATGTACCCCAAAAAACGTGCAATTTACATTCGAAGGGACACCCTGCCGTCAGATCAATGATGTACTTGTATGGAAATACATCACCTACAAGATCTTGCTTGTGTATCCTATGGAAAAAAACGAGCCTAAGTATAATTATTGGTACATCTGAGAACATGTATGAGTGATCTTGTTGTGTTCATCGAAGCCAGCAGACCTTCCGAAATCCTCAAACAAACCAGTCAGATCAGTCAACATCGAAAAATTAACTCAAGACGAAAGTGACAGTTTTCCCTTCATGACATCAAACCTCATTGGAGGAAACAAACGGTGTTTTACAATATGAAGAAAATCCACTTTCCTTGGACAGTATTACTCTGACGTGAACATTGCCCAAAATCCACACAAAGCGCCAGTGAAAAACAATACCGTAGTGATCGGAGGAATCTGCTCTGAACTGAGACTGAGGAAGACAGCCACCTCAGGCACATTCAATAGAGCAACTACCAGAAGGCATTGTTGATGTCACATCAGTTATGACAGATTCAAGCACTGGAAGGTTACCGACAACTTGGGTTTCTCGACTTACCGTGGGGAAAACGACGTACCAAACCTCTATAATTACAGCGACTGGTCAGTCTTCTAAAAACAACACCACGGAAATTCGATTAATATGGCTGTTGTTTACATGAAATCATGGGAGTTGGATGCCAAGTCAAATTGCCATTCTCTAAATCGAACATGATCTCCTACATTCTCTTATGTGCGATACTTGCCCCCACATATCAGACATGAAGAAACATATAGTTGATTAACAGAATCGAACATATTTGAAATTGATTAACAAAAATTTGCCACTGTCGGAAAATCAGCTGTTCTAGATATTATATTGGCAACGGGGCACCCTGTCAATTCGACCAATTTCACAATTCTACATAAAGCAAAATCGAAAAATTATTAATTTATCTACGAAGCCCTTTACATAAAACAACAAGCACCTGACCTTAATATTCAAAAGTTTCATCAACAATGATACTCTTATCGACTGGCCAAGAATAGCAAAATTCAACAACAATCTACTAGTATCCAGCCAAGAACAAACAGGCCCTCGACTAGAATCAACAAACATACAGCCGGATTGGCAACAAACTGAAGTGGAAATAACAGAGTCTCCAAACAATGTGAGCGTTTAACACTGCAATCCACACTGGCGCTGTTACCATGTGGAAATGATAACTTTGCGCAACAAGGTGAAACGATCAAATACACTGGGAAAAATAGCACTTGTATATGTAACAGTGAACAATGCGCACAAATGGTTAATTCTCAAGCTATCAAAACAATGATGACAAGATCTCAGACATCACTTCGCAATACTGCGAGAATGACCTTTACATGCAAACACGCATACACAACACAAACACAAACGCATACACACTCACCAACTAGTCAAAACAAGAAACAGCAGTAAAAACGAGTCAGATTTGTTATCATTAGCATAATTAATTGAAAACCCAAAATGTATAAATATGTATTATTGTATAAGAGATGATTATTATTCACGAAATAAATGGCCTTTATCCACTTTGTTATTTGTGTTTTCCTAACTATAAGCATATATCAATGTATGAAGTTTTCCATACATACATCTACAAATTATTCTATGTAATGGAGTATGAATGCGTCTAAATTTTCAGACATTTCGCACGACTAATTGGCCGAGATAGCAGTAACGGAAAACTTAACATTAACATGGCTAGAAGAAGAGGAATAATACCACCCCATATTTCTGAATGTCTGCAGCTCGTATTTATTCAAAAAGAGTGAATGTGTTGTACGAAAACGAAAGAAGGCTTTCTAGGCGTCGAGAACAAACTTAGGTAGCTACTTCTAGCTGACCACTGAATAGGGTAACCAGATTCAAATTCCTAATGGATAAATAATTTAAACAAACAAAAAATTGAATCTTTGTTAAGATAGTTCAACAATAACTTGCAACGCTTTTAGTACACTTGTACACACAATACGTATATAGTTGTTTTGGTTTTATTGACTACTCATCAAGTAGTTGTTATAATTGTTCGGCAGGGAATCAAACCAAGATGCGTTTTGTTCAGGGTCTTTCAACTCAATCACTTCACTACCAATGCTGCTCACTGAATGAAATCTTCAATAATATACCAACTTATGTTTTATGAGAAAGTTAAAGATAGAGAGAAAAAGAGAGGGACACGTAAGGAAAACTAATGATAAAGAACGAGGAAGAGAAAAAGAATGATCGAATTATTAGCATGCAGTTTATGTACGTTATCGTTATCCCATTATAATTGCATGAAGTTAAAAATAAAATACAGCAAATTAAAGATAGTCACTTTATGTGTGGCACGGCGTAAGAAGTAGCATGGAAATGAAGGATAGCAATCAAGCCTATTACCATTCGTTTCAAAGCCACACAAATCATCCACTAAGCGAATTGACTCACACCTTGCATGCGATTCTAAATTTTAAACCTAATAACTCTCTATAGTTTTTCATTTATGTTGATATATGTTATTGTCGCTTTTTACACTAGGATCCAAGTAGCCTTCCGAGATCTATCATCATCAGACAGGATCTATGCTGATTGGGAAATTGAAATTGATTTAAATTGTTATAATATCTTGAGTTTAATGACCCTGCTCTACTTCGTCAAATATTTTATTCTCGCGTATAACAGTTCTGAAGACAACTTATGTTTTGTCCATTAAGGAAGAAGCAGTGACCAATAAAATGGATTGCATTTACTATTTCATGCTGTTTTTTTAAGGCAAATGTACATGTTTTTTTATATAATTAAACGAACATTGGTTGCGCGGGTGGTGATAACAATTATTATAATCAAGGTTGCGGTCTTGATATAAACACCTGACCCATTAATTACTTACATATGTCAGTATAAACTAAGAATTGTATAGTGTGTGCCTTTTCTACACTATACAATTCTTAGTTTATACTGACATATGTAAGTAATTAATGAGTCAGGTGTTTATATCAAGACCGCAACCTTGATTATAATAAATGTACATGTATATGAAGTATGGCATATCTTGTATAATTCATTCTTAGGGGCATTTTTATTTTTCAATCTGTAAAGCTATATTTTAGGGTAACATTACGATTTATTCGTAGAACAGTGTTCATTTCGGTTAATTAACCAATTCTTCTAGAGCAAGGCCTTTCATTTTATTGCATTCAAGCTCGGCAACATTTTTTTCTGGTAACAAGCCAGTGTTTGGTAAATTTATCATCCCGCAAATGATTTCCCGTTGTCTACGTTCAAAGGTGAATTATTCTGGTCAAGCTAATGTTTCAACATGTACGCATCTCGAATTCAATGCTGCGCGTGCACTAGAATTATTTTCTGGGATCGTCAGACAGTCATTAGCTTACTACACGTGGCTCACTCGCTTCGGGCAGAAATTATATTAACCTGACTTGCCTTTGGAGAGTGTCCATGTTCTAAATAAACTTCGTTATGATTCGAGAGGTCACACGGACCCGCAATACTTGACGACCCTATTACAAATGTCTACATTGAGGATAGTGACGAGATAACCGGCGAAATTATAATATCAAGCGTATTCTACTCGATATCCATTGTGCGACGTGAATTGGTCACTTATTTTTTGTATTTGACTTTCGTGTGAATTTGAAATACTTAAAATATTTGGGAAAATCGTTTGGTCAAAATGTCTCAGCTCTCAAGTATCAACGTGCAAGTTTCCCCCGCTAGTGCTGCAAGTGGTCATTGAGCACTAGCCGCATACACTTTCTCTCTCTCTCTCTCTCACACACACATATATATATATATATATATATATATATATATATAGAGAGAGAGAGAGAGAGCAAAATTTGGTGTCTTATTTTATACTGATTCTATGGAGCTATTTATGAGCATAGCGAATTTTTAGTCAAATGTAATCCAGACAAATGGTGGTCAAAATCCACTAATTGGCCACAGATGTTTGTTATAATACGCATACTAAAAAACAAATTAGTTTAAAAGATAATCCACCGAGTAAATTATGGTTTCAGCTCAACTTGGCAACACACGATCAGTAGCTAAGACTGCCAGTGAAGTCACAATCGATGGAGCATTGCTTAGACGTCAAACACAAACACTTCTAGACTTACATATAGACAAGACAATGAAGCCAATTCAATAAAGTGTTACCTTTTAAGAGCCTATCGTATACATTATGTGAGACGAAAATAATCACATAATTATAACGTGCACATTTCAGTAGCGAACTACGATATGTTGATATTTGCAGACTAAAATAATTCTACCTATTGGTTGCCAGGAGAACAAGTTAATTACATCCAAATGGATTATTATTATTATTCATCCCCTAGGGATTGCGGAACAGAGATACGGAAACAATACCTTACCAGTACAAAATTGCTTTATCTATAGCGCGCACACATACACACAAACTTGACGTTGACGGTTGGTGTAAAAAATTTAAGTAAGGAGCAATTATCTATGTAATTTTCCAGAAATGAGTTATTGATATTTTCTTGGTGTTTATCAATAAAGAAATAAGTTTCAAAATATGGAAGGACTTGGGGTTTCTAAGATAGACTATTCTTCAAACTAAAAATCGTTGAAGTATGAGCCTATTGATGTACAGATTATTCCTACTGCGGGGTAGTCTTTATTCATAAAATATATGCGTCAGTGAAATACGAACCCTTTTTCGTATCGAAATCAATATTTAAACTTGCATTCACACGATTTAGCCAGTTGCTTGATATGTACGCCTACGCAATGCTGTTGAAGGAACTTTTGCATCGAAAAATACTATTTATTCTTAACAGAGAAGTATTTTTATTTTCGACGAAGGAAATGACATCAAAGCAGTTGCGTTTGTCTCAAACTTCCTGTTGGAGTACCCCACAGAAATCATCGTTATGAAGGCTACAATGTGAATATATTTCAATGACGCACAATATTCACTACATCTTGTAAAACGAATTATTGGATTTTGTTTCCAAATCGTATGTAAACTACCTAGTAGGTACCAGAACTCATACTAATCAATTCCTGTTCAATAGTGATCGGAAAATCTGTATTCCTACTAATCCTTCTAGATAGTTTGATGTACATGTTTGTGTTTAACTTCAGAACTCACACTGTATAAGCGTTATAAACACATTAGTTCGGTTTGCTTATTTGAACTTGGGACTATAAGCATATAGTTGTAATCATTATTTCAATTAACTCTTGAATTAAAAGCCAGAATGGTGTAGAGATATAATTGCGTAGAAACTATTTAGTCATGTTTCCCATGTTGAATTTTGTTTTGCATGTCAAATAATATTTGTGTTCATTATATGAAAATTGTTTATTGAGAGTTATAGTCAACAAGAATTATACGATGCGGTTGCACAACCAAAGTTATTTTGTATTGTTGTCTTGACTTCTTCATGGGAATTTATGCAGTCGTTCTAGCGAGATTGGGTGAACTGTGTCAATGTTAGGAGCAAGCTTGTCCACAGCATAGAAGTCAGAATAAGAAAATGAGGCGGCTATATGGTGATGGAACGACAGGCGTTGAACATTATATCTTTCATGGTGATTTATAATGAAATTTAATTGACACTTCCATTTTGAACATTTCCCAGATTCTATCTTGTTTATCTGCCATTTATGCCAAAATATAGCTGGTATAAATTAATTTTCACTTTCATCAGTGGAATAATCTTTATCAAATATTTTTTTCTAATCGCCACTCTATATCACTGTACAAGGAACATAGATGAATTTTTGTGTTAGGATTTATATGCATTGTCTTAATTGTTTGCGCTGACCGTTTGTCTTTTCAAATGTCATCGTGAATATTTATTTTCTGATACTATGGCTAGGAATTCGAAATTGCAATTCGCAGCAGCCACTCAAATACTTGCCAAAAAACTGGTGACACCATCAACAAGTCACTGGAGCGGCGATTGGCTGAAATTGTGAGTCAGTTTGTATCGAGATCTTTTTATTTCAACTTCACGATCACACTTATTGTAGCAGGCAGACGGCGACCTCAGAGGGATTATGACAGAGTTTGCTTTACGCAAGCATAATGTCTGTAAACTTTTAGTATGGTCTATCCACTCCGTCTTCAAAAGATGAGCTGACCTTTGATACGATTAGTCTGTCTAGTGAAAAATTTCACCATTTAAAATATGATATGAGGAAATCAAACCGAGATCTGACGCTACCCGGGTGCAAAGGGTTACCCAACAAGCAACTGACATATTGCTATTGGGTTTTACTCCCGCTATTTTTAGGGTTACTTTCTCTTGATTGATGGTTAGGCTTCTTCCGATTTTACTAGATGCCATTCACAATCCACACCCATAGCGCTCCCGCTAAATTTACTTAATCAGTCCCAGATTTGCACTAATCTCAATGCAGGCTCAGTCGTGTAACAAAGATTAATGAGTCACTTACACTCGTGCCCGGCGCGGACACAAATTTGACGTAATACAATATCTGACACGGAGGCTCAACCAATGCTCTAAGAAAATAAGAATTTTCGTCTAGTTTCCGCTGTCACAAAACGCAGAGGCCCCGAAGTTGATAGTGCTACAGAAGCGTCTCTTGATAAAACGCCTTCCTCCAACCTCACCAACATCGTCCTAGCTTTATCAAACGGCTTCACAGCTCTACATTCGTTGTGAGTAGACACTGCCATTTCATCAGCGTTACTACGTCAGTTCGCCGGTTACAGTTCTAAACAACCTATTTCATCCTGTTTCCGAAAACTTCAATTTCCCTAACCTACGAACAAGAGTCTAATTGGGGAAATTAGGACTGTGGACGAGCATTCACTCCTCCCGGCAAAAGAATAATAACTTGTCAGCCAACGTTCGTGCTCCATCCACTTCTATAAGACCTCCACTTGCTTTATCCCCCACTCGAGTTCCAATCCTACGTCTTAAAAGTGATGTTCAGCGGTTCTGATTAATTATATATCTCTTATACCAAATATAAATCAACTGCGGAAATGTCTTTTCTCGAACGAGGTAGGCATTTGCCTGCTAGTTGAAACTTGGTTATTCCTACCATACACATTGAAGATATTTACTTTATTCTATTGATACTCCTATGTCCGGTCCACTTTCATGTCAAAGCGCCTGACTAACTTACCTCTTTTTATCTTGAATTCTAGGCATTTTAGCTCACTGTAGAAGTTCATATTTGATCTATGTGGGACGTCAATCGATCACCACATCTTCATTCATCGATGACACACGTGATGCCTAAACATTGTCATTTTAGCGTCTGAAAAGCCTCCGTTGCAGCAGCTATTCGCTGACAATTTGTTGGATCAATTTTAGCTATTTCAAAAACTTGACAGCAATCAACTCTGCTATGTAACATCTAATTAAAATATGATCAATGTTCAGCGCCGCAAAATTTTATCTAATCATTATCATTGTCCACTCTCCCTATGGTAATTCTTCAAACAATTAGATGCTGCATTGACTGAAAAGCGTGTAGCCGACGACTAGATGTCATAACCTGTAGTAAAATGTTCACTACAGAGAACATAACATTATAATTACCTGATCTGCGTTTTGACTAACGCAGCTTTCATTGTTCCAGTAATTTTCTTTCATCAAAATATTTCGGCCTTGCTTACCGTAGGCCTTCATCAGTTGCATTTCATTTGTTTCGTGAAATGCAACTGATGAAGGCCTACGGTAAGCAAGGCCGAAATATTTTGATGAAAGAAAATTACTGGAACAATGAAAGCTGCGTTAGTCAAAACGCAGATCAGGTAATTACAATTATTCCAGGTGCGCATCAAGGCAACTCCTTCAACATAACATTATGTTTTCCCAGGTTCATATTGCGCTTTTTTAACGCCTATCTTCTGCACCCTCATACACAACAACCGGACCTCAAATGTACCAAGCACACAATTTAAGTTTTTTTAAATAATCTTGTTCGTAATTCAAGACTTCGTACATCGTCGCAAGCCCACACTCTCGATTTTCGATGTATTGACGACCTAATCCCATTAAGGAAAAACAGGCTATCTCCACTTGTTTTGAAGTGCATCCAAATAGCTCCCGACTCTCGTCGGATATTCGCACTTATAGAAGACCAACTATTCTACAAACTTAAGAAGTCAAACGTCAAATTCGTTGCATCTGAGAACGATAGCATTTTAGACGAGTATCTTAGCTTCCATTTAAATTGTTTATCAACACCTAATGAATCGACCGCGGTGGCCCGCGATAGCAACATCGAGAGTCTGCGCTGGGTCCACGTTTTCACGTCCATAGTGTTTTTGATCATATTTTGTCCCATTTCTGCCGATCCATAGCTGATGGTTGGAAATGGTCCACGGAGACCAGCCTCTAAACCTTCTGTGGTTCCGCAGGGCTCCGTCATTTGGTTACATTTTTACATCCTAATATTTACACGGGTTCAGCTAGTGAGCAATTAATTCGAGCTTTTAAAGTATAGTAATAATATGTTTGCGGTATTCAGTCGTCTATCAGCCCTCATCTCTCTCTCGAATTTCCGATTATCTGGTTGATATCTTCGCTGCAAGATCACTTTAGTAAGATTGATCTCACAATTAATCGGAATAAAGCTACCATACTAAAATGTGGATTCTGTTCCATCTTACCTTCGCTGCCTGCAAGCCCTTCCTTAAACATTGAGATGATCGACTCAGTCAATACTTAGGCATCACATTTCATAAGTTACTCGACTTCGCTATTATATTTTAACTAATTCTCTGCAAAATTCTTCAAAGGGTTCCGTTCAATTTGCTTCATGTCAAAAACCTTTATCTTGAGACTTATTTAATTTATAGCTTATACCCAGTCTCGCATTTTCTTTACAGGTTGCTTCAATTGGCGCTCATGTTGGTTTTGACTTTCGTCAAAGAGCCAATCACATCTCGATTTATGAAGCGTGTTCTCCCTCATGGCCAGAACTATCAAGTTTGCCACCTCATCGCCAAATAATTGTTGCCTTCGCTGTCCATGTTTCTATCTTTTTCGTTATCCAAGTTCTCTCCATTGCCACTCACAGGTTACGTGCAATACAAAGTCTACGATTCAATCCATCCATACCTCCAACATCTTTACTAGTCTATTTTTTTCTTAGGCCCGAAATGTTCTCACTATGGGTTTAAATAGGCTGTTTACACGCGCATTGTTAAACAAATTCTGAATAGATAACTGTGACTGGAAGCGCAACATGATACTTTCACAGACGTAATCCGTTCTATCGCAAACATGGCTACCTTCAGCCATTATATCAGTAATTTGTAGAGTGAAATCTCTAATATGACTGAGTCCAGTCTGGGAGTTATGCTAGCGATAGTCGAATATCAACAAATGCTCTCGGACTTCCTTCTGCGTACAACAGCCAAACTGTACGCCCTAATTATTCTACCAAGTTATTTTTCTTCAATTTTAGCTATTTCAGTGCATTTTCATATGAATGAAAGGTTCACAAACTTGCCGTTCGCTGTTTTGGTCATCCTGAAAAAAGTCCTTGTCCTTTTCTCATGCTAAAGTACTTTTCTTCTCTTTCAGCTACTACGGCGTATTTTGATAAGAATGCAAATTGGACAATCTTGCCGTCCTTTGTATTGGTTGTCGTTGGAATCATCCCCACCCCCTTCTCATACTTATGTATTCACCTCTCTTTCAGCCACTCCGTCGTATTTCATAAGAATAAAAGTTCGAAAGTCTTGTCATTCGCAGTCTCTCGTTTTGTATGATCCCAAGTTAACGCAGAAAGCCTCATTCGCGATTTTCCCTGGACAGTTTTTCTATCGTTGCTCTTGATAATGTGTCTATAAATTCCAGCTGATTTTATCGGCATCCAGGTACTCTAGAATAAATCATGCTATATAGTCGATTTTATCCTAGTAACATCTAACTTTACTAAGTATTATTTAATAATTGTATGTTCTTTCGATTCCACGAGGCACTATTATAATTTTAAAAATTATTTCTGACACCACTTGTTTGTTTTTGGCTTTAATTTGAATTATTGTCTAATGAAAGCTTATCATTCGTATGTGCATAACTCAAGGTTGCTATATTAGGAGATGTACGCATTAGCAAAATAAATTTACCGCAATTTGAGGTTACGTTGCATTGGTGTAATTTCTGTATTGTATGACCGCACCGTATAAAGCGCCAATTTTCAAAAAATCGTTTACCTGCTGTTTTTTAATATTTGATTCATAGATTGTACGCAGATAATCCATATTTAATCGGTTCCTGATTTTAAGTTACCCATAAAGTTTGTGGTCTGTTGCTTTTGCATTGCTTTTCATTTAATTTTCGACTAAAGTATTTGATAACATAATCCCAGTTAGCATTTTAAGAAACATGAGTAATAATTTCTTTTCTGTTTAAATCTCTTTTCATTGCGTAATAACATTCTCTTTTCGACATTTGTATTTGACGAGTATCAAACCTAATCTGTTCATTCTAACATGTTCGGTACGAGTCCCATTATGATATATAAATATAATTGCTAGTCCCGTCGCACATACATAAGCATAATCCTGATTTTGTGTTGTATCTAAATCTTCTTAATTGTTGGACTGGATGTCCACTGTTGCTGAATAAAAAACTATTAGTATTTTTTTTTTAAATTTGATTGAGGAGTGACAGCTTCATATTTTCCAATGCCGCGTTTTGAGTACGCGGGTTGTAGCTTTGCACCAACAGTTTCACAAAGATCCGATTGATCACAATTTTCATTTCCTTTTTGTCTTCGATCGGGCTGAGTTTGTATTCGTCCCAATGGAAATGCGGTTCTATCACATCTTTGTTTACTGGCAACGTTTCGGAACGGAAATCCCCTTTCAATCTTCAGGTCAATTATCACGTATATGCACAGCACAATACTCACAATAGAACGGGGCTTTTCGTTCCGAAACGTTGCCAGTAAACAAAGATGTGATAAAACCGCATTTCCATTGGGACAAATACAAACTCAGCCCGATCGAAGACAAAATGAAAGTGGAAATTGTGATCAATCGGATCTTTGTGAAACTGTCCTTGCAAAGCTACTACCTGCGTACGCAAAACGCGGCATTGGAAAATATAATTAGCCTGAAGTTAGAACGGGGATTTCCGTTCCGAAACGTTGCCAGTAAACAAAGATGTGATAGAACCGCATTTTCATTGGGACGAATACAAACTCAGCCCGATCGAAGACAAAAAAAGGAAATGGAAATTGTGATCAATCGGATCTTTGTGAAACTGTTGGTGCAAAGCTACAACCCGCGTACGCAAAACGCGGCATTGGAATAAAACTATTAGTATGTATTCTTTAAATCAAGTTTGTGAGCTTGAAGTAAACACAAATCCCATTGTATTTAACCAGTCGTCGAACAACATAACAAAACTACCGCCAGCTGCAACGCACTGACGCTTTTCGACATTCCTTGATCATCATCAGAGTACGACGGCAAACTGACTATCGAGGATCAAACCGCATTGAATACCTATGGAAATCAAATTTAGATATGCGGCTCTCACCTCTAGCAGTCTCGCATACATTGAACTTGACTGGAAATGTCGGCTGCACTCTGATGATGATCAAGGAAGGTCGAACCGCGTCAGTGCGTTGCGGCTGGCGGTAGTTTTGTTATGTTGTTCGACGACTGGTTAAATACAATGGGATTGGTGTTTACTTCAAGCTCGCAAACTTGATTTAAAGAATTGTTACCACCACTCGCGCAAACAATTATTGTTAAATTGTATTGCCTATATATGTATATGTGGCGAAAGTTACAAACAGTTTATGTTCGTGACTGCATAGAAATTGTGCAGCCGACATTTCCAGTCAAGTTCAATGTATGCAAGACTGCTAGAGGTGAGAGCCGCATATCTAAATTTGATTTCCATATGTATTCAATGCGGTTTGATCCTCGATAGTCAGTTTGCCGTCGTACTCTGATGATGATCATGGAAGGTCGAAACGCGTCAGTGCGTTGTGGCTGGCGGTAGTTTTGTTATGTTGTTCGACTACTGGTTAAATACAATGGGATTGGTGTTTACTTCCAGATCGCAAACTTGATTTAAAGAATTGTTACCACCACCCGCGCAAACAATTATTGTTAAATTGTATTGCCTATATTAGTATGTATGCCGAGATTATACAAGCACTAATCCCACTTGATATAAATATGCACACCACGGAAAACTGAGTAACTAGGATAATACTGAAAAATGTATATATAAGGCATGAAAATCGAGCATACGACTCTGTCCCATGTTAGACTCAGGTACTTTGTAATTAATAACAATTTAGGCCGCACATTTATTATTCCGTGATTAACAACCTAATTGCATTTTTCGCTACACCTTATTTAATTTATTGCGAATATTATACCAAATAACATACAAATTTATGACAAACCATATAGGCAAGCCAATCTCATTTTATTGCTGAAATATATCATTTTGAAGTCCTTCCGCCGTTTGAAAAACCAATGCACCTGGCTAATTTCATAGTTTCCAAGTGAATATTTGAATCCTTTAATGTATTTTGTAAAATGTTAATTTATAAATACTCACCTGTACGAATGGAAGTTGCTATGAAATTAGGATTAATTACTTCAGTTAAGTTTCAACAACCGGTAAGTCTTCTGCAAACTTGTGATTATTGTAAAACCTCACATAAAGCTAATTATTCTATAGTCATATTATAATTCTCAAGTCTTACTTTTCGATTCGAATTTCAGTGGTCGTTCACTTGCATTTGCCTATCTTTTAGCATTTGGATAGTTTTGCGTCAAGCGTACTAATGTGTGCGTTAAAAATATTCAGTGATGTTTCAACCTAATTTTTCATATTTGTCAACAGTAAGTAATATGTTGACAAGGGTGTAAGCAGTTGCAGTTACTTTAAAAGCACCATCAATATTTGTTTATATGATTTAAGTATGTGATTAATAGTATCTCTGGTGTTGTTGTATTTCCCCTTTATCGTAGATAACGATCGAAGTTATCGTAGCATAAAACGCCTGGTTGCACAATTTGGTTCCAAAATGGAACAGAGCTAGTGCTGGTCTACAAAGCACTCTCGACCAGACAGCAGCAAGAAAGCACTAGTAACATCACGTCTAATCAAACTAAGATCCAATCAGTAGTCGCAAAAAACTGTGATATTATTGTTTCAACAATATTCATCATGCAAATGGGAAATAGAAAAAAATCGTTACTAGTAAAAAATCTTTATTATTATCATACTTTACACACACATTCTTGAATGCTAGTGTGGTGTCTGTTCAATAATGACAGATTGGGGATGGTTAATGGGAAAATTGTGTCTTAATGGATGCCATATGAGTTCCTCCTAAAAGCAAAAACAATAACCGAGTTAAAGTAGTTATTATATAACTAAAAATTGTGAGTATTGTGCGGCAAGGTGTCTCAGTGGTTAGAGAACCAGATTAAGAAACAGACGTTCCTCGGTTCGAGCCTTGTCCGCGGCAAACACCATAACAAAACTACCGCCAGTCACACGCACTGACGCGTTTCGACCATCCATGATCATCATCAGAGTACGACGACAAACTGACTAGCGAGGATCAAACTGCATTGCACATAAATATGGAAAGCAAAATTATATATGCGGCTCTCACCTCTAGTAGTCTTGCATACATTGTATGTCAATGGAAATGTCAGTTATTTTTATAAGATTGCGGAATGCGGACGTCAGATTGAAGCATGTCACGATTTGCTATTGTGTGTTGTCGTTTTGCACTGCGACATTTCGGAGACTCAAGTTGTTCTACTTTGATATAGAATGTTTGTTTCATATTAAGTATACGACGGCGGAGCGAATGACTAATTTCTAGGTTATTAGTAATGAACCTTCTGATTATTCCGATGTCTAGTTCAGTTTAGTTCTGCCCAACAAAAAGCAACATGTATTTTCTAAGATTTGATTATAAATGGCTAATTTTTTTTCGGTGAAATCACAAAATGTTTTTTTTTACAAATGCTTAAACCACTGCATTAATTCTGAATCTTTCGAATTTGTAAATATTACATTTTAATGAATAGTGTACGAGTGTTTCAATGTTTACCATAACTCATGCTATAGATCAAAACATATGGCCATGTTAGGGGACAGCGCAAACTCTACGAAAATCGGAATATGTGTAAACCTACTTCAGAAAACGACAACAAAGGTAGACAACATTCAATGCAATCAGCGCAGATGCTGACTCGATACTATTTTATTTGTGCATAAATCTGTCACGTATTGAATCATGAAAAGTACTGCCTGCAATTCACCTAGCATCAAGTAAAATAGATGCTTCTGAAGATTTAAAAATAACAACTTACTCGAGGTTAACGTGTTCTGCATAGAATTTAAATTAAGGAAATTTTGTGCCATTTCAAATTAAAATTTTTTTTCGTAAATTGCTATACAGATTAGTGTAAATTCAGAAAAAAACGATATAAAAATTTGTAATGATCAATGGCTCTCTGGAGCTATGGGTTGAGCCAATTTGGAACAGAAAAAAATAAAATAAACTTCATTGCACGAAACAGCTAAGAAAACACTCCCGTATAGGAGAAATTGAGGCATGTATACGAAAGAGGTTAGCTAACAACTCCAATACAGAATTAATTTTTTTTAAATTATGTCGTCTAATATAAAACAGCCATTAAATTTCTATTTTAAGCTATATGCGTAAGCCTCCAGAAAACTTACGTTACCAAACAGACTATGCGCAACTAAGTTTCGTTTAATTATACAAATTTTTATTTCAATACCACTTCTCCATGTAGTGCGGTTTCTGTTCAGTAATCACAGATTTGGTATGGTTAGTTGGAACTTTTAATCTATATGGAGGCCATATGAGCTCCACCTAAAGGAAAAATATACTAACCAAGTTGAATTAGTTATTATAAAACTGAAAATTGTATGTGGTTTAGTGTGCGGCAGGGTGGCTCAGTGGTTAGAGCACCAGATTCCAAAGCAGACGTGCCCAGGTTTGAGCGTTATCCGCGGCAAATTCGGCCAGTACATGATGAGTTCCCAATAAGGACGGAACCGGTATACTGGATGAATTGCCTTTTCTACACTATACAATTCTTAGATTATACTGACATATGTAAGTAATTAATGGGTCAGGTGTTTATATCAAGACCGCAACCTTGATTATAATAATAAAACATAATTTATTGCGCGGAAGGTTGTAAAGATTCTGCAAATCAATTTTGCGAGCTTGAAGTAAACACAAATCACATTTTGTATTTAACCAGTCATCGTGCAAAACTAACACCAGTCACACGTACTGACGTGTTTCGAACTTCTATGATCATCATCAGTGTACGACGACAAACTGACTGGCGAGGATCACAATTAGATATGCGGCTCTCACCTCTAATAGTTTCACATAAATTTTACTTGACTGGAAATATCAAATGCACAATTTCTATACAGTTATAAACATTTAATAACTAACGCTAAAAAGTGCAGCAAGTTAGTAATACACGGCTGCAAATGCGTAATATAAAATTCAGATTGCACGTATATTAAAGCACACACTGCTGTTAAAATGCAAAAGAACATGTTCTGACAAACTTTAAGGCGTTTTAGATTAACAATTTACAGTCAAACTTATAGAAGCAGAGAGCATGTATGAACCACGGACCTAAACTGGGAGTTTTTCAATACGTGTAAAATATTCGACGATTTTCTCACTTTCTGCTGTGCTCGAATTTAATTATTCTATTTCCAATTTTAAACATTTTACTCTGTAAATAATAATCGTCTATGAGAAAGGAAGTGTTATACAATCTTGTATTGCAAAAGCTTTTAACATTAGTTTTAAATTATACTAATTAAAGAGTTCTGCGCCTGAATATCACTAGATATTAAGAAAATAATTTTAACGCGTTGTTTTTTCACTAGTAATATATCTTGATAGGTATTTGAATAATTCCAAAGATTTCCATACACTTCGCCTGTGAAATGCTAATTTCATCAAAATGCACATTTTCTTTTGTTGAACATCATAGAAGCACACATTAGGCGTTCAATCTTAATAATAAAAATTTATTAAGAAATAATCTAGACGCGACGAAGTCCGAAAATACGCTATTTTTCCTCCAGTGTGGGCCACCTATGTAAAGGCAAGAATTGGGCAGATCGAATGAAAAGACATTGAAAGCAGTTCTACCAAGAAATAAGTTCAGCCAGGTGGTTCACTTTTATCATTATTTGTTGTCATCGTAAGCTTGAACACTTGCTTACGTAGTTTATCGCTTCCCAAAGAATAGAGTCGAAAGCATTATTCAACTTTATAAGATGAGTTATAGTGAAAACGGTTGTTTTTATTTCTATAAATAGTAAAATTTATCAAAAGAACCAAAACAGGTCATCAAATAAAACAGGTCTAGTATTGTCGTGTATTTTATAATCAAAGAAAGCATACAAATGTAATGCAAAACAACTATGGGACCTATTCTAAAACCACAGGTATGCAGAATTATTATTATTATAATCAAGGTTGCGGTCTTGATATAAACACCTGACCCATTAATTACTTACATATGTCAGTATAAACTAAGAATTGTCGTTTTTTCCATTACATCTTCTTCTATGGAAGCACATACCATATCTATATTTTATATCATCCTACCTATGGAAAAAAATAAAACGAAATTTTGAGTGAAACGTAAGTATATCTCTCATAATTTAGCATTGAACGTCTGAAAAGGAAAATTTATATATCTATAAAAAAGCTGGTCAAACAGAGTATTAAACCGGAGGAGGGCATTAAATAGGCCGGCTAAAAATTACGATTAGTGTTTCCTTTAATTCTGAAGATTTGACTTAAATAAATTATTACTAACACTAATAGCGTGATCAATGATTTCTCAATTAAAAAATATATATGGATATGGAAAAGGATGCTAAACAAATGTCATCTTGATTGAATATAACTTGTGCAGTCGAAGTTCCTGTTATGTGAAATGGTTGTTAGTCTACTAGAGGCAAACGCAGAATTTTATCTTCATTAAAATATATGTCAATTATAGTTTTACCTTCTTAATTGAGTTTGTCATCGTGCTCTGATAATTAACATGGAAGTTTCAGGCTAATCAGTACGTGTTATTAATTTAATTAAACATTATTGCTTAATCGATATTACTTGCGCTAAATAAAATGTTCACATGAGCTCATTTTGCGTTACACCAGAGTAGATATCAAAGTAATTGCACAGAAACTAAATTGCACCATCAACAAGGATCAAAGTAATGAGTAACTGAATACAACTGCTAACCGTAAGTAGAATTAGAAGATAGATAAATTGTTATCGAAATATCAACTAAAAACTTGTCAACGATAGTTCAGAAACCATAGATAAAAAATTAATATACGCACACAAAGATGTAGCTCGTATAAAGTTAAAATAGATGGATAAATCAATATTAATGCGAATAATTTACCTCTAGCTACATTAAATTTATTAAATTATTAAGTTTAAAAATAATTAGACCTGATAGTATGTGGTATTTTATATTTATGAAATTCTGTCTAAAAATTGATTGCAAAGGCATTCTTCCAGACTTATTTAATTTTCCGTCAATTATTTTTAAAATCGAAATTTTTTTAAAATTTAAATTCTACATTTCTAACAAAAATCTTTCTGAATTATTATTTTATTACTTGTGATTTATGATTTGGATGAAGACGCATGATGTCTTCATACTTTGTGCTAATATTGACTTTGAAAGTATACGTAGGAGTGGGAAATAGTTAATAATTTGGCGTCTATGCAGTTTTCCTTTTACATTTTGTCATTGAAAGTTGTATCGGAAGAGTCACTATGCATAGCGGAATAAATTTCGAAATCATTTAATAAATGGGCAACTATATACTTGTAAAAATAAATCCATTCTATTTGACAAATTTGTAATAAAATCGAAATGACAAATTTCTACATCGGTAAGACGATATTATTACCCAAAGCGCAACAGCCGGAGAAGTCGTGCTCGTGGATGTCTATAATTTTGAACCGAGAATGGGTTTTTATTTTTATTTTTAAATATTCTAAATTTCTGGTCTGATCTCCTTTCTGGAAAACTTCTAAATTTGGAATTTATATAAATGCAATTCTTTAAATCAAGTTTGCGAGCTTGAAGTAAACACCAATCCCACGACGGCAAACTGACCAGCGAGGATCAAACCGCATCGAATATATATGGAAAGTAAAATTACATATGTGTCTCACATTTTTAGTAGTATCGCATACATTGTACTTGTCTGAAAATGTCGGCTGCACAATTTCTATGCCGCCACGAACTTTAATTGTTTTCAGCTTTCGTCACATATACAGACAAAAGCAATACAATTAAACAATAATTGATTGTGCGGGTGGTGGTAAAAATTCTTTAAATTAAGTTTGCGAGCTTCAAATAAACACCAATTACATTGTATTTAACCAGGCGTTAATGTTCGTGATTGCATAGAAATTGTGCAGCCGTCATTCAATTCAAGTTCCATATGTGCGAGACTGCTAGAGGTGAGAGCCGCATGTCTAATTTTTCTTTCCATATATATGCAATGCGGTTTGATCCTCGCTAGTCAGTTTGCCCTCGTACTCTGAGGAGTTTTATGGAAGGTAGAAACGCGTCAGTGCATTGCGATTGGCGGTAGTTTTGTTTTGTTGTCCGACGACTGGTTAAATAAAATGGGATTGATGTTTATTTCAAGCTCGCAAACTTGATTTAAAGAATTGTTACCACCAACCGCGCAATCAATTACACAATTATTTGTATTGCTATTATATGTATTTGTGGCGAAAGCTGCAGGAGTAAATGAACGTGACTGCATAGAAATTGTCTAGCCGACATTTCCAGTCAAGTTAAATGTATGCGAGTCTCCTAGAGCTGAGAGCCGTATGTCTAATTTTGCTTACCCAATATATACAATGCGGCTTTTCCTCACTATTCAGTTTGTCGTGGTACTCTAATGATGATCATGGAAAGTCGAAACGCGTCAGTGCGTTGCGACTGGCGGTAGTTTTGTTATGTTATTCGACGACTGGTTAAATACAATGGGATTGGTGTGTACATGAATATTTTCTGGATTTACTCTTGATCTCTTCAGAATTTTCTATATATACTTTTTTCTTGTCTGATTCTTTAATTTATTTGTATCCTTATCACATCGCTTTATCATGAACCAAATGTTGCGATCAGATTCCATCATCCCTATCATATCTCAGAAGTTACTATCCAATCTCACTGACCTCCAGCAACAAGTGGTCGATGTCACAGGCTTGCTTGGAGCCTTATCTGGGAACCTCTCTATTTCCGCCTTGCAGGCACACCTGTAGTGTCAGGCCGATGACTTTCTTAATGGCGTTTCGAGGTCGCTTTGCGCAATCACGGAAGACGCAACCGCTACCTCTGGTCTCCCCACTCTCCCCTCTCAAAAGATAATCTGGCCTCAGATCCGATCAATCAATTGGGAGACAACTTTCCTTATCTCAAAGATGTCTCTACCCGTAAGCGTCGTGCTTTTGTGCTTGCTTTTCACAAAAAACTGTCCAACAATGAGCTTCAACGGCTAAAATCTCGTTCACCCTCAATATTAACAGGCAAAGTCAAATAAAAGCGTGATTACACTTTGTTACAGCGGACAGCCGAACAAACATGGAGCTCTCTCTGCCAGTCATCGCATTCCCTTCCGAAACTAGAGACGTTTACCCTGGCTGGACTATTCCAAAAAACGGCGATAATTTTACGGAGGCATCCTCGGTGACGCTCCTTCCTTCGGACCTATCATGCTGAGCACCTTCCTATTTGAAGGGCTCTCCTTAACCACTAGCTCATACAGAGAAACCCCAAATTCCACCCAACAAACGTAAGCTATACTGCGTTGTTGTGGCCGTCCCCGCCGCGTAACAACTACTAATGGAACACCTCCTCCAGTCTCCAGTGCCAGTCCTAAACCCTGACGTCAGCCAATATCACGTCCGGTGCAGTGTTTCTTAAATTGTCAAAACGTAAGATCCTTACGGCCCCGCAGGCCACCGATTCATCCACTACAACCTTCTCTGCTTCCAACCATACCAATACCACCCAGAAAAGTGAAGCCACAGCCTCTAGTCAGTTATTGTCCACTCCCACCACCGTAACGCTGCTTCAGAGCCCTGAAGACCAGCCATCGTCCTGATTTCAAAATACTCAACTTCCACACCCGCTTCACAAAAGCGGGACAAAGAAAGTCGAGATCCACGTTGATCGTACTATGCTCATCAGCAAACAATCAATCACCCTTATCAGCACTTGGTCACGCTCCGGCCGTTACTAGAACACTCCAGCACGCTTTCCCTTCCATGTCTAACATTCTTTCCCATAGATCCCTTTCGGAAATTCTTATCAATTGCAGATCACTTACACCCAAAATCAAACAATTGCGAGCATTTTAATCCTCAAACGAGCTCGATATGTGCTTTCTTGTTGAAACGTGGCTGTCTCCTTCCATACACTGCGATGATCTTTTCCTCATTAATGGTTACCTTATTTCGAAGCGACAGAGTTGTTGGACGAGGGGGTGGTCTGGCTGCATATGTCCGATACTCTCTCATGCCTAAACGTTTGTCCACATCGAACTCACCTAGAAGAATTCTTTTCATTTCATCTAATGATTCTAGATTAAAGCTTATCTGCTCGCGTTGTCTATAAGCCCGAACCTCTCAATAATCGACGACACTCGTGGGGCCCAACTTATGTCCACTCTTTTTACTCAACATTCCGGTCAATATATCGCTGTAGCTGGCATTAACCTTTCTCTGGCTAACTGACAAAATCTAACGTCAGAAAGTCTTCCGTTACTTCGGCTCTTTGCGGAAACCTACTAAATCAACTTGTGCACTTTCCTACCGAAGGAAACAATCAACTCTATTGTGTCCTCTTCAACAAAAATGGGACCATTGTTCAATCTCGTGAGACCTTTTCTAATCACGACCACTAACAGGCATTCTTTCTTATTCATCTTCTATCCTCTATCTCAAGATAAAGCATTCAATGATTCATACGATTCACTGACTGGGAAGAGTTTAGCCGACTCTGTGATGCCGTTAATTGTGGTGATTTAATTCTCCTAGACAAACTCTCTGGTGATTTTTCGATGTCCATAACGTCTTATCCTCCCAGTTTGATTCGGTCACCTCTATTCAACACATTTGCAAGACGAACAAGCTGAGCACTTTGTTTAAAGCACGCAATTCTAGATTACGCACCTCTTTACCTGTTCACGCTCTCGCAATCCGACGTATGGATGAGCTCATTAAACAAGTAATCAAGAAACAAACGCTCAGTATCGAAAAATGCATTCGAACAGATCCTAACTCCCGTAAAATATCGCAATCATCAAAATCACAAATATATACTTATTTCGTTCGGACGACTTCAGCTTTGCCGACGACTATCTAAATTATCTCGTAGATTCTTACTCCATTCTGACTCCAGCTGCTGAGATGCTCGATAACGGTGACGCTGAGAATTCGCGTTGATTCAATATTTCACAAGTCACCGTCGTTCAAGCAATCAAAGACATTTAATCTAAACATCAATTTGATCAATACTGTATCTCTGTCAGCATGATTGCTCTTCTAGGTTAGAACAACCTCTCGCTGATTGCTGATTTTACCAATAGATGCCTCGAGACTACCTATCTTCCCCAAAATTGGAACATCGTCGATCTCTACATTCAAATATCTCCACCTAATAACTATCGTCCCTACTTTCAGTAAAATCTTCGACAGGATCTCTATAGTTTAATCTACTCTTTCATTAAGTCTCGAGATAACTTCTGCCTCCTTTATGATCAACATGGTTTATTAAATAGCCGCCCTTCTTCCGCCATCTTAGTCAGTGTTCTTTATTAATGGTACTCTTCGACTTCTAAAGGTCACGAATGCATTCTTCTCTTCCTACATATATCTAAGGCTTTTGATTCATTATCGTTTTCGGCAATTAAATCCGCATTATTGAGCAGTGGTATTTGCGGCAGCGTCCTCAATCTTATCAGTTGCTATATCTAAAACTGTTACATAATTGTTAAAGTCGGAAATAGTCACTCCAGGTCAGCCCTTATATTGTTCTAATATTGATGACATGGTAATAGTAGTCAGCAACCCAACATCGTCCAACCCTTCCGTACCTCTTATTACTCAGCTTCTATATTCGTTACACTCTCAGCTAAGCAGAATCAATCTTAAACTAAATCCCGATAAGACTCAACTGATGAAACGTACCTCAAACCCATTATATTCTCTCCCGAACACAAATTTTCCCCTTGAAATCTAAATAATTCATTCGGACAAACACTTTGGTATCTAATATTTCTAAATCACTAGACTTCTCATTACATCTTAATCAAACTACTACCAAACTCTTCAAGACCAATAACTCCATTTAGCAACTCACATTATTTAAAACCTCTCATCTCATATGCTAGCGAATTTTATTGCCCTCTCACAATATCCATTCTTACGCAATCAAACAGATTTCTAGATTTCTAAAGCGTGTCTTCCCTCTTAGCCAGAACAATCGGTAGCGCCTGCTCCAGGAAAATCTTCTCCCGCCATGGTTTACCCGACACTCACGTGACACCCCTTTCATTAATAAGATCTCAACTTGCTTGTCACTGTCAAACTTCACTCACAAAAGTAACCACTATGCTACGCACGATAGCAAATCTTCAACTCAATCCAACCATACTCCCAATATATATAACGAAATACATATTTTCCAAAGCCACACGTGTACTTAACGCGCTCCTACGGAAATTAAACTCCTACCCCAGCGTGAGTTTAAGAAGGCAGTTTAAATTCAATTCTTTCACAAATTCCTATGCGAGAGCTTTGATTGGAAGTGCAACTGGTTCCTTCTTCATTCATAAAAAAATTTTACCCCCTAGGCTTTGAACTAATTTCGGAGCATTAAGTTACTTCTTGCTTACTTCAAAATTAGACAAGTCGCCTTTGATTCTAAACGTCAAATATTGGCACCTCAATACCATTTATGTTTTACTGCATTCAAGTATTAAGTACTTTGTCATAATTCTCTCTATTAATTCTCCTCATTTTGTTTTGGCAAACGATCGGAAATTCGAAAATTCTGCTGGGTTATCTGACGGTACACAACCGACGTTGGTTCTTCCTCGCCTTCCAACAGTCTTAATTTCATTCAACTGAAGTCAGTGAACTCTGCAAGAGACACTGATATTTTGGCTCTTCACAATCTTTAATCTAATCTACTTTACCATAGCTAATACTACCTTAAAGGAACTTGAAAATTGCAACAAAGAACTCCAACGTTCGATGTTTGTAGCTAGTCCTTTCTCGCATTCAACTCAGTCTAAAATTCAACGACACCAGATCCTGCATTGATATTCTGACTCTTCACAAGCCTTAATCTACTCGATCCTTACCTAGTCAAGTATGATCTCTTTCTCCTCAGAACGGACTATCACAAAGTTGATGAAAGCACTTCTCTTTCACAACATCTATCATCCTTATCGTTAAATACTTTGCTAGTCACTATTTCATTCAACTTTACATATGCCTACTTTTCAATTGGTGGGCCTGTTGGCCTTTGTTGCCAAATAAATGTATTATTATTATCATTATATACAATCTTATATTCAAAAATAATTGCTTTAAGACTCACGATAGGCATTAAACAATAGTTTAGTTATGGTTATATAATATACGCTAAAAACGTTTGGAAGTATGACATCATAAGAAGCTAACATCATATAAAGTCTCAACAATGCGACTTCAATGCTAACTCACTCTATATAATATATATACCGAGTCTGTAAATGATACCAACACTATGGCTATTTCGCCAGTACCCGACACCAACGTCATAGTACCGAAAGGGTACATTGTACTAACACTATGGTTGTCGAGTAGGTACATGGTACCAACACGATTTATTTCAATGTATGCTCTAGTTCACCAAAATTGAGAATTACAACTATTTCTGAACACCTGTTACTCCATAAAATCCATACACTCTGGCCTTGATCAATATCAGTTACCGCACTTCGCGGTAATCAGGACATTAATAGATAAAATATATAACAGTTAGATACTTTTTGTACTGTACATAATATGCAATTATGTATTATGTGTTGCGCACCTAGTAACAAATTGAAATTTATTAAGACATTTCACTAAATTTAAAAAATGTACCGCATTGGGACGGAATCTCTATTTTGAAGCGAACAGTTTTATCCATTGTTTGCCTTAAACAATTGATGTAGAATGGCGACGTTTGTGAATTTTATTTCCCGTGTCATCATCAGGCCTCCAATCACACATGCAGATTACGATGCTCAAAATAGCGGATTTAAATCTGCTTATCATATCTCTTCATTACAAATAGCATTCGATTAAGTCAGCATTTTTTGTTTCAATTTATAAATTTTTTGTTTGATTTTATTGATTGAAATATTTTCGCAACATGCTACATTAACCAAGAAAGGCATCTATGAAAAGTCGTAATCTCCATGCTTTATCTGACGTCCCATTCCTCCGGTTTAAGTTGTTCATATTTGTACCATTGACGTCGTCATTGTGTCTTGTTCATGTTGATCTTTTGAAGATGGTTTTCCTGACGTTGACAGTGTGATTCATTCATGCTTCTCACTTAAAGCTGGTGTCGTTATACACAATCTTCCATACTATTTACTCCAATGAAAACATACCAGTTCCTTGCAAAATGGAGTCAAGCTATTCTTGAAATTCTCGTTAGCTACCCATGCATGCGATGCCAATCGCAAATCGGACGACAAATAGCTTTTAGTGTTGATCCTTTTAGTTCAAGTCAGCACTACGCGACACACCTTAGATCTGAGTGCTCCAACGAACTCATTTACAAAACTTAAGTCCAATCAAGTCATCTTAGAAAGTTTACAAAAAAACCTCTAGGTTGCCTAAAAGGTTCTCCATAAAACATTTCCGCTTTAGAAGTTCCAAATTGTGCCCTACGCCTATTGCGCATTTGTAGCAAAACTATGAGAAGATCGTGTACCCAGCTCAGCCCATTGGCACACCATAATGCAGTTTTCAATTCACGATGCAACCTTTCAAACATACCATTTGCTCGAGGATCTTACTCACTAGTATGTAGTACAACTAGTTCTTTGGAATTCCTGGATTTAATAAAAGGCACTAACATGAACTTTTTATCACGATAACTGGTAATCTTTACAGTACACCATGCCGCGACATTCAATTATTTAAAAGCGCGAACAAAACTTTCTGCGTTGTCATACTCAATAAAATGGCCACTTCAAGTTGACGATTAAATTAGTCAATCACTATGAGTAAATATTTCGGACTATTTATTTAGTAAATCTCGAGCGCCAATATGAACATGGATTTAAAAATCAATTTCAATAATGTGATGCTTCGCGTCAGCAACCAAAAATTTCCACCTAAAGGATTTCTGTCTTAATGTCACCAACAACTCCTTCATCTCCGTTGTGCCTATTGGACTACCGTTGACGGCCCGTAGTTGATAGATAAATGTGTAGAAATCTACACCCACCAAATCCGACCTAACTATGCGCACTTCAGCACTTGTGTCAATAAGAGAGTAAAGCCCACTCAATTCGTTCCAAATAACTAATTTGTTGCTGGAAAGCCCGGCAATGTTCTCAAGATCTTTGCTAAAGTAGAATCTAACAGACTTGCAAGTTGTCTTGGTGAAATCTTTCGTAATTATAGCCTTCAGTCTTGGACTTAATAGGCACATATTGGAGCCTATCTGACGTAACTACACGTACGGCTCCTACCAGTTGGAATTTTATTTGGCAGCAAAAGTCATCTGGCCCGACAATTGTAAATATCAAGGTACAATTAAAACGCAGGATTATGAACGAGTAGGCGTAACAGTGACTAAAAATTATTTATTAGTAAAGATAGCGAAGCGCCTGGAACAAGGCGGGTAATAAAAGTACTACCCACTAGTTATAGCAGAGTTCAGCATAGACACCCATAAAGAAGGTAACATTAACTAGTATAATATTGGGTAGAACGGGTTTTGGAAAAGTGACTGAATTTTTATTCTTAGCAGCAATTCATGCGATAAACACACGAGGAACCAAACAGGAAATTTACTACTTCATAGTCTGGTGAGGATCCCTTGAAATTGAAATAGAAAAAAGCAAGGTTAGAATTTAAAAGGATTATCAAGCAAACCTTTGTGAGCGAATGCCGCGGAGACAATACTGGATAATTTTCTACCGTTACAACTACCGAGTCAACAGCCACAAGTGTCCCGAATAATGGTCAAGTGAATTACAGGCATGAAAAGAGTAGGGGAATTTCCATTTGATGTTATGCCTGAGGAATTAATTAAAGAAATGCAGATAAATTTTTTTCTTAAATTCATCGCGTGGTAGTGTTGAAAACTCTCGACAGTTCTGACTAAGAGAGAAACACGTTTCATAAAACTAGAAAAAACCCTGCTCTAGAGCAGAAAAGAAGTTTACGTGAGAGGACAATAAAATTCATTGGCACAAAAAATGAGGCAGGACGTATGCTTTTAACAGTGAGTCTCAGGGTAAATTAACTTTAAAATACATAAAATCCCTGCATTTATTTTCAAGCGCAAATGAAAACACTAAGCTTGATAACATTTACTTATATGGTTGTTAGTTATAAATAGTTAAATATAGTTATAGTCATAAATCTCTTCAAAGCTCTTCCCACGAAGATAAAGCTCCTACCCCAGAACGAATTTAAAAAGGCAGCCCACAAGTACTTCTTTATCAAATTTCTATGTGAAACGACCGATTGGAAGCGAAATTTGTTCCTCCTTAAATCACAACATTTCTTTCACCTCCAGGCTATTCTCTTTACTAGTTACGGAGGGCGAAATCCATCCGGCTGAGATCTAATTTCCACTTTTCCCCTATGGTTTTAAATCTCTCACTCTTGACTCCCTGATACCATTTCTATTCTCATTTTTCATTCTATCACATCTATATAGTGGATACTTTACCACGTTTTGCTCAACTAATCCTTTCCCTTTTTGTTTCAGCGAAAGACCGGCAACTCAAAAGCCTGCTGGACCACCCGACGGTTTGCATCGGACATCGACTCCCTCTCGTCTACCATCAGTCATAACCTCGTTCAACGGAAGCCAGTGAACCCTGCACGAAACACAAGCTTCAATCTAGCCGACTCCATTCTAGTCAATTCTACACTACAGAAATTCAATATCCACGACAGAGAACTCCGTCGGTCGACGTCTGCTTCCAGTCCGCCACCACTTTCGATCTCACACTCAAATCCATCTGTCCGACACCAGCCTACCCCGCATTGATGCTCGGACACTTCATGGACTCAATCCAAATTTATCTTGTCTAGTCAAATGTAATCTCTTTTTTTCACCAGACTGAACTATCATGAAGTTGATGAAAGCACTTCTCTTCCTCAACTCCTCCCTCCCTTGTTGTTAAATACTTTGCTAGTCACAATTTCATTCACCTCCACATATCCTACCTTTGATTTGTTATTTCAATGGTCGGGCCTGTTGGCCTTTGTTGCCAAATAAATGTATTATTATTATTTGAGGGTAAATTAGAAAAATATTTATAAATTTATTAGTGTAGAGGCTCCAACACTATTAGCTAATGCGAGCCCTATGGACGCCAAATCAAATTCAGTCTTAGTGCACCCATAGGAGTCTGATAAAACAGTTTTCGCTTCCATAACTATCAAATTCATGCCTACAACTTCCTGTACGAAATTATCAGTGTACTAAAATTTAAGTTTAGCCTCCATGTTAATCACACTTAAATAATTAACTAATTAATCAAGTAATAGACGATGGACTGCACCCGAGTATATAACCTGGAAAGAGATCAGACGCGATAAACAGAATAATCAAATCATCTGTTCCTAAACGATCCTAAAAAGCACAAATGAAAACGGATACTCGTTGGTGAAATCTTATATTTTGAGGATCAATTTTTGAAAAAACCCGATCTGAACACTGAATTGGCAAATGAAGCTTGCTAGAGAAAATCCCACCAGTTAGTCCCAGAATACAGAAAACTCACACTACACACAATTCAAAATTATATATATATATATATATATATATATATATATATATATATATATACTGCAAAGGATTTAAACAAAGAATGTTCTACAATTTAAACGAATATTTTCTCTTTTAATAATATTCATTTCAATCAGCCATGGTGGTTTAAATTTATCAATAATTGTTACTTTAATTTTGTCGGAGGAAATATCTTCCTGTATATACACCACCTTCTCAAAAAAGATGTCTAGTAATTGACGTAATCCTTATTCTTCGGCTGACGTTGAACTCTTCTTGAGCTAGTTGTGCATACTGGTGCCTCTGTTGTCGACGTTGCGTCTTGTTCATTTGTCACTGTTAGTTCGTCTGATTTTGATAGAACGTGGTCTTGTAGCTCGTTTGAACATGATTCTCATGCCGTCAACAACGCGTCTTGTAAAAATTGCTGGTTTGACCTTAGAGCCTGTGTGATCGGATTGCACACATCCGACTCGTCTCTGGAACGATGGTCCTTCAATCTTATCGTCAATCCAGATAAACTGATGAATGCAACGATCCAAATTAACACAGTCATCCATACCATATACTTCTAGGACGACAATTCTGTCTGTCATTCTCTAGACCTTATACGGTCCTTTGTAAAATGGAGCCAGGCAGTTGTTCCTATTTTCATTAGTTAAATAAGCATTTGAGGCCTATCTTAGATCACTTTTCTAGTCTTTGTCAGAGCTAAACGACACATCTTATTTCTAATTGCTCCTACAAACCAATCTACTTAGCTAGAAGCCTAGTCAAGGTTACTTCGTGTCTATTAGAAGATCTCCAGGCAACCTTAATGGGTATTATTATAATCAAGGTTGCGATATTTATATAAGCACCTGACCCATTATATACTTGTATTTGTAAATATAAAGTAAGAGTTGTATAGTGTAGAAAAGGAAATTCATCCAGTATACTGGTTTTGTCCTTATTGGGAACTATTCATGTACTGGCCAGAATTTGCCGCGGACATGGATCGAACCTGGACACGTCTGCCTCGGAATCTGGTTCTCTAACCACTGAGCCACCCTGCCACACACAACACACACTTTTCAGTTATATACTAACTAATGTAACTTGGTTAGTCAATTTTTCCTTTAGGTGGAGCTCATATGGCATCCATTTAGACCCAAAGTTCCAACTAACCATCAACAGATTTTTTAGTTACGTGTTCAACAACTCGTATCGAACTTTATAATTGGATGAAGCGGTATCACGCATGCTAATCCGATATATCATGTATCATAAGATTTTATGAATTATTCCAAATGACTTACCTATTCTACACTATACAATTCTTAGTTTATACTGACATATGTAAATAATTAATGGGTCAAGTGCTTATATCAAGTTCGCAACCTTGATTAAAATAATTGTTATCACCGCCCGCGAAATCCAATTTTCGTTTAACCTTCATGGTTCTCCATATACCAATACTGCTATTGAAGTTCCTAAATGTGCCCTATATCTTTTGCCCATGTCAAGTAATACTATAAGAAGATCGTGTACCCAGCTTGTTCCACTAGTACACCTCAACGCAGCTTTCAATTCACGATGCAGCCTTTCTACCATCCCATTCGAATGTGGAGTGTATGCGCTAGTATGCAATACATTTATTCCCATGATATTGAGAGACCTTATGAAAAGCTCTGACACAAATTGACTACCGCGATCACTAGTGGCCCATATCGGAACACCATAACGCGATACCCATTTATGTAGGAACGCGAACAAGATTTCTTACGCTAGCATATTCTTCAAGATCGCTTATTCAAATTGGCAACTAAGACGATCAACCATTGTTAGCAAAACCTTTTGACCGCTAACTTCAGGCATCTAGAGAATGTCTATATATACATGTCTGAGCCGTCCGGTTGGTATCTCCATATTTCGTTTCTCCGACCCAATGTCTCCATACTTTACAAGTTTGACACTTAGCACAGGTTATCATCAAAGCCCGTATGTCTTTAGACATATGCGGCCATACGTATCTATCAGTAATCAGTAAAATGGTGGCTTTTATGGATGGGTGTCCCAAATCGTGTAATGTTGATTTATTTTGGCGCGTAACTCCAACAAACATGAAAGTATGTATTAGGTGTTGCGAACCTAGTAACAAATTAGTTCAGTTGTGACTAGAAGGATAAACCAAAGGCAGCATGAACGGAAAGTATAATCTCATGCACATTCGTTTCGTGCTTACTGGCGACTCATCAGTAGGAGCCGGTATTACGCCCTTTAACCACTATATATTTGGTCAAAGAATGTGGAATAATAGGACGGTACATTCTTTGACCAAATATATAGTGGTTAAAGGGCGTAATACCGGCTCCTACTGATGAGTCGCCAGTAAGCACGAAACGAATGTGCATGAGATTATACTTTCCGTTCATGCTGCCTTTGGTTTATCCTTCTGGTCACAACTGAACTAATTTGTTACTAGATTCGCAACACCTAATACATACTTGCATATATATTAGCTCTTCGCAACAAACAGTATTTAACTCCAACACATATGCCCGGGATTGGTCTCTGTGCGTTTAGCATAACAACAACTTGTCACTAAGGAGCTTCGAACATAGCCGGGCCTCTTAGCCAATATTAACGTAAAGAGAGCTGATACTTGCTCTTCCTCAATTTTACTGACAAAACTGTTAGGAGAATTTTCTAGATTCGCCAATGGGCCTTGACGTATCAGCTCGACGTCTGTTTCATTCGGTCTGCTAAGTGTATCTGCTACCACATTCTCTTTACCAGCAATATGAGACAGTGAAGTCGAACTCTGCAAATCGGGTAATCTGGGAATTCACCCTGAAATAGTATGCTCATCAACAGCTTGTGATCTGTCAAAAATTCAATCCATTTCTCTTGAAACTAAAGGATGAAACACTGCAAGGTGTTACTCACCCCCTCATGCGACTATGGGGCGGGGTAAAGTACTGTCCTAACCGCTGAAGTATTCCTAAGTGTGTGTCAACAGCCCCACGCCTTCTCTGATGGTCCTTGTTTTGGAACTATTGTTAATTTGAAATGAGTCAAGAAATCCATCGCAACGATATGGTTTTTGAAATCAGCTACCAGAAAGTTCCACTTAAATGAAAATTTATCACAAAGTCGCTTACAGTTCTTTTATCCCCATAACTCCTATCGGACTACCATTGGCTAACCATAGTTGATAATCAAATGTGGGGCAATCCGCTTCCACAACATATTACCTACCTATGCCTAGTTCTGCACCAGTGTCAATGAGAAACTCCAGACCGGTCAATTCATCTCTAATAATGAATTTATTGCTGGATAATCCATCAACGTTTTCAAGGTCTCCGCTTAAGCAGAATCTAACGCTCTTGCCATCTGTGTCGGTGCACTTCTCTATTGTCGCATGTTTCGACTTTGCCTTAAGTATGCCTTTTATATGCACATCAGATAGCCATTGCAATGGAACCCCACCCTCCAATGAATCCTACTAGTGGGTGTTTTATACTTTTCCTTGTGAGGGATATCTATACCGTTCTTTGCTTCGTATCCATCTGGGTTCACCTAAACGCGGGTATTGGAAGTTTATCCGTGGCACTTCTTCCATATTCACGACGTGCTTACCACAATCTGCGCAGCCTATCGAAGCGATGAAGCGAATGACTCCCTCGAAGCCTAGAATTTCTATCCTGACATTGAAATTGCGATATAGATCTCGCCATATCATCAATTTTTTAATTCATATTTGCCACCTCTCTTAATAAGTAAAGCACATTTTCCTGCAATGTCAGGATAGCTTCTGTATCTGCTCTGCCTGGCTGCACCATAAATTTATCTGCTGGCATAGCATGTACCTGCGGTTCCTGCTCTTTGAACACACCGTTTAGTCCTCTGAATTTATTTGGCCAATCAACATTCATTGTCTCAAAAGCCTCTAATATGGCTAATCCTGGATGGTAGCTCAGCTGTAAAAATGGAGTTCACCACATCTTTGGATATATTCAAACCGGAGGCTTTTTCAAAAAGGCGTTCATGAAATTCTGAAGGAAGTTGACGCCCCATCATTTCTAGACGTAACAACTCGCATATTTTTGCGAACTTCCAAGATGATATCTCTGTTGAATTTCGGCACTATGTGGTTCTTCTTCAACAGTTCTATTTCTAAAATTATCTCGGGTACTTCTGAAATACTCTGGCAATGCCATCCATGCTACGGCAATTTTCTCCAAAGGTTTCACAATAAGGTAAGCTTTAAATATAATTCGGCATCTCCCACCAAAACTGAATGTTTTTCGGATCTGTAAGGTGGTAGACTTATAATTTTGGATTGTCACGGACGCAAGATTTTGTAAGGGCTCCAACCCTATTATCTTATAAGAGCCCCATAGACGCCAAGTCAGATTCAGTCTTTTTGTGCCTAAATATCTGATAAGATGGTTTTCTCTTTAATATCTGTTATGTTCATGTCTAGAAAATCTTGAGCTAAATTATCAGTGTCCTCAAATTTAAGATTAGCCTGTGTTAATCACACTTAATTATATATCTGGTTAATCTAGTAATATGCGAAGGAGTGTAGTTTTTTGAAACACCGCACCCGAGTATACAACCTGGAAAGAGATTAGACGCGACAAACAAAATTATTAGATTAACTGTTCCTGAACGATCCCAATATGCAAAAATAAAAAAACGAAAATTCGCTTTGAAGGCTTATATTGTGAAGATCAAGAATTGTAAAACCTGAGAAGCAAAACGTCAAATGAAGCTTGCCCGAGAAAATCACGCAAGAACAGTTATGGAATACAAACTCGAATAACGCACAATTCAGAAGTGTATATACAGCAAAATAAATGAAAAAAGAATGTTCAAGAAATTAAACAAATATGCTCTGTTTTCATAATATTCGTTTCATACAACTACGGTCATTTACATTTATCAATAAATGTTACTTTAATTGTGCCGGAGGAAATATCTTCCTCTATATTAGACAAGAAACAAATTGAGTTGGAAAATTTATCCAAATAAAAGCTTCAAAATAATGACTCCGCTATTTATAATGATCAGAGGTACTAAAGTGTTCAATAAGCAATGGACAAACCCCGCATAACTGTTCTGATTGAATGAATGAAATTAAGAAATCTCCCTTTAGGTGTTGGTGCTTCAATATAATCCTGAGAGTATCTTCCCCAACCAACTAAGCTATCATCTAAAAAAATAATTACATTTCGCTAAAAATCGATTTTCGTGTAGTATGCAAATGGCATTTAAAATTAAAACACTCGCTTCAATCAATGAGTAAAAACCCAGAGCCATGATAAACAATACACGTGTTACTCTGAGAAATAATAAACATAGTAAAAATCCAGCACAGAAAATGAAGAAAGTAGTACGAAGAAAACAATTAATACTGCTCTTTTATAAATTAAAACTATAAATATAAGAAAGAAATATATCTACAAGAATTCACTATAATGATATTTACGCTTATTTTATATGCTAGATCCATAGAATTTAAAAATTAAAAATGACAATAGTTTAAGGTAATGTCAATCGTGTAACGCTTTGGCTAGAGTACCTTGCGACGTTACTAAAACGACAAAACTAAGATCGGAAAGGAACACTCACTGTTAGTGACCCTTAATAGGCCTTGAGAGGCATTCACTGGAAAATTCCGTGAGAGTTCTTGAACATTAGCAGAGTTTAGATGCACATAATTTCCTCTATATACTGGCTTTTGTGTCTCGTTCGTGGGCTGGTGATCCGTTGAGAAGGTGTACGTGACAAAGTAGAATTGACGAAGAAGCATATGTCATTTGCTTTTCGAAAGCCTCGACTAGCCTTGTTGAAGGTCTGAGGCAACAGAGACATGGCTGCTAAATGTAAAAATCCTATTAATAGATGATCGATTAAGTAGGACTGGACTATTGACGTGACTGAACACTATCCAAATTAGTGACACAGCATGGCAAGCTCAAGTATGACAGCAGTCATATATAGTCAGTGCACAAGAGAAGGCGATAGCAATCACAGGCAGCAAGTAGAGCAGAGCGTGTTGCATGGTAATTAAATTGCTTAAATGGATTCGAATTCGCACGTAATTGGTCAACGGAACCACGCTTTCTCAATGGTCAAGCGAATTAAATTTTGAATATTTTTGCCAAAATTTCGGCGAATTAATTTGAGCTGTTACATCACTTTTCTGTCTAAGAAAAAGGAAAAAGTGAAAAAATCCTCCGTGCGTAGCTTGATTTGTTCTGTAAAGTGGAGTTTGCACTCAGTTAAGAATCTGGTCAATAATCTGCCCATATTTTAGCCAAGAATATATCGTAAAATGTTGATGCTTGCCTTTTGCATATTCATTAACTGCTTCAACATTGAAATGATGCTAAATAATTACTAGGTATTACTACACAATTGTTAGCCGTAGTTGTGGGTCATACCACGTGAAGAAACATAGAGGAATGCTGATAAGTTTTGATAATCGCAGCATAAATATTGCATAGTGGATCGCAATTTAAGGCAAGCTGGATTACTACCAATGAGTGTTTGATACGGCCAATGTATCTAGCGTGTGATTGACGTTGAGGAACAGGATATTGAATAATGGATATGTGCGGTGCTTAACTAATGAAGTTGCGGTAGGCATAATGACTACTTATAATATGATATGAAACAGATTACTTCTTTTTTTGCTACACAAATCGTTAACTCTAAATTGATTTTCATATCAAAATAAGCAAGTAAGGGCTCAGGTGTTTTCTACACGGTACAATTAAATGGTGTATAAACAATACATCATGAGAAAAAAATGTTAAAACCAAATGAATTGCCCTCGAATAACTGTTCATAGACGGTAAACATTTGTTAGCTAAGACCTTCTGGTTATACCACATAAAACAAATGAGTATGAAATAAATGAATCGTGTGGATTCATGTGGTGATCATGTCACGCAAAATAGAACAAAATTTGTTCGCAAAAATTAGCATTCAATACGTAGAATAATGAATAATTAATGAAACAAGTCTATCAGCTAGACATAATTCAATATAAATTATTACGTGGTTGGGGTTGTATTCATTTGGAGCCTGAAACGTATGTAGAAGGTTGTGTATTTCTAGGATCAGTCGGTTTGATAAAAGGTTTCAATTGGTCTATGCTTACTGAAGATTTTTTCGCACCTTGCATGACAATAAAATATTTTTATGTCTGAACAAAATCCGTTGAGGACCGCGATACCAAGGTTGCAGTGTTTCAATAGCAGCGTTGTTATGAACGAGCACTTTCTTGTAACTATGGGCTTATGAACGAGGATAATGTCTCGGCTGCTGGATTGACAAGTTACAGAAATGAAGTCAAAGACGAGAAGCTATGAGTTCTGGGTCATTCTCTTCGGGTGGTAGACATGGGAGCTGAATAGGTACGATTGGGTCCATGCCATATAAGTTTGGTGACGCAGACGTTCTACTAGATTTGCGTATGCAAGAACGTGTTGCATGGAATAATAAAGGTAATGCATCGATCCAGTTTCCATTAATGGACGAAGATGCTAAATCTGCTTTTAGTTCCCTATGCATTCCCTATGCAAAGACTAGTGGTGACAAGCAGTAGTCTGACGTAAAGTGCATCCCATGAACCACATGGTAGTTCTGAAACGATCGGATGCAAAGTATGTAACTCTTTCAGTAATGGCCAAGTTAAGAACACTATCAAGAACTATCTTTGCAGAGATAAAATAATTAGTGACTTCATCTGAATAAATGGTGCTAAGATATAACGCCGCAGGCTACTCTGTAAATTTATCGATCATGGTTAGAAGGCAGATAAACCCTTGAACTTGAATCAGATTAACTATATCAATGTGAACAATGGATAGGCGTGACGTTGTTTGGAAATGTTCCAGTGTGCCGGGTAATTTTATTCTTTTAGCATATTCTCCTGCATAGTTATGCGTCATGATATGGTGTACCGATAAAATGCATTGTTGATCGAGGTAGTCAATCCATGTCCGAACTCCTTATCTGTTTGTTGAATGCTATAGAGATTGAAGTGTGGCGCAGCAATACATACACGTCCTGAGCTAATTGTATGGTCAAACACTGCACAGGAAACTATAGGCTGAATTGCGGTGTCCTATAGGAAGTATTTTGATACATGATTTGCTTATGATTTTTCTGGCAACGTGAAACAGGTGTACGGCACGAACATTGATATTAAGGCATTTTGATTTGGAGCAATTACGGTTACTTGGATTTTGATAGGTGATACAAATTGTCTAGTTTTGACCTTTATTTCAGTAGATTGGTTTGTAAGATCTTTCAGGGACAAAATGAGTCACTAAACTTTAATTAAGACTAGAAGTGCAAGGTCAGGGTGCTATATAACTTCCTATTTACAGTTGGCCTCACATACGTGCATAACAAACGAGAACAGAATTTTCCGGAATCTGTTTTATAAGGGACTATCATAATCAATCGTATGTCTGACGAGAATGCATTCAGAGTAATAAATGGTTCAGAAAAGTCTGTTGACCTGGATCGCTGCGCTCCGTAGTTTTCTTGGGCGGAAAGAGTGACTGAGGAACCAAACCAATTAAGGTATCAGGATTCTGAGGTAAGATCTGGTTTAATGATTTTATGGGGAAAAAGCAATTGTTAAAAAAACGCGAAAAGTAAATTTGGTCTAACTTTAAGACATCGAAAGAAAAAGAGGGAGAATTATGAACCGACACATTATGAAAATGGAATCTTGCAAATTACCAGCGCTACATGAGGAAATGCCCTCAGGAAGTGTCGTCAGTAGACCTAAGAATGATTTCTACATGTATGTATGAGCATACATCTTATACATGATGTTGTATTTGGAGGAAATGATCCCCACATTGAAAAATTGCTTAACATTTATTTTTGGACATTTGATATTACCGCCTGTTTCTCAAATTAATTTGCTTTAAAATTGTAATAATTTTTTTCTGAAATTTTTTTAGTAAAATTCTGGATGTTTCTGATTTATCAATGTTCACTCAGAAAATAAATTTTTGAGATTTTCTATTTGGTCTTGTCGCTCTAGCTGCGAACTTGCACAGCCATGTCTCTAAACTGATTTTTTAAACATACAAATTTGCACATCACGATAATAAAGTTTTGTATTATCCACGGATAATTATTTTAGAATATTTTATTTGGAAAAATTTTAAATTGGTCGACAGGTAAAGTTATCAATGTGAGGATGCAGAACTATTGACCGAATGGCAGGAAAGTTAGCCTAATGTCAAAGGCTGAGAAGAATGATGAATTTGGTTTTTCTAAATTTATTGAGTATAATAGAAATTAGGCGAATGCGTACGTTTAGCTCAAATTATGTAGTAAACAACGAGTCTATAGACTGACATGAGCATATAATAACTGCAACTATACAAGCGCAATTTTTTTCTATACAAGGCTATGTTTTGCTTACTACGTGCACACGCTGTCGCCTTCTGTTTCTTTGTCTTCTACGATTGCTGTCCTCATTCGCTGTTTTACATAATCTGATCAGTTAGCACAGCTTGCCGTTAGTCACGCCAAACTCTTGCTGCTACCTACTTAGTCAATCGTTATTTCATAATTTATTTATTGCAATTTTACTTTTGTCAGCCTCCTATAATTGTAGATAATCCTCCAACAATCCCATCAAGGCTATTGCGATATACTGCTTTATCCATTCTGCTGGTTTACGCGCGTCTATCCAGAAGATAACTAACCAACAAGCGGGACTAATAAATCAGGGCTCTAGAAGGATTTACCAACATTTGACTCTGCTCTGGGACTTTCATTTAACAAGTTATTAGCTAGCGATTTTCTTCTCTATTTCTATCTAGTGACGTACATTATGTTTTGTAGTTTTGTTATGTTCTTCGACGACTGGTTAAATACAATGGGATTAGTGTTTACTTCAAGCTCGCAAACTTGATTTAAAGAATTGTTACCACCACACGCGCAAACAATTATTGTTAAATTGTATTGCCTATATATGTATATGTGGCGAAAGCTACAAACAATTAATGTTCGTGACTGCATAGAAATTGTGCAACCGACATTTCCAGTAACGTACAATGTATGCAAGACTACTAGAGATGAGAGCCGCATATCTAATTTTGATTTCCATATATATGCAATTCGGTTTGATCCTCGCTAGTCGGTTTGCCGTCGTACTCTGATGATGATCATGGATGGTCGAAACGCGTCAGTGCGTTGCAGCTGGCGGTAGTTTTGTTATGTTGTTCGACGACTGGTTAAATACAATGGGATTGGTGTTTACTTCAAGCTCGCAAACTTGATTTAAAGAATTGTTACCACCACCCGCGCAATCAATTATTGTTTAAATTGTATTGCCTATATATGTGTATGTGGCGAAAGCTGCAAACAGTTAATGTTCGTGACTGCATAGAAATTGTGCAGCCGAAATTTCCAGTCACGTACAATATATACAAGACTACTAGAGGTGAGAGCCGCATATCTCATTTTTATTTCCATATATATGCAATGCGGTGTGATCCAGTTTGCCGTCGTACTCTGATGATGATTATGGAAGGTCGAAACCCATCATTACGTTGCGACTGGCGTAAATTTTGTTATTTTGTTCGACTACCGATTAAATACAATGGGATAGGAGTTTACTTCAAGCTCGCAATACTAGAACAATGTCTTTGGCCACTAGTTTCTAAATGCGGTGTTAAACTTATACAGCCATATCTGATGCATCCTTTGGCAGAGATATCAAATGCTCTTAGGGGATACGAATTTTTTTCGATTTCAACACATCAGAGTTTCGTGTCACTAGCACTGTGCATCATACCAATAATACATAGAAGCAATTGTACACAAGAAAGGCTATTATCTCTTTTTGCACAACTACTTTAATAAGACATTATCAGACCATCAAAATGTTATTATGCATCCCCATTTCACTTCGAAAATCAGAAGCTTTCTATCCAACTATATGTGCATGCAGATATTGGGCAAGTATACCCAATGTTTATATAACAAGTACACAGCCCCACAAGCCAGATTTGACCATTAGTCGTCAGAGAAATGATTTTTACTTAAACCAATTCATTTATAATCCATTTATTTATGCGTATGTTAAACTTATCTCAGACCATTTCCTGGTTCATAAACACGGGCAGAATGCTAAGCGATGTTTCTCATGCTAAAAAAATAATATCATCCCACACAATCATTCCCATTTTGGACATTTGCGTAAAAAGACATATCGCCTAATTATTGTTAACATTGACCTAGTTAGTATTTTTCATATTCATCATTTAATTGCATTCTAACCATTATCGATAGATTTACACGATGGTGTGCAGCACTGCTTCTCGGTGCCATTGCTACAGATGAATTCATTAATAAGCTTTTTCTATTAATGGATAGCGCATTATTATATTTATAACGAGGTTATTACTTGAAGGAAACATGTTGCACGACAGGGAATAGATTAATTACCTTATCCTTGTTGGGCTCAACAAGGTGTTTGCATCCACTGTCTTCAATTTGACTCCGAATATTTCGACTTCCGGTTTCGGAAAACTTTTTCAACGGAAAGCAAATCCTACAAACAAATAGACAATCTATATTTCAAGTAGAAAATTTGGTTTAATCTGTCGCATTAATACTTATTGCTAGATCTCCTAAGCTTAACTAGGTAAGTTAACGCCATATATGTTCGTGTATGTGCCTGTATGTGTACACACATTGAAATGAAATTACAGTGATTTCATAACACTTACTGACGACACACTAGATATGCTTACGCCATGCCTGTTTGTATGTGTTCTCGTTGATTTTGGATTGAGAAGTTATCAGTTACTGCAAGTGTTCACACATCCTTGTGAAATTACACAGATTTAGCAACATCTGACGATTCTCTAGATAAACGTACGCCACGCTTGTGTGTATGTTTGTGGACGTTTGTATAATACTAAGAAATAATCAGTTATATATGATTAGCGGCACGTTTATCACTCATTCAAGTGAAACTAAATTGATGAATGTCAATTCTTCTTTGTACATGTCAAACCTATATTTACTCTTACTTTCCGAATTGAAGTAATCACGAGTGGCATCCAAGTAAGGAGGGAGCAAGATAATGTGTATACCCGGGAGCAAATTTTTACAGTAAATGGTTAAATGTTAGTAAAATTAAATAAGATAAGGATAAAATGTTTCAATAGGGTGGAAATTTTAAATAAAAGAAATTTTAAAATTGCCTAACAAATAAAGATTATAGTAATAGTGCAAATAAAAGTAAACATTTTCCCTTAAAAACTTAAGCTTCTGATAAAAGGCGCTACACTACTTTAAAGAACCAAAGTTAATAGATATCTTTACTTCTTGTTGCCGATTTGATCCATTTTTCTTGTGCGGAACTATTGATAGCACTCGTAGGTCGGTAAAATATTGAATCTTTTACATTTACAGGTGCACCAATTATTGGCTTTGATTGATGGGTTCTCACATGTCTCTTCATTCTGAAGCCCTCCATCAGCTGCTTGTCTGCAAATGACGTTGGAACAACAGTTTCCACTCGTTTTTTCCGAATTTTCGGCACTGCATTTCCAGTCCCATCTTCAGAGTCTACACCATACGCATTGGGAAAAACAACTTGTGGCAAATGTGGTATCCACATTTAAGACACATCTTTTTATATTTATTTTAATTCTTAAACCATTTTTAATTCTCTGCTTTAATATCCGGTCTTCATACCAATTCTCTTATACTCAAATGAATACACAAACTTCTCTATGTCTCCCCTCAGCAAAAAATATTCTTTATACACATATGTCTAATCTACTAAAGTGACATTTATAGAATATCTATAAACACACCCTATGTTATGACACACACGCCTATCGTTGATGTCTCATTTTTATAGTTGCTCGTCCGGACGCATAGAAGGATCAACAGAGATTTTTTATTTTAATGTTTCAGTAATCCTCAAATTCCCCGGTTTACCTAATAGGTTATAGAGAGATTGAGGTTAATAAAATTGTTGAAAGAATATTGTATTATCCTATCTTTTGGAAAAGACCGAATACGAAGCATACACTAACGAATCGTATCGCAACCAAATACAAATTTATACTAGTATCCTGTATAAATTAACTTTTTCCATTTAAATATCTGTATCCAAACCATATACATATATTTTATTTAAATAAATATAATAAATTAGCAATGTTTTTTATTTAAATTTTATTATTTACTTACTTATATTTATATTTACCCATATTTTGCTCGCACAACGAGCATCGATTTAATAAAACAAATTTACACATATTAATTAATTTATGTTCACTTCGGCTCGAAGTCTGCTTTTATCATTGGGCTGACTGCTTCATTCTTATACGGGCGCTTCTGCGAGGAATTTCTGTTGAAATACTGTCTGCCCTTTGTTCATTATTTGTCTTAAAGGTGGCTATTGCCACATCTTCCCCCCTCAGGAATCGGCTGAAAACGCCGGCATATTTCCTTCTGATTCCATCCTGGCGCGGTCGCCATTGTTATGTCCACCTATATTGGATGGTCCACGTACATGTATGTCGTCTGTGTTTATTATCAGCGTATCGTCCAGACGAGATTTAATTATGCCTAATTCTGCAGTTAAATTATTCATTTGAGAAGTCAGTCCCTGAATCAACGTTTCCAACCCATCAGAAGCCATTTTAAATGTACCACAAATGCTTTATTTTTACTCAATTATATATAGAATTTTGCTCGCATAACGAGCATCGATTTAATAAAACAAATTTACAAATACTAATTAATTTATGTTCACTTCGGCTCGAAGTCTGCTTTTATCATTGGGCTGACTGCTTCATTCTTATACGGGCGCTTCTGCGAGGAATTTCTGTTGAAATAATGTCTGCCCTAGATAAGACCCTTTGTTCATTATTTGTCTTAAAGGTGGCTATTGCCACATCGATGCTATTATGAACAAAAATTCAATACTTTCAGGATGCAGTTATTCTCCCAGGCGGTAAACTAGTCGGTCTTGACTATACAGACGACTTCGTTTTATTATTCAACCATCGAGATGCTACCCAGGCCATATTGAATAGATTAGCTGACGTTGTTCCGTCTTTCGGTATGACATTCTCATCCTCTTAATGTAAGATACTTTTACAGGATCACCCACCACTCACTCCAAAGCTGCGACTGCAGAATGAAGATCTAGACATAGTTGACAGGTTTACTTATATTGGGAGCTCTATCAATAGTTTAGGCAGTTTATTCGATGAAGTTAGAATAAGAATCGCGAAAGCTAGAGTAGTTTTCTCGAACCTTCGTCATTTATAAATAAACCCAAGTATTTCACTCTGTCTTAAAGTTTGTATTTAAAATACATCTGTATGCACAGTCTTACTATACGCTAGTGAAACTTGACCTCTTAGAGTTGATGATTTGAGATGCTTACAGGCATTCGATCATCGTTGTTTGAGAAGTATAGCTTATGTTGGTTTCCAACAACGAATAACTAACTTTGATATCCGTAGACGTATTTTTAGATCCTGCAATAAGCGCTCTCCGTTAAAAAAAACAAATAAGGCTCTATCAATTTCGTTGGCTCGGCCATGTTTTGCGTATGCCCTCAATTCCATTGCAGTTAGACATTATTCATTTTAGACTTTGTATGGCTGGGTATGATACGAGACTATTTGAGGTGAGGTCCGCATATCTAATTTTACTTTGCATCTAAATGCAAAGCGGATTGATCCTCGCTAGTCAGTTTGCGAATCGTATTCTGATGATGATCATGGATGGTCGAAACGCAGCACTGCGTGCGGCCGGTGATAGCATTGCTATGTTGTTCGACGACAGGTAAAATAAAATTTGATTGTTGTTTTCGCCAAGCTCGCAAACTTGGTTTTAAGAAAAAAGTCAATAATTGTGTAATCTTTCTATAGATAGCTCGTTATTGTGTTAATAACGAAGACATTAGTGATAGAGTTAAATGCTATCCATCTTATCGCCAAAAGCTACATTTTTCCTCTTGGAATGCAATTTTCGCAAGACACTCGCAGACAAACCAGAGTCCAATGTCTTGGTAGAGAGAATGCATACGAACTCCATACCACTTTAGCATCCTCGTCGATTAGTTTCACTAGATTCAAATTACTTTATTTAGTACTCCTTGCAATGCGCTCTAGAATACTCAAAATTATGCGCACGTATGCGTCACAGCGCTTGTATGTCATAAACCTTCATCTGCCGCATCAGCTTCAAAGTGTACTACATTCATAAAATGACCCGTAAGTTGAAACATTTTATCTTCGACTCCATTTCTGTAATATATCAACCCAGCAATCAATGCACTTTCATCGTCCGGTTTTCGTTCATCCATAGCTCTACAGCTGCAGGAAATACTTGTTCGTATCGATGCTATTGTAGCACCGCCACAATCTGTGTCCTGGTCCTTATCATATTTTTCTTAGACAAGTCATATCTTCCATTATTATGTAATTGCAACACCTACTTCGATAGCATACACTGGTTGAAACATAATAATAAACCGTCTGCTCATATCAATTTACAACAATTTACTGAGGTTTCATATTCATCGTGCCAAAAATCTCAAATAAATATTAACTTATTTTGGATAGCATGTAATTGATTGATTATTTTGCTGAATATTTTTTCAATTTTTCATTCCAAGTTAATTTTTGGAGCAAAGATTTCACTCTATTGCACTTCAAATTTGATATGTTAACATATAACCACGTTTTTCATATCTCAACCCTCAATTGACATAAATGATATGACCAAAAATTTTAGCTAATATGTACCGTCTATTAACATCTCTCCGGTTTTATAGTACTTCTGAAGCAGAGATCGAGCAAATAATTTGCTTTCAAACATTATCTTTATTTTTTTATTGTTTATACACCGTGCAGTTGCAAATTATTTCTCATGTTTTAGCTCACATTTGCTGTGATATGGCCAGCTACTTCGATCTAACACCATGCATAGCGACAAATATTAGGCATCGGACTCATAATCATGTAATGCAAATACATCAATAATGGATATGACATATTCACATGTCTCACGATTCCCATGGATCACAACGCTGAGCATACCCAAATTAATCTCATTAACAATGACCAACATTTTTTCTGGAAACAACAAAATAAATCCGGTATCGTCTATTGCAACCAAACTTGCAATATCACGCTTCAATTCTCATACACTTTAAGAACCGACTTTATTGGCTTCAAGTGGTAAGACCGAACACTATGAATAAAATTTTCTTTAGCAATAAATAGCGTTTAATTGGCCTAATATCATCGATTAAATGGTCAACTAATACGCACACATAGTTTAAATACACTAAATTATATATTTAATAACTTATAAGCAAACCATTTACTAGTTAAATACTGTTTGTTGCGGAGAACTAATATATATAAAAGTATGTATTAGGTGTTGCAAACCTAGTAACAAATTAGTTCAATTATGACCCGAAGGATAAACCAAAGACAGCATGAAAGGAAAGTATAATCTCAAGCACATTCGTTTCGTGCTTACTGGCGACTCATCAGTAGGAGCCGGAATTACGCCCTTCATCCACTATATATTTTGATCAAGAATGTGGGATAATAGGACGGTACAATCTCCTAAGTAAAGAATGTGGGATAATAGGACGGTAAAATCTCCTATGGCCAAAAATGTGGGATAATAGGACGGTACAATCTCCTAAGTCAAGAATGTGGGATAATAGGACGGTAAAATCTCCTATGGTCAATAATGTGGGATAATAGGACGGTACAATTTCCTAATGGTCAAGAATGTGGGATAATAGGACGGTACAATCCCACAATCCTGATCAAAATATATAGTGGGTGAAGGACGTAATGCCGGCTCCTACTGGTGAGTCGTCAGTAAGCACGAAACGAATGTGCATGAGATTATACTTTCCGTTTATGCTGTCTTTGGTTTATCCTTCTGGTCAAAACTGAACTAATTTGTTACTAGGTTCGCAACACCTAATACATAATTGCATATGTATTAGTTCTCCGCAACAAACAGTATTTAAATGTTATATATTGAATTGATTGATGTCATGCTTACCGCGAAATGTGATAACTGATATCGATCAAGGCCAGGGTGTATGGATTTACTGGAGTAACAGGTGTTCAGAAATTGTTGTAATTCTCAATTTCGGTGAACTATAGCATAAATTGATATCAATCATATTGGTACCATGTTCCGACTCGGAAACCATAGTGTTAGTACCATGTACCTTTTCGGTACAATAATGTTGGTATCGGTTACTAACACAATAGCCATAGTGTTAGTATCCTTTACAGACTCGGTATATATATTATATAGTGTGAGTTAGCGTTGAAGTCGCATTGTCGTAGACTATACGATGTTAGCTTCACTATTGCAGGTTTACACATTCGTCTAGGAGATTGTACCGTCCTATTATCCCACATTCTTGACCAAAATATATAGTGGTTAAAGGGCGTAATACCGGCTCCTACTGATGAGTCGCCAGTAAGCACGAAACGAATGTGCATGAGATTATACTTTCCGTTCATGCTGCCTTTGGTTTATCCTTCTGGTCATAACTGAACTAATTTGTTACTAGGTTCGCAACACCTAATACATACTTGCATTTACTAGCTGATTTAAATAGTTTAAAATCGGATGAACAGTATTTCACATACACATTTTAGGATAAAATTAATTAAAGTACAAAACGCAATTATATTGTCTGACCGCAAGCCAATTAGAAAGCACGATATCTGACCTGACTATTAAGCAATCAGGTCCGACCTAAAATGCATTTCTTGTAGAAGTGCAACGAATTTGCTAGTCAACACGTCCGTGCTTGCTTAATAGCTGCACTCTTTAACGTCTTGCTTTCTCGGTCATTTTTTAAGCTCTTTGTCCAAACATTCTGTATTAACCACGCTGTTTTACATGCACAGATGATGTCATTTATCTGAGTCACGCCAGCTCTTGCTGCTGCGCTTTGGAGCCACCGTGATTGTTTAATATATTAATTGGATCCATAGGGTTTTCATCTTCTTGCATTAGTCGAACATAAAATATGTTTCAATCAACGTTACTCATAACATATCTTTGGTTACGCCCTGTGTCAGCTAATTCATTAGTCGATGTCCATCTGCCTAATATACGCAGCAATGCCGTCAGAACTTCTGTTATTACAACTCTGGCACTCCCGATATTCATAGCATTTCTTGGCCAATATATCTAAAAGCCCTCTTCAAGGCTACCACTCATTAACTGCTGACACGCCTGCTTCATATATTGTTGCACAGTACTGCTATCGTAATCTTATAGTCTTCCTACCTTGTTTTTTACTGAGTTCTGACAAAGTAACAGCTGTAAAGACCCTTTGGCCACTACCATAGTAGAGCCCCTGATATGTCAAACACGAATACACAGAATATGCGGAATGATAATCTAATTTAGAACATCTAAATTTCTCAAAACTTTCTTTTAAGTAAAGTTAAATTGTTTTATATCCTCCCAGTTATTGCTGTTATCGATTAGGTTAAAATAATATTTATTACAATATATTTATTACAACAAAGTGCATATGCTCACCGTCTCACTGATTGTTACAGATTTACTTTCTTGAAGAGAAAACCTTGAAAACAGAATATCTACGATTAGTATCTGAAGTGAATTTGAGATCCTTCTCGTAGTATCAATACGAATAATGATTTATTGTCAAAATATCGCTTTTCTTTCAGGAAACAAATTAGGTTAAGCTAACAACTAGCCATGTGTGTATCACGCAATTCAAAATCTCAAGAAGACTAAACAATAAAGTTACATAGTGGAAGTCAAAATCTTCGACAATAACTATTTATTAGAATGAAACTTTGTTTATGAAACCAGCGGTAATATATAATGACAGAAAATAAAAAGTGATTTATTTTTATACTGGAGTTAATTTATGTCCCATAAACTAGTTGACTTTCACTTACACCTTCATTTTTAAGATGTTTACTTCTACAAGACAAAGTCATCATTCCTCGGTTTATTGACAAATCTTCCAGAACGAGTTTCAACATTCCGTGATGGTGCTCCGCTAAGTTTCACTTTCATATTGTGTGGATCTATTTCTTCAGTTTTCTTGATTTAAATATTCAATTACTTTTCACATCTATCTGGCTCTACGTCCTTTACACACATCTTTTAGTCAGATCTCTCCTCAACTTCTTGATCGTTCCTCAGCCTCCTCCTCCGTACAGGTAAACTGTGAAATGCCTCGATCCAGTGCTAGACACTGTTTTGCGTCATTCACTTATCAACTATTCGATTGACTATGAATGGCTCCTCATAGAAAGGAATCAGACAATTTTGTTTGTTCTCCTTAGTTATGTATACATGTGATGCCGGTATCAAATCTGAAAATACATAGCATTAATCCTTGGACTTCTATTTTTGTTGGAGTTAAACGACTCATTTTGTCTCTTAATGCTTCAACAATCCAATCTACCGAACTAAAGGCAGAATCGAGACAATTTGGAGCGTCTATTACAAGATCTGCAGGTAATTTCAATGGCACTACATAATCAAGTTCTGTTATGGACTTTCCTAACAATGCTCTGTATCCGTTAGGTATTGCAAGCACAATTATATGCTTAATATTTATCCAACAGGATACTCCAGTGCAGCGTTATGCAGCCTTTAGTCCGCAGTGCAGCATCTCAACCTTCACATTAGTTCTGGAATTATATGCACATGTGTTTCTTATTTCTATCTCCATGGTATTCAATAATCTGATGAATATTTCAGACATAGACTGTCTACCACGATCACTAGAACACCTTACTGGTATACCATAATGTGACACACAATTATGCACGAATATAATTAAGACTTCCTCTGCTGCCGTATCCTTTAGGATTGCTACTTCAAACTGGCGACTGAAGCAATCAACTATCGTAAGTACATACCTCTGGCCAGAAATTTCGGTCATTTATACTATATTGATATGTACATGCATGAAACGACCCATTCGTACACCAATCCTTTTAACATCGGTTTTAGTTTGACGCCAAACTTTACAAATTTGACAATTGGCTAATGTCCTTACTCAAGCCTTAACGCCTTTCGTAATCTTTCGCCATACATATCTATCGGTGACCAAACTGATAATTGTCTAAATGGGTTCAAAACTAATACAGCTATTGAATCATATTATAACTTAATTCTTACTTTACATAGAGTCTAGGTTGGCTCCTTGAGATTTCACTTAGTAACCACTTATCTCCAAAATTCTTGCGTGCATGCGCTGACTTTTTAGCCATCACAGCTACCTAAGAATCAACAACCTGCGCTTTCATTAAATGCTGAACAAAATCATTAAAGGATGCAACAGAGCCGAAGAGTTTCTCCGATCGGATAAAATCTGTCTAATACGTTTGGTCTACTGAGAGTATCTGCCACCACATTCTCTTTTCCTGAGGTATGTGAAATGGTGAAATCAAATCATGTGAATTCACCCACTGAGAATAATTAAAGCTGATTTTTTCCCTATGATACCTATCAACGGCTTATGATCAGTCAATATCGTGAACTGACGTCCATCCAAGTAGTGCTCGAAATGCATCACTGCCGCATAATCCGCTAGTAACACCTTTCCTAGCGTGTCATATCACTTTTCATGTTCTTGGAGTTCCCTATAATAAAATCCTATTGGCTTAATGATACAATTATCTCTTTGGTATAACAATGCTCATGTGGCTACATTGGCCATTGCTGTGTCCAATTCACATGGTTTAATCCAGTCCACAACTGCAAATGTGGTATTTTACTTAACAGGACTTTGGCCCTCTGTAACTTTCCATTTTCGCCTTGGCTAAAACTAATAGGCCAAAACTTCTTGATCGTCCTTTGTTCATGAATTGATTTCCAAGTTAATGACACTAAAATTCAGGCTAAACACGTTTTAGAACGTTTGTTGTAGCTAATCAATCAAAAAAATCTACGTATATTCTGTGTTCTGGCACATCCTTGATCACGTGAACTTTATCGTCCAAGGGTTTTATTCCCCCCTTAAAAATAGAGCGTCCAAGAAATTTCTCGATTGAGAAACCAATCTTTCTCTTCTCTGACTTAACCACAGTTTATAATGATCAAGTTGTGACAAAAATGTGTTCGAGAGCTACCGGTGTTCCTGTGGAAATGGCCACATTGAAGACAAATAATGAACAAACGGTCTTATCTAGGGCAGACAGTATTTCAACAGAAATTCCTCGCAGAAGCGTCCGTATAAGAATGAAGCAGTCAGCCCAATGAGAAAAGCAGACTTAGAGCTGAAGTGAACATAAATTAATTAATGTGTAAATTTGTTTTATTAAATCGATGCTCGTTGTGCGAGCAAAATTCTATATATAATTGAGTAAAAATAAAGCATTTGTAGTACATTTAAAATGGCTTCTGATGGGTTGGAAACGTGGATTCAGGCATTGACTTCTCAAATGAATAATTTAACTGCAGAATTAGGCATAATTAAGGCTCGTCTGGACGATACGCTAATAATAAACACTGACGACATACATGTACGTGGACCATCCAACATAGGTGAACATAACAGAGCACCATATACTTTTGGTGGTTCGTAACCTTCATTTAGTTCTAGCCATAGCTTAAACTGGTCGACCGTCGGCCCTGGACATTCGCTGCAATCAGGCAGTTGGAATATAATGTTATATTGGTTTCGAAGATTCTTCCACCACCCAGGCAGACAACTGGTCTCCTCCTGCATCTTAGGGGTACATATAGACTTTATTGAACTTATTCCCTCAGGCCGCGATAGGCATACACGTTTATTTTGACAGTCTATCGTCTTAACCCATTTTCTAATGAAATCAAGTCCCAATAAGGGCGTTTGCGTATTCGAAACAACAAAAGACATATGATAGACATTTTCATTTATTAACAACTTCGTGTCCCACTCGCCCACAGCCACCATCGATGCGCCCGATGCCTGACATAAACTTGCTCTCGTAGGTTTTACATTGTTCAATGGCCAAGTCAATGGTAATACCGACACATCAGCTCCAGTATCCAATTGCATTATTACTGGCTGTCCGTTGAAGAGTTCTAAAAATTTAACTTTAATGAAAATTCTTACATTTGGCAATGTTTCCCACACTTCCTTTTCTTCAAAGGCCATCTGGTTCGGACCACTTTTTTGTTTGTTCTGCTGGTCTTCATTCGATCTACCCGTCGGAGCCACCAAAGGATTAATATTTGTGCCCTGCTCTCGCCCACCTTTATTTGTGAGATTGTGAACCCTGTTACCCCACTGCACTGGCCGTTCTCGAGGAGCAGTACATGGGTTTTGCTGACGCTTATACGCCGTATTCGTCGGAGCTGGAGTCCTTATATACTGACTTTGCTTCCAGGCCACTGGCTGTTGCCTTCTGTCGCGGAATTGATTATTATGCCGCGAAGAATTCCAGTACGGTATGTCGCTCCTGCCAGATGTTGTAACTGGACCCATGCGTGGAGATGCAGCTGCCACTTTGTTTGTCATTATGGCCGAACTTTGAAGAGCCTGAAGTCTCTCTTCAAGGCCTCCCTGGGCGCTGGATATTTCACCGTATCTGGTAGGATCCAGCAGCATGAACATGATGGCCTCATGTGGTTGCAAGCCGGGTAAAGACTCGGTAAGCTTCGAGAACCACCGCTTGATACGTGCCATGGTATCCATGGGCATCTCACCCATTAATGGTTTCAGGCTGTATAATTCTAAGAACACTTCCTGAGGCCTGGCCCGGAAATGATCCAACACGCGTCTTTTGTACTCTTCATACGTGAGGTCAACCGGCAATTCCAATTGGACTGCTACTGTCCGGTCCACTAATTCCTGGACAGCCACACGCACAATAGGTGCTTCCAATGTAAATTCTTGGGCTCGAACTGATGCTTCAAATTTTTCGAACCACAACTGTGGCCTTTCCACATCTAGTGGTGCCAGCATCGGCTTAAACTCTGATGACGGTCTGAAATAACTTGTCGATTCGGCTGAAAACGCCGGCATATTTCCTCCTGATTCCTCTTCGGCGCGGTCGCCATTGTTATGTCCACCTATGTTGGATGGTCCACGTACATGTATGTCGTCAGTGTTTATTATTAGCGTATCGTCCAGACGAGACTTAATTATGCCTAATTCTGCAGTTAAATTATTCATTTGAGAAGTCAATGCCTGAATCAACGTTTCCAACCCATCAGAAGCCATTTTAAATGTACCACACATGCTTTATTTTTACTCAATTATATATAGAATTTTGCTCGCACAACGAGCATCGATTTAATAAAACAAATTTACACATATTAATTAATTTATGTTCACTTCGGCTCGAAGTCTGCTTTTATCATTGGGCTGACTGCTTCATTCTTATACGGGCGCTTCTGCGAGGAATTTCTGTTGAAATAATGTCTGCCCTAGATAAGACCCTTTGTTCATTATTTGTCTTAAAGGTGGCTATTGCCACACCATGGTCGCAAGTGACTACGCCTATGTCATTGAGAAACACACTGCAGCGTGTTAAACTTTTAGTGCAAAACAAAATAGATTTAAAATAGGTATAGAGCACCAAATTTATTTTGTACCTCCGTTGCCTTGTTAACCCAAGACTAAACAGTTTACACAACACAAGTTACATATTACTGTGGCCGACTTTCACCAATTGCGCGAAAATGGAATTTTGGAGGTCAAATTTAAATTCGTTTCCAAATAATTTGGGTTCCCATACCTGAATCGAGACAATGGAGGGTTTTTCAGAATTACCATCCATTAAACTTAGTGACTAAGCGTGATTATTACCCTCTTTCTAAACAGAACACGCCGCTTCGAGACATAATGGATATGAGGTTTATTAAACTTTAGATCTCTTGAAAGCGTACTATCAAATAACGATTAGGTAAGCTCTATACCACTCACCGCAGTCAGATTTCCAGGACGAGGATCGCAAGAATTTGAAAAATACTAGTCAGACATTTCAGCGTTTGTCTGAAGAATTCCTACAGAATTTTTCCTTTTCAAGGGTTTACATAGAGGAAAATTATTTTCAGTCTATCGAGTGAGGAACACCGCAAGCATTTGGAATCGGTTTTGACTAGACTGGAACAATATCAATTAGTAATCAAACACAAAAAGATCAAAATTTGATGTTCTTTGGTTAAATATTCGGGACATACATTTTGAATTAAACCTTTGGAAGATAAAATCCACACCATCTAGAACAAAACGGAGTCAGCATGTTCAGCTATTATCAACGATTAATCCCAAGTCTAGGCGGAATTTTAGGATTGTTAACATTCCATCCTGCACTTAAGAAGAGCACGATCATGAAATTCTGGTCTATTGCTTTGAGTAAGGAAGACGAAAAAATTCCGTATGATTAAGGAAAGGCTAAGTGGCATAACCGCCCAAGCACTTGTAAATTGTAGAAGCCATTTGAACTAGTCACAGATGCCTCATATGTTGCAATAGGGGTAGTGCTAGAGCAAAGAGACAAAGGTATAGTAAGGCAAGTTGGGTTTTACAGCCGAAAACGAGAAAAACAGTATGATATTTGTGGTAAAGTGCCTCTTGCTATGTTTGCTGCAGTGCTACATTTTGACCATTATTTAGATGGTTAACAGTGCAAGTTATTGTCAGATCACAAGCCGTTGATAAGAATACATGGTAAAGCCGCGAGGCTTAATTACTCTTGGAGGGTGAATTCCCAGATTACCCGATTAGCAGAGTTCGATTTCACTGTCTCTCATATTGCTGGTAAAGAGAATGTGGTAGAAGATGCACTTAGCAGACCAAATAAAGCAAACGTCGAGCTGATACGTCAATGTCCACTAAAGAATATAGATAATTCTCCAAACATTTTAGTAAAGCAAATTAAGGAAGAGCAAGGATTGGATCCCATTATGTTTATATTGGCTGTTATCGGGCTATGATCACAAACTCCTGATTGGAAATCGGTTGCTATGCGAAACTTCCAAAGGCCAAACCCAGGATATGTTCCGTTGTAGTTGCTCGCCAAAATAATTCACAACTACACGATTTGTGACATCCATCCATAAAAGCCACCATACGATTAATTACTGAAAGATATGTATGGCTGTATGTCTAAAGACATCTAGGCTTCAGTAAGAGCATGCGCAAAGTGCCAAACCTGTAAGTTTCAGAGACATATTAAAATCAAGAGACGAAATATTGGGATACCAGCTGCACGATTGTAACATATACACATAGACATTGTCGAGATGCCCGAAGTTACCGGTCATAAGTATATGCTAACGATGGTTGATCGTTTCAGTCGTCAATTTAAAGTAGCGATTTTGAAGAATATAACAGCGCAAGAAGTCTTGTTTACGTTCCTTCAAAATTGGGTGTCGCGCAATGGTTTACCAGTATTTGTCACTAGTGATCGCGGTAGTCAATTTATGTCAGAGCTTTCCATAAGATCTCTCAATATCATAGGATTTAATGTACTGCTTACTATCGCGTACAATCCCCGTTCAAATGGAATTGTGGAAAGGCTATATCGTGAATTGAAAACAGCGTTGATGTGTACTAGTGGATCAAAATGGGTTCACTTTCTTCCTATAGTATTGCTCGCCATGTGCAGATATGGGGTAGAATTAGCAACTTCAATAGAGGATTTGGTATATGAATAACAATTAAGACTGTTTGAAGATCTTCTACTAGACACTCCAAATAGTCTTAATTTGACTTCTAGTTGCATTGGTAGGTTTGTTGGAGCACCTAGAGATGTGTCGTTTAGCTCCGACAAAAACTAGAAAGTAAGAGCCAAAAACTATGTGCCCTCCGGTTTAAAATCGGCATCGCACACTTATTAAATTAATTGAATAAGAAAACTGCCTAACTCCATTTTAAAAAGACCGTATAAGTTAAAGATTATGACAGACAAAATTTTCGTCATAGATGTAAACGACGTGGAGGATTGTGTGACTGTGGATCGTTGTATTACCCAGATTATTTGGATTGATGAAGAGCGAAGGACTAAATTAGTTAAAGCACCGTCGTTTCATGGAAAAGTCTGATTTGTGCAATCCAACATCACAGGAACTGACGTCAAACCAGCAACTTTCACAAGACACGTTGTTCACGTCATCGTTGTCCATGTCATCGATTTACAAGAACACCGCGCTTCATCAACGTCTGAAGGACCAGCATTACATGAGGCAAATGATCCATGCGCAATGCCGATGTCAGGAGCAACAGCATGCACAACTTGTTCCAGAAGGATTCAACGTCAACCAAAAATAAGGAATTCGTTAATAACAATACGCCGTATTGAGAAGGTGGTGTATATAGAGAAAGTTAGTTTTTCCGACAAAAAAATGTTTCAATTTTTGATAAATTTAAACCACCATGGCTGATTGGAACGAATATCTTGAAATAACGAAAATATTCGTTTTAATTCTAGAACGTTCTTGGTTTAAGTAATTTAGAGTATATATACTATTGAATTGTGCGTAATTTCCGTTATCTGTATTTTGAACCTGACGTGTGTGATCTTCTCTGTTGAATTACAGCAGACATTTTATTTCTCAGATTAACCTGATAATTTTTTATCCTTAAAAATATGTTACTGTTAAAACGAGTATGCGTTTACATTTGTCATAATGGAATCGTTCATGAACAGTTAATTTAATCATTCTGTTTTTCGTGCCAAATCTCCTCTCAAGTCAAAAATTCGGTGTGCAATGTTGTGTAAAAATTACACAGTCCTTCGCCTATTACTTGATTAAATACTAAGATATATCTGTGATAAACATGGAGACTAACCTTAAATGTGAGGACACTGATAGCATGGCACAGAGAATGGCAAGTATGAACTTATAAAATGTGGAAAGGAAAAATTTCCCATCAGACTCCTATAGACTCATTAAAATTAACGCAGACTTTGAGTCTATGGAGCTCTCATAATTAAATGGAGCTAGAGACTCTACATCAGTTCTCTTGGGATGACACGGTATTTGAAGCTATTCCACTAGAAGCTCAAAAGTATTATTCTTTTCATTATCTATGATAACATTTCTGAATATGGTCAAGGTCCTTTTCGCTTTCTCACGCAATGACAACGAGGTCGAGGCAACATTTATGTTAGAACGTTAATTCCTTTCGCCGTCAACCAAATCAGAATTATTATCTGGTCTTTACATGGACAGTCTTATATAACTATCCATATGATTTCGATTAATGCAATTATCATCTTTAGCATTTCTTATCGCAAACTGGATTCTGGCACCTTCGCCACCTTGTAGAGAGGCCGTTGGAAATTCCGTGAGACGCTAAGCTCGAATGTCCCATATATGTGGAATTATTATCTAATTTAAAATAACTAAATTCCTCAGCACTTTCTCGTGAGCCAAATTTCTTAAATTCTTTGGTCAGTTGCTCAGTATCCTTTATAAGAAATGTGGGCTCAGACTTAATCTATTCGGTGTATGAAAAAATATATAAAAATCAAATAATAAGAACAAAAGTGTAATAAGACATTGTCGCAGAAATGGCATAACACCGAAGAACTGTTTAAAAATGCTACACAATTGTTAGCTAAGAAAATTTGTTTATATCACGTGAGACAAGTAAGTATGAGAAAAATTATGAGTCACATGAAATAGAGCGTAATTGGTGCGCAAAATGTTAACATTTAATACGTAGAATATCAAAAAATTAATGTACAAAATTTATATCAGTCATGCGTAATGCAAAGTAATCTATTACTAGGTTAAGATAGTAGGCATGTAGAGCCTGAAACGCATGTGGAAGTTTGTAAGTCGCCGGGATCAGGCAGTTTGTTAAAAGGTTTCAACGTATCTATGCTTACCAATGTAGGTGTCGCAACTTGCATGATTATGAAACATTTCGCCGGTCTGAACAAAATCGAGTAAGAGCCGCGATATATGATCTGCAATGGTGCAAAAGCAGCCTAGTTAGGAACGAGGATTTCTTGCAGTTATGGAGCTTTTGGTTGAACGAATACTGGCCGAGGAGTATGTCTCGGCTGCTGAGCAGACATGTTACTGAAATAAAGTCGAAGGCGAGAAGCTTTGACTTGTGGGTCATCCTCTGCGGATATTAAACGTAAGAGCTGACTAGGCAGGCGTAGGTCCATGTCAAACAATATTTGTGATGCAGACGTTCCAATAGATTCACGTATACGTGAACGCATAGCAAGTAGGACTAAAGGTAACGCATCGACCCGGTTTCCATTAATTGACTAGGATTTAAAAGCTGCTTTAAGTTCCCTACGCACTCTTTCTACCATACCGTTGGGTTCGGGGGTGGTAGGCAGTCATCTGGCGTAAAGTGCATCCCATGACCCGCAAAGTATTTATGAAACGATCGTGTGGGAAGCAGTTAACTCTACCAGTAATGTCCTCGTTGTGAACACCATAATTTGCTATTCATGAAGGGATAAAACCATTAGTGATTTCATCTGCAGATATGGCGACAATAGGTTGAGCCGCAGGCCATCGGGTAAATATATCAATCATAGTTAGGGGGTAGCTAAAACCTTGAAACTACGTCAGATAAACTACGTCGATGTGGATGGTGGCTAAGCGTGAAGTAGTTGGGAAATTTTCTAACTTCGAATGAGTGTACCGAGTTTTCTTGTTTTTATAACAGATAGAACACACAAAGACCCAACACTTAGCGTTCCGCCCGAGTCTATCATCCCAGAAACTATCTAAAATATGATTGACAGTCGCCTTGTTACCTCGGTCAAATATAGAGTGGATGGAGTCTAAAACCTTGTTCTGAAGGCTGGTCGGCAGAACTGACTTGTGGTGCTGGTACCCGTACAGTAAACAGTAGGTAAACCTTCCCAGAGTCGACATACGAACTACGTTGGGTGACGAACTACTGATCTTCGAATATGAGTGTCATAACGCTGTTCTGTTCATAGGAGAGATGGTATTGTTACATCTTCACTGAGAGTCTCGGAGTTGAATGAGAATGGCAAAGGCGGTGATTGTACTAAGACGTCTGGTCTGGAAAGTGTTTCTTCAATATGGTTTTCTTCGCGCTTAACATAAAATGTGTCCAATAGTCATTCACTCAGACGTGACAACTGTCTTTCTACTCTGGCAGGGTACTTTGAGACGGTGAAGTCGCATTTCGAATTACGCTAACTAATAATGAATGATCTGTAAAAACAACAAATCTGTTTCTGCCAATGATATTGAAAAAGTGGCGCACTGCGTCAAGGATGGCGAGGAATTCTCTACCAAAATTGTTGTATCTAGTTTTTACTGGTTGCAGTGTACGCGAGTAAAAACTGATTATCTTCCGAACTCGTCGATCTCTTGTTCAAAAGTAACCCAAATAGCAAATTCAGAAGCATCGGTTATGCGTATAAATGGTCGTTGAAAGTCTGGATGGGTTAGCACTGTGGCATTTGTTAACGAGTTTATGGCAAGACGAAGTAATTCCTTGTCTTCCGAAGACCAAGTAATGGTGGAGTTTATGCTAAATCCTTTTCGATTCCGCAGGTGCCTACATAACGGACGTTGTTTCGATAAGCCGGGAACGAACTTGTGATAGTAGTAAGGAGCTCCCAAAATATTCTCTAATTCCTTTAAAGTCTTGGGTGATGTAATATTCTTGAATATGATTGGCCTTCGACGGCAAAAGTTCTATAACTTAGGATGTAATACGATTCCCTATAAAATCTACGGATGTAATTACAATCTGTGTCTTGTCACAACTGATCTTAAGTCCATGATTTGATAAGTGTGAGAGAACATTTCGTAATTACTTGGCGTGTGATTCTAGGTCTGGACTGCAAACTATTATATCATCGAGGTATGACATACAGTAAGCGGCATCATTGCGAAGTATGTTGCCTATGAAACTTTGGAATGTCTGAGAAGCATACTTGGAACAAAAAGGCATGTACAGGTATTCAAAAAAGCCAAATGGAGTGATGGCTGCATCTTTTTCAATATCTTCTGTCGGTATCGGAATATGGCGGTAGGCTTATCTGAGGTTAATCACTCGAAAGTAATTGCTACCGCTGAGTATTTTAAGTAAGATATATATAGTTGAAATTGTGTACGCATCGGATTTGGTCAAAGAATTGAGCTGGGGATAGTCTCCACAGGTTTCTTATAATCCGTTTAATTTTGAAACCAAGTTCAATGGTGAAACCCGTGAGATTTTTGATGGTCTGATGATTCCCTCTTCCGATAGTCTTGAAAATATGCAGCTCTGACTTACTGAGATCGAACAAAGATTTGTGTTCTCGGAGAGCTTCTGATATATCTGTCGAATGACGCACTGCAAATGGCTTTAAGAGTTGTAACCCCAAACATTCGGAGGCAAGTTTCCAAAATCTTTGCTCGAGTCCGGTGGAGCGTTCAATGAATTTTTGATTAGCAAGATCAACAATTAGTCGAAATTTCATTAGCAAATCAAGTCCTATTATCTTGTGTGAGATCTTCGTGACGATGAAGTTGTGAGAAAATTCGATTCGTAAATCAACATTCAGAGTGCGATGCTGGAAACCATATGTTGGAATGAGCTTCCTCGTAGCTTTTGCCAGTAGAACACCTAGACACATCTTGACCATGGAATAACCATTGAGAACAGAAACTACTTCACATAAGTCTGTGATGAATTCTTTTCCACTTTTGAAATCTAGAAGGTGCAGATGTTCATTGGGTTGTATGGCCAGGTCATATAGGCAAATGAGCTGGTCATTGAAAATATCATTGTCGGTGTTCTTGAATATGTGGCATATCCTGTGTGGACGAAGGCAGTCAACATAAGTTTCAGCAATGCGCGTTTTGAAAGTTAACTTTATTTTTTGCATGAAGAATAGAACCTGTCTCCTTGTTGTTGATTGAGGTCATCTAACAAAAGAAAGGGAAATGCGTTTGGTAAATTCTCCGAAAAATGCAACCAATCTTGACAGTTATAGAAAACTTTTGGTGATTAAAGCACAAATTTGTTGGAGCATATCGACTGAATAATCGAGGGGGTCTCGATTGTCGTTTCAACTGATTTAGACGGTGTTGATCCGCGATTTTATTATCAGTTGTTGTGTCTGTGATGTATCTTTCAAGGATTTTACTCAAATCTGATATAGATTTCTCTAAAATGGATAGCCTAACGTCAACAGATGTAAGCGCGTTAAATGGACACTGAGCTAATTTAGAATTCAGCATATTCACGTTTGTAAGTGACTTTCAGAACATTAAAAGGCATAAAGGGACTTAAAAATAGAGAAAAAACTTAAACAGATGTGCCCTGTAAATTTTAAATAACAATAACAATGAGCTTACTAAAAACCTCTAAGCGAGCAATTTTTTGACCGATTGACCCGCAAAAGGCTTTGACTTATATATTCACAAGACAGAATTATTTGGTAATAAAAACTGCATATTAGATTTTTAACGTTGGTTTTTGATTTAAACCCAAGATTCCCGTTCAAAAACAAAATTTATTTAATTTAAATTTTTGCACAACGATTTGTATTATTAAAACAAGTTTTGACAGTAGTACTGCTCTCCGATTCTGGCGAGATCACCAATTTGTAACTTCCAGGCTAGAAGGAAGTGCCGTTCGACGATACTAAGAAGACAAAGAACGAGACGGAGGGGGTAGTTACTGTGGGTGGCCCTTAGCAGGATCTGAAAAGCATTCATCGGTAAATGCCGTAAGAGTTTATGCATGTTTGCAGCGTGAGGATGTCCAGAAGTCCTTATAGACACATTCTCTGACTTCCTGCACGTTAGCTGATTATCTGTTGAATAGATGAATAGAATAGAATAGAATATAATATCTTAATTTGGATTCAAACCACACATATTCCATCAAATAATAAAATTGGAAATTGTACAATATATATTAAAAAAATTATCACATCACAATAATTGTACAATTAATCTCATGTAGATAAGTATATCTCACTAGTTGTACTATACAATGTATCAATATCAGAAAGTTCGACTGAAAAGAATAATATATACATCATCAAATTAGGAACAATTAAGGTATAATTCGAGTGTAACATTATGCAAAAATTGAGAACCATGACTAGCAATTGATTGTATGTAATGTTAACTAATATGAAGATATAGTGCATAACATTTCAATTATAATAATACAAAACTTGGAAATAAAAATCTCAAGAAAATCTGTTTCCGATAACAATTATCCTTGTCTTTTATTCAACCATGAGAAAGTATTATCATAATCAAAATTAAAAATATCAGCAGGATTGCAGAATTTTTCAAGTTCAGTAGATAAAATTTTAAAAGACATCTTAGATGGAGGCATTTCTCTAAGCCCCTTCGGCAATTGGTTATAAATTTTGTAGATTTTCGAGAAAGAGAATAACTTGCTCGCTACATTCCCCACCAAAGGAGGAGATATTGCCAAATGTCCAGATCTAGTTCCAACTTCATGACTCTTTCTTATCGGAGTCATATAGGCACCAGTCCACTGGTTCAAATGGAAAACTTTTATACAATAACACATCCTCCGAAACCACAAAGATTGCAATGACACAAACTGTAATCTAGAGGCGTATATAGTGCAAGAAATAGGACTAATATGTTTCACAACTTTTCTTTGTACAGCTTCTATCTTATTAGACAAACCCTTTTTTAATGGATTCCAAGTAGCGACAGCATATTCTAGTACCGGTCTAATCCATATTATATACATTTGAAGTTTTATATCATTTGATAAGATATTTCGATTTATTAGTGCCCATCTTTTCTTGGCACTGCCTACTATACTTTCAATATGTCTATCAGCAGAAGCTGTACAAAAATGAGACACGTCTACGCCCGATGTGGGGCTCGAACCCACGACCCTGGGATTAAGAGTCCCATGCTCTACCGACTGAGCTAACCGGGCACAGCAAGAATCATACCTCTAGACCACTTGGCCACCTGAATAAGTAAAATAGTTAAAGTAGGATGTGTTAGTTCTTGTTCGAAGGCCTAAACTTGTCTTGATCGGGATCTGCGGCAACAACGAGGTGGTTAGCACACGAAGAAATCCGATTAACAGGTGATCGATTACGTATGACTGGATGAGCAACAACAAGAATATTGGCGTGGCTGAAGACTAGCCAAAAAGTAACACAGCATGGTGATCGCAAGTATAATTATCGGCGTAGATATATATATATATATATATATATATATTGGTCCAACGTAATAAAATTTGTATTTAAATTTGCAATTTGTCGGCGAATTAATCTGACCCATTACAATTTTATGTTCAATGTTTTAATTGACCACTGTTGAGACCCCTAACCTATTCGAGTCTGTAAGCCCCATAGATGCCAGATCGCTGGAAGTCCTAAAACTCACAGTAGAGTCAGATAGAATTATATTATTATTTGCGTCACTCAAGTTCAAGTCCGCTATGTCCTGCACTAACCTACTTGTGTCCTCAAATTTAATATCGGTATCCATGAATATAAGGGATAACAATTAAATCGATACTTACTGTTAGGCAATCGGAATGCGAAAGTTGGAAAGCTGTTCCACTCAGCAATAATCTAGAATGAGATAAACTTGAACCACCGATGAATCAAATATACCTGTTCCAAGGCGTCACTTTCAATATTATTTTATATCAGAACAAAGGCAATTGATGGAGAAATATATTTGATTATGATGTAATCGTTTACTAGAGAAAATGTTAAAATGCAGCAGACCAAAATTACAATACCTGTCACGGAGCGAGATACTCGAAAAACTGCTAATAGCGCACAATTTCAAATCAAGTATTTAAACAACAAATGTTCTGTAAAAAAAAAAAGAAAAAAATTCTTTTAAAAAAAATTTGTTACAATCAGCTATGGTGGTTTAAATTTATCAATGTTATTTTACATAAGGCGGAGGATTTAACATCCTCTACACCACCAGACAGTGGTTTTATTACAGGTCAGAAAGATTAACATTTCATCTGACCATTTATTGTGTAAGCTTATTGTTAATTATTGATTTCATATATATTGCTTATTATATATCTATGTTTTAGGCAATTACTTTAAAAAAATTAATTGTTTAAAATATTGAGTTTAAATATGTAGTTAGTCGCGACCTGTACGTATATATAGCAAGTTTTCCACGCTATTCGGACAACCTTTTCTTATTTTTCTGTTGAACGCAGTAAGTTGCTGTCTTAGTTCTATCTCGTTATGAATGATTTTATTTTCTCAATTATTGACAACAGTCACTCACTTAAATGTGACCGCGGTTAGAACCCACCGTGTGTGACTTCGTTTGACCTTTTTTGAGAGCGTATGATTACGCAAAAACGTTTTATTGGCATGTTTTTTTTTCTTTTCTAATTTCATTCCTTTTTGTTGTAGATTTGGTTGGTGTGTTCATTACTTTCAATAAATGATTGGTAAGTATATCATTTTATCTTCCTTGTGCAATCATGATTATAACATTCTTAATACGATTATTGTATGTTTCCAGCTACTTCTGAAAAACTTCGATTTTTGATTTATTTGATTTTCGGAAAGACTAATGTGGTTTTAATATTTTAGGTCTTCGTGAGAATACGTAAGTTTATTTCAACTTTGCAAAATTCTTAAATTTTGATGACAAATTTATTTATACGGTTAATGTATTTACAAGCTGATTTAATGAGTCTGATTTTTCAATGTTTAATATTTCCTTCTCACGCAACGAAATCTAATTCCAGCTTTTCCTTTGTAGCTAATTGAAGAACCAGGCAGGTAAGTTTGGTTATGTTTTTGCTTTTGAAATAAATACATCGTCTCCGTAATACGGTTTTCTTTACAATTGTGGGTGTTAGGTTTTTATTCAAAATGAGATTGGTTCTGGCAGAGGTTTACCATTTCGATTGCGTGGTTTAACTTAACTAGCATGTCACCTGCAATATGCGGTTGGGATGCAAAGCCGTAAGTCCTGACGCTTTGATTCCGTAATTGTTATAAGTTCATCCTACCATCAAGAAAGGCAATCAAAATTCGTGTGAATTTATGAGCTTGAGTCTGGGTAATTTACTACAGGCGGGGTTCCGCTCAATACGACATTGTATATATAATGATTTTACGTTCTTAGACAGCGACATTTCACCATCCACCAATAGCCGTCCTCAAGGGTGCGTATGACCCGGTGGGTCGAAAACGGTTGTTCCCACATAGTTTGTTAATATTATCCGCGCTCTATAAACATTTCCTGTCGCGTTAAGGTATAACACGAATTAGCGCACAACTTTGCTGCCAGCATTGGTTTTCGTCAAGGCAGTCCACTTCCCTCTTAATTTTTACTCAATGCTCTTGACAAAACGATATCGTACTATTATTCGAGTGGGCGATCTGGTGTTTTTTTACAGCCCACATAACCATGATTATATGGCAGTTAAATACTGTTTTCAAAGAACTAATATATGCAAGTATGTATTAGGTGTTGCGAACCTAGCAACAGATTAGTTCAGTTGTGACCAAAGGCAGCATGAACGGAATGTATAATCTCATGCACATTCGTTTCGTGTTTACTGGTGACTCATCAGTAGGAGCTGGTATTATGCCCTTCAACCATTATGTATTGATGCAGTGAAACCCGCAAAATGGCCGTATTGCTGATGGTACAATGCCCTAAAGCCGACCTGGCCGTAATGGAGTTGTGTATATGTTTATTTTGTCTCACTTCTGTGAGTTATCTTGATAAATATACTCAGTAACTCGCTCTCTTTCTCTCTAAAATCCCTTCAATTTATTTTGGTTATATGGAAGTGAAATAGATACTTTTGGCTTTTTTATTGATTTTTATGATGATGTTCATTGTGACCGTGTTATTGGCGCTAAGCGGTACATCGTAACGAATGGAAATTTGTTGAGTGCAATAAATGGCTCAGGAGCCTGTTTTGAAATTCTGTCAACACAAGAGTATTATATTCACGTTCTAAACTAATAGACCACGGGCCATTTCATCACCAATGTGAAATGTTTCTTGAAATGACGGAACAGCTACAATTAAACTAAAGATTGAAGTCTTCGTACCTGATCGAAATTTTGCATAAGTCACAAATATGTTATAAGGTTAAGGCGATTGTGAGCTGTGCGAGAATAGCCTCAGCCAAATTGGTGACATTTAAATACTGTTTGTTGCGAAGAAATAATATATATGCAAGTATGTATTAGGTTTTGCGAACTTAGTAACAAATTAGTTCAGGTGTGACCAGATGGATAAACCAAAGGCAGCATGAACTGAAAGTATAATCTCATGGTATTTGCATACTTAATTCACTTCGATCGAAACTTGGCGCGAAAATCCGATTAAGTTTGAAGCTTCGAAACAATTTCGCTCGGTACGATTTTGCAAATATTTTTAGTTCACGCACTCAATTTTGCCAGGCATTTGTCTTACAGTGAGTCGGTTTGGATTACTTAAGATGCCACCGATTTTTTGGTTCAATCCAATGATCTGATTCTTCGGCCAGAGGCAATAGGTTTGGTGCATATCTTAAGCTCGCGAACTTTGCTTAAAATGTGTGATTTCTTAAGTCATATGATCTAACGGCATCGGCTATTACAGAAAAATCTGACCTAAATATGTTTTCGCGTTTTCTCATTTTGACTCGCTATTTAATTGGTTTAAAAATGTTACGTTAGCAGCCTACTTGTTGATGCATCACTATCCATTAGACTAGAAACGATTTTTATTTATCTTCTGGGAACTCCATAAAATTGCTTCCACGGCACGCCTGTATAATTGGGCATTTTATCCACAATATGTGTGAAATTTTACAATGTAGATCGAAATCAAATCTTTTACGCGTTAACTGTATGCAACGCGGACAGCAAACGTTGGCACTAACTGTTGAAAGCAAACACATAACAGCGTAATACCAAGCCAGGACACAAATCTTACAAATTTCAAGTGGTAGTCATAGTGGGCAGTCATGGAAACTTTCATTACGAAGGAGGAAGATATTCAACATGCAGGACCAGAAGAATGATAGTCTTTATACAAATGAACCGGCGGTTCCAGAATATACATAGGTTGTTAAAGGTGTAAACCGATTCAACCTATATCATCAATGATATAGCGTTGAAAGCTAAATTGATGTTGACAGAGAGGCTCTGTGCAGTTTGCTATTTTAATCAAATATCGAAATTTGGCTTCATATGCAGTTTGATCTATTAAGCATCAACTTGCACACAGATAATCGGCTGTCTTTGCTTCTCATTATTTTCTGCTCCAATGCTCTACCTGTTAGAACGCTTTTTAAAATGATTTACACTATTACCACTAGTAGAGGAGGGATTTGTTCGAAAGCTGAATTTGACAAAGGACCACGTATAATTAAATTGATACGGTTGCACCGCACGTCGAGTTTGGGAAGTTCTTTGCCAATAAGGTTGAATTAATTTGGCGTTCCTACTGGTCCATGCATGCTGGTGGCCTGTTCTTATGTCTATGTTGGTCGGGTATGGTGAGTCGTGATCACAGCCGATATCGCAAACAGTATCCAGTCATGAGATTGCCGTGATAACACCTACTTGGGTAAAGTAAAGCATCGTTGTTGTATAGGAAGCTTAGTGGTCATATGAATCAATATCGAACACAACGCAGTCTGAATTCCATGGATATGTTTCATATTGTCGGTCATCTGCAGCATAAGAGCCGAAACACGACCGTGAGTCAACTTTAACGCTAATCACACCGAATATGTGGCGTGTTCAGAAGAATTTAGGTATATTTTAATGTGCTACATCTCAGAAGCTATAGACGCCCGTTTTCCTTTGACAGAATGACGACTGCTAATACGCCGGAACTGAGAATGCAATTTTAAGAGGTTGTTATGCTTTGATACGGCTCCCATTTCAGAGTGACTATTCTTTCATTGCTGACCCTCATGCACAGCACGACTGACAGCATAAAAGCTGCGAATCTTATGAGCCAGAGTAGGATCATTTTAGTTTTGCAGAAGGTGCTTTAGTCTTATTAGAGATTGAAACCAAATTCTCAGATCTCGTTGCCAGAGTGCAATTCCAAGGTTTGCCCAAGGTTTGTATAAATATGAAAACAAATGATAACTTTTACGTCATCTGCTACAATTAAATATGGCCCAGAAAAAGCATAGGTGTCCTAGAAAGCACTGAACATTAGTGGGCCTTTCGTTGCACGGTCATTTATACGGAATACGCTTGGTGGCATTGGGTGTCTTGGCCCATTGATTAAACCAGTACATAACATTTGGTATACAAGCGTCCAAGACGTGTTTGATCTGAGTATGACAATTTCATCCCATTTTCGTGGTTAACACCGTTATGAATTGTGGAAATATTTGGCCGATGGCACTGAAAATTTGAAGTCTGAATACACAATAAGAGGTTCGGATGCTACTGTCAGCTGTTTCATAAAGGGTCCATCCTACAACAGCAATTTCTACGCAACATTGAATCTAGTTAGGCGTTAAGATCATCGGCACCAACTAGAATATCCGAACATCACCCATGGTCAGAGGTCATAAACGATAATGTGCAACAGAGAAGCAAAAATATATTTTTGCGACAAATGATTTGAGATTTTAATTAAGCATCGTTTATATTTTCTCTATGACGAGTAGATTATCTACTTTTTCTGATTCAAATTCTTGCATTATGAACTGCATAAGTTAGTTTTTGTGAAAGACTATAGGAAATAGCTTTTAATGAGATGGCCATAATTGATACGCCACGCAAAATCTACTGAAAGCTTTGCTATTTTAAATAAGTGAAATTTGAATAAAATCTTTTATATATTTAAAAAAAACATTATGCACGGAATAATGAAAGAAGCTGCTCCTCCATCATTTTATTAATCATCATCATAATCATCATCAGTTCGATTGCAATAATACACCTCTAACAAGCGACTCCTAAAGCACTCTGCCAGCTCAATGAATTCGTCAGCTTCGAAGGTGTCTTCTTTATGCCGTAGAAGTCCATCTCGAATAGAGCCAATAGAAACACTTCCTGTTCTGATGAAACTGGACTGTTTTCTGTTCTTGTCGATAACACCAACAAGCTTGGCTAAGGAATGAACGCCCAAACCTACATCATTCGTAACGTAGCCAGTTCGTGCAAAGTTAGACGTGCCTTTGAGCTCTGGAAATGCAGAAATATGTTCGTCGGCCGCGGCTGGCGAGTCAATTAACACAGCACCTGACATTTCAGTGGGCATCATACACTGGAAAATAATTAGAACAATAATATGATGGCAAACTAATATTATACGCATATACAGCAATAATTTCTGAATAAGCACAGTTGTAAATGAACATTTGACAGATTGAAGCCGTATGGATGCATTTATTAAGCTTCTTTACTGGTCTATTTAAAGATTGGCAAAAGCAGTGAAGAAATCATGCACATATGCAAATCATCATAAACAACATACCGTTATAAACGAATAATTCACAGCCACATAACCTCAAAGCACAAATAAGTATTGAAAATGAATCACTTATTTGCACCACGAAGAATAATGGTAGTCGTCTTTGAAAACGACAGCAGAATTATGCAGCCAAAAATCAAGGAGGCGTTATTGCCATGGGTTTGCATCATTTAAATATTTAAAAAATAATTTTAGAAAAATGAAAAATCGATGGCATACAATTAAAGAATTGCGAACAGCTGAACGACTATAATCTGAAATTTTTCGCAAATACAAGTTAACTTTATGGTTACAAAATCAACTAATCATGGGTTATGTAGTAGTGTATTTGGACAGAACTGACATTCTGAATAAACCAGCATGTAGCAGTGCAGAGACAGCGAACTGACTGCCAAATTTATTGCCATCGTCATAATTATATGTTTTGTTATGTTCTTTGTTTTGAACTTTGGACATTGTGAATATAAATTTATATGCCTTTATGATTAATGATTTTAGATAGTTCAGGTGACCTTTAGCGTCAGAGGTTATTTAGTTATATTTCCCGTTGAAGTACAGAGCTAATACATAGATTATGCCTTATTTTAGTCCACTACTATAAGAGTTAAGAGCTGTTTAATTAGGTTTTCTTTATACAACTTTGGACAGTATGTATGTATATATATATATATATATATATATATATATATATATATATATATATATAATGGATGTACATTTATTTTCAATTTGAATTTAGAAATATATCATCTAAGTAAGCATGAGTTTATTATAAAGCATGTATATACAACATAAATAAATACGACCATTTTCTTTTCGCCAAAACTCAACTCTTTTGTAATATCTCGTAATGTATACAGTCAATTTTTCGTAAGGCAATAGGAAAAATTTGGATTAAACGCATACATTACACAACAAGTAATTCGACAGTTTATATTCATAACAGGTACGATCTTCTGATGTGCATTGAACTATGGAGAAATGATGCCGCATACAAAAACATCCGCTATGCGTAATCGTCTTCCTTTTTTTGTTTGGATGAATACCTTTAGATTAGCCTGCATTAGAGTGACTTTTATTTTGAAAAATGTCTTTAGTTGTTGCTGAAAAGTTCTTCGTTTATGGTAGCTGTGCTTTGTCTAACATTCTCTTCAAGTCATGTCTTCATTAATCGGCCTTTTCGGCCTACATAGTTTGCTGGGTAGCTATAGAATTAACATAAACTAACAATGTTCACTTACAGGCAGCGTAACATTCCTACTTATGTTTTGCAGGAATTTAGCTGTGTATTAGGCAGCCGATAAGTTACTTTTTTATTATTCATGAAATTATTTCAAAGAATTCTGATAAATATCTCCCTTTGACTAGGTGTGGCTTCACTGCTTTTTCGCTTTTGTTTATACCTCATTTTTGCTTCAACAAATCGCTCGTGATACCCATTTTCTAACAAAGTTGTTCTAGACACTACCAGTTTTAGACTTCAAAATTTGTCAAAACATATTTTCTTTTTGTATGGAAAATGAATGTATGGAAACATAAATACAACACGGCTAAAAAGAAAATATAAAATTTAATACACAATTTATCCGAGAGAATAAAGGAAATCTGTTGTGTTGAATTTCAATGTTAAGGAATGGCAGTGCTTAAAATAACTGTTGATTATTTATATTGAAACGGCATAAAACTGCAAATTAAGTACAGACCAGGTTTGTTTATGGTAAATTGTTCCATTAAATTTAATATAAGTTTATTTTTTAGTATTACAGCAGCTGACAGTCATCTTTCTTGTGCTCTGACGAGCAAACGGTATTATTATGCGCTTTGTTGAAACTTTGAAGCAGTGCACGTGATTGCGACCTGTTCTTAAAAACAAGGAAAAAGTCATCCACGTACCGTACATATTGAGCACATTTGATTATGTCACTCCTTAATGACGTGTTCTCTAGGTGCCATATAAAAATCTCAGCCAAGTTTGAGTATACGAACTAAACATTTAGCTAGTGCATGAAACGGAGAATTGACTATTGACAAAATTGGCCTCATAGGACAACCTTTTTTGTGTGTTTTAAGTAATCCATACTTTGTTGGCGTAGATGATCCAACTGTCTTGAGTTTCTGTGCAGTGGCGTCATCAATAAATCGGCATCTTAAGATATTAATTTAATTTATTACTTTGCGCTCCACTTTATCTGTTTCATCTGATTTATCGTCTAGAAGCGTGAATTTTGTATGCCTTTCCGCAAGTTTTACATCTTTTGTAGGTAGTCAGATTTGTTCAATTTAACCACGCTCTTGCCTTAATCAGCGCTTAGTATTTTGATGTATGTATTTCTGCTGATATCTTTAAACGCATTTAAATGTTGATTTGTCAATGCATGCTGTTCTGCCCATTTGGACGATTTAAAATCTGAAGCCTAGTCAACTAAAGTAGCCTTGAACTAATTTTTATAATCAATACTTGCAGGTTCTAAGTCGTTTGTTTATTCAAATAGAATTCCATAATTTCGGACCATCGTTCGCTGATTGAATAGTATTTTTGAAAAGTTATGCATTTATTTATCAAAATCGGTCCGTATTAAATAAATTATTTACCTTAGAATATTCTTGGCATAATAGAGAGCAGTCTTTCAAGACAAATAATATGAACTACATTGGCAGTTGAAGGAAATTAACCTACACCAGAGTGAGCTAAAGGATGATGAAGTGGCAAATTTTGGCGCAACAGAGTACATTAATCATTAAAATAGCGACTACGCCATGCAAGCACTGGTTGATGGGGCTCCGCTAGCGTGTAATAATGTTAGTGCAATTGCCATGAAGAAGAAAGCAATAGAGGCAACAACGGTTAATTCACTGTTGAGGCTACAGGATGACAACCCGTTACGGTGTGAAGATAACCAGTAATATATCATATACTTTCGGATCCCTGAAACGAACGATGTAAACCGCTAGCACATGTTAATGACATGTATATGGTGTCTAGACACGTCGCTAATAAATTGAAGGTGAGGAAGCAAATTACCTGGTTTTCTTTGCCATCCTAAAGTAATACAAGTAAAATAAATACCAGTTCTTCATCGTTCCTTTCATGATATACAGGGTAAGTATTTCAAAAGATTGTTGCGCGACATGGGATATTTATTATTAATTCTGAATCAGAAAATACAATTAAAAATTTATTGATTGACAAGCAAACACACACGGAAATTAGACTTAATTTAAATGTAATAAGTTTTATGCAAATCGTTTTTTTAATTAGACAGAATAACCTTATCATTTCAATTATTAGAACCAAAAATTCAATTGATGAGTATATTTTACCCATGAGAAAGTAATTTACCAGTAATATATGAACTATATAATAAGTTAAGATGTAATTGCGCAAGGAGGTTTGAAATTTGGCTAGCTGCGTATGTTAAAATCCGGTATTTATGATGGAACAATCATTTTCCCTTTGAATGAACACAGCATTATTTGTCGACTAGACCCAGCCTCAGACGTAAGGTCACAGTGGCAGATAAATGCCTACATTCTCAGGATTCGTGTAAGGTTGTTACGGAAATAGTTTACATTGTGTAATTTTGATCAATCAATAGGCTCTTATGTATGCGGGAATTTTCGAAACAACATCAAAACAATAGTGTACATTAGCAAGTGGCCTTCAACTAGATGACTGGTGTTGATTGGTCAAATATTCTCGCAGGATGTCATAAATGGACGACCTAGTGTTCTTGTACAGCCCACGTATAACAATGAACAATACGAATTACAATGTTCGCTTCTTATGGTTGTATGACTGTGAAACATTTTTCACTTTTGGCTTTTGTATGGCTATGTATGATGATGATGATGATGATGATGATGATGATCAGTTAGCACGTGCAGAAAAATGTGAACAATCGATGTAAAGCTTACTAATCTCCTTATAGAATTAGAGGTTAGGTTTTTATTCTAAACCGACATTGACAAAATAATAAGACACTTACCTTGTACTCGTTTGAAATAGCATCAGGTAGTGAACCTTGTCTTGGATTTGGCTTCCTGATGGGCCAATCGGGTAGCCAAATATTAATATTCGGTGTTTTTGCTCCGGGCAACATATTACCACCAGGACATTGCAAATAGTTCATATTCTTAATTCCTGTGAAAAGTGGCCAATACGGATCTGCTTCAGTACCACCAGGTGTACATGGAGAGTTGGCTAATGCTCTTATTAGAAGTTGTTTTCCAGTTTCGTGAGACAAGCCTCTTCCAGAAAGCTGGCGCCAAACAGATGCAACCGGGGCAGTGCAGTCTACGCTAGTGCGACCAGAAATCGTAAAAGGATTTAGCACATTCCAGGTGAGGACTTCACCTATAACTGGATCATAAGAACGCACACAGAGGCTAGATGACAGTAACTGAAATTAAAGAAAAAAGTAACCGAAAATAATAGACTTACATGTCTAAGCAAAATGTAAATTATACAGACAACAAATATGCCCTCAAATCTTTTCATTTGACTTTAATGCGATAGGACATTTCCAGAAAATTAATATCTAAGCACGGAACTTGTTTCAGAAATAAGATAATGCAGCGATTCTAAAGTCCATGATCATCATCAGAGTACGACGGCAAACTGCTACCGAGGATCAAATCGCAAAGCGTATATGTGACAAACAAGATTAGATATGCAGCTCTCACCTCTAGTAATTTCGCTTATATTGTACTTCACTGAAAATTTCCACTGTGCCATTTCTATACTGTTACTAACATTAACATTTTGCAACTTTCGCCACATATAAAGGTAAAACAATTAAGCAATTGTTGATTGCGCAGTTGGCGGTAACAATATGTTTAATCAAGTTCGCGAGCTTGAAGTAAACACCAATCCAATTGCATTTAACCAGTCGTCAAACAACGGCCAAGCTACCGTCAGTCATACGTACTGACGCGTTTCCAACCTCCATGATCATAATCGGAGTACGACGGCAAATTGACTATTGTGGATCAAACCACGAAGCATACATATTGAAAGCAAAATCAGATATTCGGCTCTCACATCTAATAGTCTCGCATATATATTATTCGTGACTGGAAATGTCGGGAGCACAATTTCCATGCAGTCATGAACATTTAATTTTGTAGCTTTGGCCACACACATAAATTTATATTGGTTCTGCAGTTAAGCAAGCATTGATTACGCGGTAGCAATTCTTTAAATCATGTGTGCGAGCAAACTATGTGCGTGTGTGTGGTGAAAGCTGCAAAAATAAAAGGTCGTGATCATATATAAATTGTGCAACCAATATTCTCTGTCAAGTACAATGTATGCGAGAGTACTAGATGTGAGAGCAACATATCTAATTTTGCAGGTTGATCCTCGCTCGTCAGTTTACCGTCGTGCGCTGAAGATTATCATAAAAGGTCGAAACGCGACAGTACGTGTGATCGACGGTCGTCTTCCTATGTTTTTTGACTATTGGTTAAGTAAAATGCGATTGGTGTTTACTTCAATCTTGCAACCTCGATTGAAATGATTATTACCACCAACCGCACAAGCAATGGTTGCTTTATACTTTTACTAAATATATATATATATATATATATATATATATATATATATATATTATTTCCCGCAACAGATAATGTTTTAATGATACAATTAAGCAAGCTTGAAGTAAACACCAATCCCATTGTATTTAACCAGTCATCGATCAGTGGCAAAACTATCATCAGTCACACGTTCTCACGCGTTTCAACCATCATGATCATTACCAGAGTACGACGGCAATCTGACTAGCGAGGATCGAACCGCAAGGCCTATGTATATGCAGAGCGAAATTAGATATGCGACTCATATACTGATTGATTGGATCCAATTAAATAGTTGACTGTGTGCTGCCTGTTTAAATACATTTACTAAAATCAATGATAACCCCCGTTATCAACGTTGCCTATTCGTTGTATATGCACAGACGAAAGTAAGAAAGCTTTGTACTCCGAAATAAGCTCCTTAATATGTATAGCACGAAGTTCAGATGTAGTCTTGGTTATGGGTGACATAAATGCTCAAGTTGGGCGCTTAGCTAACGAATAATTTCTTTTAGGTAGAAGATACACATTAAGCTCGACGCGCAATGATTATGGTGAACGGATTTTGGATAGCTTCGCAAAACATAGATTATATTTATGCAGTAGAAACTTCAGACGTAGTGTTAGACGTTGTGCAACATGGCGTCTTCCAGCACCCGGACAACGGTGTATTCAAATAGATCATTTAGCAATTAGTTATAGATGGTGTGGTTGCGTCCAAGATTGTCGTTCTTTTTGTACTATGCGCTAACCAGTTGTAAATGTGCACTAAAATTTCCAAGGAAAATAAATAACAATAAACCACAAGTTATATAAATCAAGTTTGCGAGCTTGAAGTAAACACCAATCCCATTGTATTTAACCAGTCGTCGAACAATACAACAAAACTACCGCCAGCCGCAACGCACTGACGCGTTTCGACCTTCCATGATCATCATCAGAGTACGACGGCAAACTGACTATCGAGGATCAAACCGCATTGAATATATATGGAAATCAAATTTAGATATGCGGCTCTCACATCTAGCAGTCTCGCATACATTGAACTTGACTGGAAATGTCGGCTGCACAATTTCTATGCAGTCACGAACATTAACTGTTTGCAGCTTTCGCCACATATACATATATAGGCAATACAATTTAACAATAATTGATTGCGCGGGTGGTGGTAACAATTCTTTAAATCAAGTTTGCGAGCTTGAAGTAAACACCAATCCCATTGTATTTAACCAGTCGTCGAACAACATAACAAAACTACCGCCAGCCGCAACGCACGGACGCGTTTCGACCTTCCATGATCATCATCAGAGTACGACGGCAAACTGACTATCGAGGATCAAACCGCATTGAATATATATGGAAATCAAATTTAGATATGCGCCTCTCACCTCTAGCAGTCTCGCATACATTGAACTTGACTGGAAATGTCGGCTACACAATTTCTATGCAGTCACGAACATTAACTGTTTGCAGCTTTTGCCACATATACATATATAGTCAATACAATTTAACAATAATTGATTGCGCGAGTGGTGGTTACAATTATTTAAATCAAGTTTGCGAGCTTGAAGTAAACACCAATGCCATTGTATTTGGGTTGCGACTGGCGGTAGTTTTGTTATGTTGTACGACGAATGGTTAAATACAATGGGATTAGTGTCTACTTCAAGCTCGCAAACTTGATTTAAATAATTGTTATTACCACCCGCGCAATCAATTATTGTTAAACCACAAGTTGTTGTAGCAAACTCGAACAACCATCCTTCCGACAAAAATATGAAGATATTCTAAAGTCTAAGCTAACTGGTCTTGATAGTCCAAGATAAGTTTCACTATTCACAATGCAGGTACTAATTGATGTGGCGTTGCAGGCCCGCTTAGAAATAATCATTGGTTCTCTGTAAAATCTATGGAGCCAAATTCCACCTGGCCCGGATCATAATAATACTCGTGGCAATGTAAGACGTCAACTTAAGCACAGTCTAAAAGTTGATTTCGAAAACGTTTGGACCAGAAAGTCTGAAGAAATGAAGAAGCTTTCGCGTCAGGTAAATGTCGCTGTTTGTTCCAACTTATTCGAGCAACAGGCCCGAGAAAATTAAAAGTAGTGAAACTATAAATGATAGTAACAACCATTTAAAGACCGATAAAATAAGTCATCTTGATAGGTGGGCTTAACACTTCAAAGATAAATTTTCTTGGGCACCTGCGTTAATTCCGATTATCGAAAGCATGTCTACATCAGCAGTGTGGAATGTTAGTCTCGAAGAACAACTGAGTTAAAAGTACGGGATGCAATCCTATCTCTTAAACACCGCAAAGCCGCAGGCCCCGATGATTTGCTTCCAGGATTATTTAAGGATGGTGGCGATATAATTTTGGGAGCGTTGACCAAACTTTTTCATACTATATGGAATAAGGAATCTGTACCACTTGTTTGTAATGAGTCGACCATCATGCCTATCTTCAAAAAAGGCAATCGTAATTCGTGCGATAACCATCGTGGGATAAGCCTGACTCCAATTATATCTAGGTTATATGCTTCAATTATCATACGCCATCTTAGCGCTTCACGTGAATCACAATTACGGCATGCAATCCTATATCTCTAAAACACCGCAAATCCGCAGGCCCCGACGATTTGCTTCCAGGATTATTTAAGGATGGTTGCGATATAATTTTGGGAGTGTTGACCAAACTTTATCATACTATATGGAATAAGGAATCCGTACTTGATTGTAATGAGTAAACTATCATGCCTATCTTCAAAAAAGGCAATCGTAATTCGTGCGATAATCATCGTGGTATAAGCCTGACTCCAGTCATATCTAGGTTATTTCCTTCGATTATCATACGCCATCTTAGAGCTTAACGTGAAGCACATACAAGAGAAGAACAGGCCGGATTCCGCACAGGACGAGGTTGTATAGATAGTATTTTTACGTTAAGGCAAGTTCTTGAACAGAAGCATTTATATCACCGTCCAAAAATAGCCATCTTTTTAGACTTCAAGGGAGCATTTTATTCGGCGGATCGCTATTTTTTCGAAAAGCGGTGGGCCCAAAAATTTCTTTAATATAATACGCACTCTCTTCACAATTACTTCTGGTGCTTTAATGTCTACAACAAATTAACCTATAATTTTACAACCAGCAGTGGTGTTAGCTACGAGGTTTGGTTAGTTTATGACGTGATACAGTAAAAGCGGCAATGAAGCTATATTGCTGATGTTGCCTTGTCCGAATGCTAATTTGGCCATAATGGTGTTGTGGAGAGGTGTGGTTTGCCTCATTACTGTGAGTTATCCTGATAAATTTATTCATAATAACTAGGTATTCCTTCTTTCTCTATCTCTCTCTCTCTCTCGTAAATCTCACTAATAATTTGTCTAAAATTTTGTTTCTGTTGTTATTTATATTTTTTACTCCTTATGTTTACATGGCAGTCAAACATTAGTCAAATTTGACCTTTTTATGACTGGGTATGATGATTATATATGCAATTGTATATTAGGTATTACGCATTTTGTATGAAATTCTTAGAAATATGACCAGAAATATAAATCTAAGTCAATATTAACGGAACATTCGGCACATTCGTTTTATGATTAATTGAATCTCATCAATAGGAGCCAAAACTCGCTATATAATTTTTGGTGAGGAATGTGGGAAAATAGGACGGCATTGTATCCTTTACGAATGTGTAAACCTGTAATAGTGAGGTTAACTTCATTGTCTTCGAGCCTGTATAGAGTACCGATAGTATAGCTGTTGTGTCAGTACCTGATACCAACCCAAAAATGTATATGGTATCAACAATAGTTGCCGAGTCGATACATGGTACCAACACAATGGATTTCAATGTATGCTGAAGTTCAACAAAATTGAGAATTACAATTACTTTTGAACACCTGTTACTACAGAAAATCAATACTCTCTGAACTTTATCGATATCATTTATCACATTTCGCTGCAATCATGGCATCATTCAATTACATGTATAAAAGTTAGATACTCATTGTTGCGGAGAATTCATCATCATTATGCAGAGCCGTAAAAAATCCAATAGTAACTTATGTTTCAGTGTCATATAACCATAAGAAACGAAACAATAAAGCCACCAAATTCTTTATAAATAAAAAAATAATAATTTAGGCACAAATAATTAGTGAGATTTACGAGAAAGTAAGAGTACTAAATTACTATGAGTAGATAATTTTAGTTAACATATAAATAAAGCAAACAAAACATCTTAACGAAACTATTATGGCATAGTCATCATTAGGACAAAGCAATATCAGCAATAAAGCTTACTATCGGGTTCCACTGTATCATGTCATAAACATAACAAAATCTTGAAGTTAATTCGGCCCTAGTAAGAATAGAAAATTAAGAAGATGATTCTACTAGAAATCTGCAACAAGAACCTCATTGAGCTCAATTCATCTGTTTCTGCCATGGGCGCTCTGCTGGAAAATCAAATTGATGCCATATGCAAAACGTGACCGAGCCCACGAAGTTGATGGAGCCTTGTTTGTTATTCTAACAAGGAGTACTTGTTGCCAGAACCAAAAATACGTCTACTAATGTCAACGTTGGTTATGCCTTGTTGGCAACCAACACGTGCTATGCTTAATATGATTAAGTTTGTTACCTTGATATAAGCATCTGACCCATTAAGAACATATATTTGTCTTAACAAATTAACAATTGTATAATGTTGAAAAAGCAATATATCCAGTAGACAAATTTCGTCCTTATTAGGAAATCATCACGTACTGGCCAGAAGTTGCAGCGGACAGGGCTCGAACCTGAGCATGTCTGCTTTGCAAAGTGGTGCTCTAAGCACTGAGCAACCCTGCAGCACACTACACACAATTTTCAGTTATATAATAACTAATGTATCTCGATTAGTTTATGTTATTTTAGGTGAAAATGATATGGCGTCCGTTTAGACCCAAAGTATCATTATTGAACAGACACCACACTAGATAAATGCACATTTATATAATAATACGGATATTGGTTGAGCTGACGGCGATAACAATTACTATAATCAAGGTTGCGATTTTTAAATAAAAATCCAACCCATTAAGTACAAACATTTGTCAATATAAACAAAAAATTGCATGCTGTAGAAAAGACAATTCATCCAGCAGACCGGTTTGGTCCTTACTGATTATTTCAAGATCGCAATCTTGATGATAATTTCTACCATCGCTCGGACATCCAATCTTCGTTTAATTAAATAAATGTTCATTTAAATATCACTTTCCCCTGTTGTGAGGTGTATGGTAAATAGTGACAGATTGGTGTGGTTAGTTGGAACTTTTGTTCTAAATGAATGCCATATGAGCAAAAAGATTAATCGAGTTACATTAGTTAGTACATAACTGAAAATTGTGTGTAGTATGTGGCAGTGTGCAATAAGAACGAAGTCAATCTATTGGATGAATTGCATTTTCTGCACTATGCAATTCGTATTTTATACTGACAAATGTATGTACTTATTTGGTGAGGTTTAAATATCAATATCGCTAATTGGATTATAGTAATTGTTGTCCCCGCCAGCCCAAACAATGTTTTATTATATAAATATGCTATCCTTCTCAAACAACGATTGTCGAAGTCCTGTAAACGTCTAATATCATCAGCTCTAAGGGGCCAGGTCTCACTAGCGTATACTAGAATAGGTGCATTGTAAACAATACCTCAAAGGCTGAGTGAAATAGTCGCATTTCTTCATAAATGGCAAACGTTCGAGAAAGCCACGCTAGCTTTGGCGATTCGCATACTCACCCCATCAGACATATTGCCAGATTTATTGATCGAACTCCCGAGGTATATAGTCCTGTCAACTGTCTAGCCATTCACTCTGCAATTAAGCGGTGGATGATCATAAAGAAGTATCTCACATCTAGAGGGTGTAAATTTCATACCGAAAGACTGAACGTCTACTAATCTATTCAAGGTGGCCTGAGCAGAATCTCGATTGTCGAATAATATTACGATATCGTCATTATAGTCAAGATCAACCAGTTTATCGCTTGGGACGATTTCAAAACCTTCATCTGGAACGTCTGGAATTGTTGTTCATATTAGCATCGATTAAAAAAATTAAACAAAAATAGGGAAATTGGACAGCATTGACAAACACCACTTCTGGTTGTAATATTGTAAGTTAATTCGTTGTAGACTTTAACGCGACCAGTAGTGTGTGGGTAGAGAGCGCATATAATATTAAAAACATTTGTGGGTGTGGCAATGGCCACCTTTAAGACAAATAATGAACAAAGGGTCTTATCTAGGACAGACATTATTTCAACAGAAATTCCTCGCAGAAGCGCCCGTATAAGAATGAAGCAGTCAGCCCAATGAGAAAAGCAGACTTCGAGCTGAAGTGAACATAAATTAATTAATGTGTAAATTTGTTTTATTAAATCGATGCTCGTTGTGCGAGCAAAATTCTATATATAATCGAGTAAAAATAAAGCATTTGTGGTACATTTAATATGTCTTCTGATGGGTTGGAAACGTTGATTCAGGCATTGACTTCTCAAATGAATAATTTAACTGCAGAATTAGGCATAATTAAGGCTCGTCTAGACGATACGCTAATAATAAACACGGAAGACATACATGTACGTGGACCATCCAACATAGGTGGACAAAACAGTGGGCACAATACTTCTCGACAGAATATCGAATAAAAAATTGTGTTCCAAAGAAAAAAACCTAGTATTTACATGACGATTACGTGAAGCATTCGTGACATTAGCCAGCAACTGATGCATTACATGATGTGTGCTCAGAGCACTAGCAGAGCCGCGCATATATCGTAGTTGACTAGTAAATGTATCTAAAAAACCGGCAAGCATACCACTACTGAGGCACCAATGCTGATTGGAAGTGACGAATGGCCATGAGAGTGGCACCCATAATGAATTTGCGCACCAATCAACAAGGGACTCCATCTTTGAATATAAGGCCAGTTGGTTTATTCTAGCAGACTGTAAACAATTTCTCTCTGACTGGGAAACACCAAGCTGAAACATAAACAAATATTGTTACATATGAAATAGTCAATGTTAAAATTGAAATATATACACCGTAAAAAATTGTTAACTCAATTTAAATACTGCGCGAAATAGATTACGACTGTTCATATTTAGTCATATTCGCAACAGACCATTAAGTTCGTCCCTATTTTATATGTCACTTGACCAAACTGTATTGTAATTACTTGGATAAGCGTAAAATATTAAGGAAACTAGAGAAAAAGGATTCAACGACGAGGGTTCGCTGATTTTGCTAATTTGTTATACGTTCCTCTGGAAAGAGTAATGAGGAAGACAACAGTTTCCATTCGTGTATTTGTGTTTCTGAAGGGCCAATTTATTCGTGAAAACTAACATTTTAATGGAAGTTCTTAATAACAAGAATAAGTAAATAATTTGAAGCATCTTACAAAGAATGAATAGAGATACATTTAAAAAACTAAAACCAGACTTGATTATTTTAGAACTTGAGCAATATAAATAAACAGTAAGTTACGTTATTAAATAATGAGTTAGTAAAGAAAGAAACATGATTTGGACAACGACACGATTTAATCGACCAAGAAGCAGTTGGTATTCAACTAACAAATGATTTCTAAGAGTCAGAACGTAGAAAAGGAACAGTTGTATGAAAAAGTTAAATTTCGTTAAACGGGATTATTAAATAGAAGAAACGAATTCCACGATAAAAGGTAAAAGTTGGGAGAATTTTAATACATAGATAAGCTCTGAAACTGAAAATAAGCGCATTAGACCTGATACAACGACGATGACTTAACCAGTCATAATTCAAACTCAATTACAAACGGTGAAGTCATTGTTCATCTTTAAAAAATCCGAACGAGGCAAATTAGGAAATTAGTTCAATTGTATCGTCCTATTATCCCAAATTCTTCACCCAAATATAAAGTGGTTAAAGGGCGTAAAACCGGCTCCCACTGATGAGTCGCCAGTAATCACGAAACGAATGTGCATGAGATTATACTTTCCGTTCATGCTGCATTTGGTTTATCCTTCTGGTCAAAACTGAACTAATTTGTTACTAGGTTCGCAACACCTAACACATAATTGCATATACATTAGTTCTCCGCAACAAACAGTGTTTAAATTAGGAGATTGTTTGAAAGAGTTATGAGAAAATAGGGATTACATGTCTCCACGTAAATAAGGATAGTAAGACAAAAATACCAAAACAAGCACACACTTCAACTAACTATACCCAAATTATAAAATATTGATCTCCTGCAGACGAACAATTTTACGAACAGGTTTGTTAATTTTGCCAACCATACAAAAATTTCCTGCCAAAAAAGCAAGTGCCCTCATTCTCCTAAAGCTACGGAGAATAAACCAAAAATATGCTCAAGTCAACATACATACAAGAATTTCGTGTTTTTCGGCAACTCATCAGCAAGAATCGGTACTACGACCTAAACGCATTATTTATTTCGTAAAAAACGTGTGCTTGATGGGTGTTGCAACCGATCGTATGTGTGCGTATTAAAGCAGTAGTAAATTTTTATTAAAAGTGAAATTTCTAAGAGTAAACTTTATAAAAATGTGTAAAGGGTAGCAACGCGAGAAAAATAGTTGTTCAGAAATCCGGCCATTATATCAAAACACATCATAAACTGGCATCGAATGATTTCAGTTTTCATTTTTTTGGCAATTATCATACCATTCACTTAAAAACACTAGCTGACCAGCTCCGGGCTACTGCGACCTAACAATAATTCAAATTTATGGAGATGAATTTTGATAAAATTTCAAAACATGGCCTTAGTTTTTTTATGGCATAACTATCGCTTGTTTGCATATCTCCCTTGGTTTTTATTCTATCATTTCTGTTGCAAATGATTTACTTCCTTTTCTTTTGCTACTGCTTGTGAAAAAGTCATGTTCACATAAGAGGTTAAGAAAACAAAAGTTCCTACGCATTGGGGTTCAAGTGTCAAAATTTTATCTTGCACACAATCATTTATAGATAGTGACTTTCCCAGGAAGTGGTAAAATTGGTGTAGCGATATTGGTGCGAATCGGTGCAGCCATTATTATTTTATTTTCTGACATACACACACATACAAACAGACAAACATTCATTTTTATATATACAGCTACTGTAGTAATTACTTCTTTTCATAAAATGGGGACAGATTATACAGATTTGATCAAAATGTTAGAAACAACTTTTGTCTTGCATATTTCATAAAACGGTAAATGAGCTTCCGATATTGCAGACTACCGATATTGCACTTTTCAATTTATTCAATTTTGTTACTTAAGTAGCATGATGATAAACCGCAAAATATATATTTATTTTTGTGTTATGGCAGAATATATAAGTTTTATATGCATATACATATATATTTGGGTTCTAGTGTAAAAATGTCATCCTGCACGCCACCAATCTGAATCATATATAGATAGTGACCTTCCCAGGAAGTGGAAGATATGGTGTTGCGAAATTGGTGCGAATCAGTGAAGTACTTTTCATTTTATTTGCGGACATATATACATACATACATACATACATACATACATTCATATATATATATATATATATATATATATATATGAAATGTCCATTGCCTTCGAATATTACACGATATATTACCTATTAAAAAGGAAAAATAAAATTATTATAGTCGAGGTTGCGGTCTTGATATAAACACCTGACCCATTAATTACTTACATATGTCAGTATAAACTAAGAATTGTATAGCGTAGAAAAGGCAATTCATCCAGTAGACCGGTTTCGTCCTTATTGGGAACTCATCATGTGCTGGCCAGAATTTTCCGCGGACAGGACTCGAACCTGGGCACGTCTGCTTCGGAAACTGGTGCTCTAACTACTGAGCCACCCCGCCGCAGTTTATACTGTCATAAATACATTAATACGAAATACATTAATATCAAAGGGAATAATGATAATATATTTAAAGACCACTAAACTTCACTTTACTATCTTTCATTTATATACATCCTTGGTTTAAAATTGATTAGGTGGGTGGCAACTAGTCAGATTCGGTTTACTTCTGTTTGTTGTTTGGGCTGATTAGTAAGTGTACGTGCGCGTACCTTTTTATGAAGGAGTCTTTATCGTTGGATTGCAAAGTGATGTCTGATCAGTCAAAGTTTCATCAGCATGATATTTTAATCGACTGGCTACAAATCACAAAACCGTCAATTTACAAGCATCCAGGCAAGTCCAAACATCCACTGCACCCCACCCAATAAACATTCGATCGAATTGGCAACAATATGAAGCAGAATGAACAGCTGCACATACGGTTTCACAACCATTGATAACAGCGAAAGGAATTTCAAAACCATATGAGCATTCAACACTGCAATCCACACACCCTACGCTGTTACTAAGGGGGCGGAACAAAGTTGAGGAACAAGAAAAAATAAACTCGAGTAGAAAACATTCATACACACAAGAGTCAACAATGCGAGCAGTTGATTAACTCTCAATCCATCAATACAAGAATGACCAGATCTCAGACATCACTTTGAAATACAACGAGAAAGACCCATACATGCAAAAAACACACAAAGCCATATATCCATATACATTTACTAATCAGCCCAAACAAGAAGTAGAAGTAAACCGAGTCATACAAGCTGCCAGCCACATAATCAATTGAAAACCCAGGACGTATAAAAATGAAATATTTTAAAGTGGTGTTTAGTAGTCTCTAAATATATGGCCATTATTTACTTTATTATTAATGATTTTTCTCCTGACGGAAGCAAAATTATATAAATAAGTATATGGCAGTTTGCCGCCAGCGAGCATTTACAAACATACAGGGCTTAGATTATTCCATGATTAAACGGAAAATGTGAAAAATTATATCGATGGAGGCAGTTAGATGTACAAAATATTTGATCTTCTCAGTTTGAGAAGCCGTATGAGATTTCGGCGACCAACGGTACCACAGTCCTTAAACTATTATAAAGAGTTTGGGGCGTAGTGTCAGCTCCTACTGATTAATTGACGGTAAGTGCTAAAGAGCTATTACTAGTGAAGTAGACAATCAAAATGGTAAATATTCTCATTTTCGTTTTTCCACTATTATAAAAAGCGTTTCAAATGTTGCATCATCTAAATATCCAACATAATTGAGATTATAGTGATCCCGACACCAACTGATGTGTCGCCAGTAAGCAAAATACGCATTCGTATATGATCCTAAAATGTTCTTATGCCTGATTTAGAAATTTCTTGTGGTCTTAAATGAACTACCGAAAAAAGAAACGCTGTGTCCAATGCATAATTAAATACATTCTAGTAAGACAAGCATTGTTGAAAGATCCTGACTGAAATGGTTATTAGAGAAGCGTGTAATATCCCTGTATTTTTTCTTGTTATGTTTCTAAGGATTCATTCGAATAAATATTTATATATGTTCTTGTATATGTATGCATATAAACATAAATAAAACTTTATTTATTCAGTTAAAGCTTAAGGACAGGGTTGGATTATACACAAGTGTTGTCAGTATAAAAAGGACCAAGTTGAAGATAAGAAATTCATTTCATAAAATAAACTAGTTTCATCCCAATTGGAAACACCCTGGTACGGCCAGGATTTAAATAATGGGACATGGGGCTCAATGATTTGAAACTCCTTCCTTACGTGAGCGAATTACATGCAATAATCAGTCATATAAAAAACAGCGGTTTTCATTCGGTCCTTCCGTCAGATGGATACAATTTGGTATCGCGCTCGACCTAAAGTTCCCACGAATAATCTCCGATTATTCATTATGTGATTGGCACAATAACACTGACGAGATGAGTTTGAATTAAATATTAAAATATATGTTCTGCCGTTATAAAGTAAACACGGTATAGATTAGAAAAGGCAATTTATTAACTAGACCAAATCATTCGTTATTGAGCAATAATTTAGTAGTTGCAAGAATTGCCACGGCCAAGACTTTAAACGTGTCAGAATTTTTTTACTCAAAGTCTGTTATGAAACAAAATAAACACTGCCGACTAACTAATCGATCAAACTTCTTACTGCACATCTTTAAGCAGGTGTGTAGCAGAATGCAGTTTGTAGATAAACTATCAGAATAAAAACACTAACACTATAAGTCACTATAAGACACTATAAGTCAAAACAACCAATTAAATTGCCATCGGTTAAAACATAGTGCATGCAGTTGTTTAAAATGATCGTAATTTGCCTGAGCAACATACTTGGTTAGGGCAGCAACCTGCCTGTGTAATTGGCATACTGAGTAGAGCTAGCTTGCCAAATTCTTCAATAAGATGATCGCCACATCTCATTGCCAGTCCTGACGAACCAGAATCAACATCTGTCAGCATCAGACAACAAGCGATATGATCAGAGGCCTCGGCTAACCGACGCATTTTTTCCGTAAATTCTTCATAATCCTGTGAATCAGCTCGAAACAGCGAAAGACCCTGAACAGAAACAATCAAGGTAACCATATTAGAAGGAATTACTCGAGCTTTATGTTTCAATATCATAGCATAAATCGATCTGTCATCTTGTAAATACAGGCCATTATGCAGCTCACTATTGTCGCAGAAACCGATAGCAGTTTAATACAAACAGCCGTGTTACTATTGCGATGCTACAGAGTAGCACCTTCCTATTTGCGTTTCTCTTCTGAGTTATTTTACCTATATGCAAATAAATGTCTGTATTGACGTAAAGTTGACATTGCATTTAATTTTATTAACTGCAGATATTTTCTGAACCAGATGAGCACATAAAAAACGACTATTTCAACCCTATCAACGTGTTGTTAAACGGTAATTACACAAATGATTCCTCGTTACTATGAAAACTAATTTTTAAAGCGTTTAGAATTCAAATACTGATTTCCAGCATTTGAATATTTGGTGGCCTAATTCTTTAGGTACTTACATCTCCTTTCAATAATGTTTTCCTAGGGAACTATTTTTGTGCAAGAAACCGTTTTATCGTATTATCCCTCCAGTCATATGTACTCTTGGCCTTTTAATAAATGGGTCAAATTTTATTTTGTCTTATAATGTGCAGCACAATGCAGGCCCAAGCGTTACCTAACAGATTAAAATGAATCCATATGCCAAGGGGTCTTGCCTGCCCGGAAATCGGTTTAACTTCACAGATAGGGTACTAATAGAGAGGAAACAATATTTTTGAATATTTGGTAAAAGTTCCATTTTCTAATAGAAACATTCCCAGCTGACTAAGAATTCGAGCACGAGAATTTCTACTAACTCTGTATCTGGAAAACTGATTTCAAATATGCTTTCCAAATAATGTCACATGATGAAGACAAAATGTGTTATACAATTTAACAGTAATGTAATGCGCGCTTGGTGGTAACAATACTTTAAATGAAGTTTGCAAGCTTGAAGTAAACACCAATCCCATTGTATTTAACTATTCGTCCAACAACATAATAAAACTACCGCCAGCCGCAACGCACTGACGCGTTTCGATCTTCCATGATCATCATCAGAGTAATTTGACGCCAAACTGACTATTGAGGAATCAAACCGTATTGAATAAATATATATTATTATATATATATATATATATATATATATATATATATATATATATATATATATATGGAAATCAAAGTTAGATATGCGGCACTCAGCTCTAGCAGTCTCGCATGGAAATGGCTGCACAATTTCTATAAGTTCACGAACTTTAACTATTTGTAGCTTTCGACACATATACATATTAAGGAAATGCAATTTAACAATAATTGATTGCGCGGATGGTTGTTTGCGAGCTTGAGTTACGTTATGTTGTTCGACGACTGGTTAAATACAATTGAATTGGTGTTTACTTCAAGCTCGCAAACTTGATTTAAAGAATTGTTACCACCACCAGCGCAATCAATTATTGTTAAATTGTATTGCCTATATATGTAGATGTGGCGAAAGCTGCAAACAGTTAATGTTCGTGACTGCATAGAAATTGTGCAGCCGACATTTCCAGTCAAGTTCAATTTATGCGAGACTGCTAGAGGTGAGAGCCGCATATCTAAATTTGATTTCCATATATATTCAATGCGGATTGATCCTCGATAGTCAGTTTGCCGTCGTACTCTGATGATGATCATGGAAGGTCGAAACGCGTCAGTGCGTTGCGGCTGGCGGTAGTTTTGTTATGTTGTTCGACGACTGGTTAAATACAATGGGATTGGTGTTTACTTCAAGCTCGCAAACTTGATTTAAAGAATTGTTAGCACCACCCGCGCAATCAATTAGTGTTTAATTGAATTGTCTATATATATATATATATATATATATATATATATATATATATATATATATATATATATGTGTGGTGGGGCGAAAGCTACAAACAGCTAATGTTCGTGACTGCATAGAAATTGTGCAGCCGACATTTCCAGTCACGTACAATGTAAGCAAGACTACTAGAGGTGACAGCCGCATATCTAATTTTGCTTTCCATACATATGCAATGCGGTTTGATCCTCGCTAGTCAGTTTGCCGTCGTACTCTGATGATGATCATGGAAGGTCGAAACGCGTCAGTGCGTTGCGACTGGCGGTAGTTTTGTTATGTTGTACGACGACTGGTTATATACAATGGGATTGGTCTTTCGTCAAGCTCGCGAACTTGACTTTAAATAATTTGTTAGTGAAGAACCGTCTTCATTCTGTTTCAACGATGACTGTCGTCACTGGCGGTGCAGAAATGGAACAAGAGAAATCGTCTAGAGACGCATTTGATTGTGCCTAGTGAAGGATCCCGGTTTATTCAGACTGAGTTCTATGCTCTTTTTAACTCATTTACGGTGGCAGTCTATTCCTCTGTTTAATTTTTTTTTAAATAGCAAGAGGGGTAAAACTGAGACATAAAAACTATTGGAATTAAAAAGCGGTTTAAAATTTAGTATATTTACGAAACGTAAAAGACCTTCGCATAAATGAACGTCTTCTATCAAGAAACAACATGAGGAATGGCAATAATTTTGCAAGGACGAAAAAATTACCTACCTGTGTAAAACTACAAAAGGATTTTGCAGGAGCAGAGCTATCTCTAGTTTGACTTGTAGATGTACAATTTTCACGTGCCTCATCATTATATTCCTCTGAGGAATTACTGGGTGACAACGTTTTCAATGCATTGGCGATGTTTTTCTCGTTAGAGTCTAAATAGTCGTGATTAAGCAATTGCAAAGTATCATCACCATGCCACCGTCTTTTTGAACTAGGATGAAGACAAACAGGCCAATTTTCAGTGAAATCGAACTGTGCTGTTTGTTCTTGGCTACAGGTTTGCTTATTTTTTGAACATTTGGTCTAAAAAAGAGAGAATAAATATTAAAAAATAATGTATATAGTAATTCAAATGAATACATTAAGTATTAGAGTAATATATTTCACTACCGATTGTTACAAAATAAATCTGAAATCTAACCTTATTGGCGGAGCCTGAAAGCGAATTTATCATCAAATCCTAATTAATGAAAACACTGTAGTGACCGCTTAACAGACTAGGCACTCCTGTAATCAAGGCATTGGTATGAATATTGCTATTATATACAAAATTCAGAACTAAAATTTCTACAAACAGAAGTATGTGCATTCCTATTAAGTATATTCTGATAAGGAAAGATAAGCGAACAGAATTTCAGCTTCCATTATCAAATGCTAACTGTTATCGAAATATATATCATTGCGAGGTTAAACTTTGCTAATTACTCTAATTCGTTAACTTAATTTTGTACCTCACTTTAGACACGCCTCCCACTATGAACGATTGGCTATCTAAACTCCACAAGTAGGTAGATTAACTAAACCGCAAAGGCAGAAGAGAGACTGGAAAGAGCACCTGGATATAAGTATTACATCAATGAGACAATGCATCTACTTGACAATTATTAGGGTATCTAAAACATAAATATAATATATTTATTTGGTTTAAATTTAGACTAACACCTACGAAACATATAGTAACACGCAACTGTGTTCCATTACATCGACAAGAATGAGTGTTGCATAGGTCCTAGGTCTAATAAGAAATCTCCTCTATTTGGCTAGCATAACCAAGCCCAATCGAAGCCAATTTATTTAATATACTGAAGCTGATTACCACAGTGGAATAAACTGGCCTAACGAGGTAATAATGCAATTTATAGAAAATAATGTGCGAGTGGAGTCTCTAGCACCATTTAAGAAATCGTCACGAGAAAGCGATGACCATCTATAGGGCCTTAAAAAAATAAAATGTCATACATGGAATGAAACAAACCATTTAAAATCTTTCCTAATGATTAACACGAAAAATAAAATTTATATAAACATCTAATCAAAACAGAAACAAAAATAAAAATAATTAGTCAACCATTCCCATACATTAAAAGAGACCAAGCATAATTTTGCAACATGCAAGAGAAGCAAAATGGTAATGCAAATGCAAAGACAAGTTTATTCTGTAAGCAATGTATCCGTCTGGTTTTCACATCTACTATGCTGCGTTGTGTTTACTTATAAATGCACGCGCTGCATCGTTCTTATTTTTCAAATATCTGATCGAGATATGTCCTGAAGAGCGTGAACTCGCTTTTCTGCTGCATTTGCACTAATATGAATAGACATGGGCATAATTTCATGAATCGATAACTTTTAGTCCAGATTGAAGTGCGCTATGTATTGCAAAAAAGGGTGGTAGATGCTCTTACAAATAAATCAGCGGTAAAACAGTAGAAAGCCAACGTAGAATGCAAAACACCTTAACGATGTAAACAGTCAAATTATACATACATTTAAATATATTACAGTTAAATACTGTTTGTTGCGAAGAACTAATATATATGCAAGTATGTATAAGGTTTTGCGAACCTAGTAACAAATTAGTTCAGTTGTGACCAGAAGGATAAACCAAAGGCAGCATATAGTGTGAGTTAGCATTGAAGTCGTATTGTCGTTGACTTTAGATTATGTTAGCTTCACTATTACAGGTTTACACATTCGTCTAGGAGATTCTACCGTCCTTTTATTCCACATTCTTCTACCAAATATATAGTGGTTAAAGGGCGTAATACCGGCTCCTACTGATGAGTCGCCAGTAAGCACGAAACGAATGTGCATGAGATTATACTTTCCGTTCATGCTGCCTTTGGTTTATCCTTCTGGTCACAACTGAACTAATTTGTTACTAGGTTCGCAAAACCTTATACATACTTGTATACATACATTTGTCAGAATAAAATAAGATTTGAATAATGTAGAAAAGGCAATTCATTCAGTAGACCGGTTTCGTCCAGGATAGAAAATCTTCACATAATGTCCAGAATTTGCCGCGAACTGGAGCTTGTGTTAAGGTCAAGATCGCAATTTCAATTTAAATAATTCTTATCGTCGCCCAAAAAAACAATGGTCGTTTGATTATATAAATTACGTTGATGCACTCGATCACCACTTCGCCAAAATATTTCAAGCCAATAATAACATGTTTATAATTTAATGTGTATATATTAAAAATAATATATATATATATATATATATATATATATATATATATATATATAACGGCATGTCGCCAGCTCAACGAGCTCCAAAAGGAGATCGAGGCTTCTTCAAAGCGTCACTCATGAGCCGAGAAAGGCAGTAAAAAATTCAGGTTACTTATGCTCTGTTACTAAGATAGCGTCATCAATTACCTACTTTATTTTTTTCTGAAGGTAAAAATATTAATACGGAGAATGATCTTATATACCTTCAAAATCGATAGGAGCACCAACACTGATCTTCAAAATGTGGATAAATATATCACTTTAGTACTGGAAAGGCTCATCATAATGCTAACTTGGCCATAATGGTGTTGTGGAGAGGTTTAGTTTGCCTCATTTCTGTGAGTTATCCTGATAAATTTATTCATAGTAGCAAGGTAATCTTTATCTCTCTCTCTCTCTCTCGTAAATCTCACTAATTATTTGTCTAAATTCACTTATATACTTTTTCACTCCTTATGATTATATGGCAGTGAAACATTAATCACTTTTGACTTTTGTATGCTGGACATGATAACGGTAAAACTGTATAGGGAACAAAGATCATCAGGCAACAGATGCCTCCATCTAAGTAGAACCTACAGCAAAGATTATGTAATTTTTGCCCATGCGCATGTAGTGGTTCGGCTTTATCAACGATTTGAACTGAACATATATATTATGTCACGTATATACAAGCAAAACAATCTTTAAAAATACATTTCCAATAAGATCCGGATAATCAGCTTGAAGTCCAGAGTCCCACAACAAATTTGCTCCAGCTAATATTCTTTGTAGTTCATTTTCATTATAAAAAGAAGTGCCTTGACTGCCCAGACTGCCAACAACGTCGATCGCAATAAGCCGCGGTTTGATAGTACGACCACGGATTTGATTGAACATTGGCCAAGGATTTAAACACTCTTCATCCTCCAACGATATACCAGAATTTGCACCGGAGCCATCTATATACATTTTCTGTTGAAGTTCTTCTTCAAGACTTGTCCACCAATGAGCACCAGTCCAATTGGAAAGTGCGCCAATCTGAATAGTAATTATCTCCCCACCACCCCCGCCTTCGGCCAAGGGATCAATTTCTGTTTTTATAGACATCTGGTTTGCTCTGTCAAATAAAAATCTGCCGAAAAAAGAGCTATATATTAATGAAAGAAAATTAATAAGCATAATTTAAACGTCGAATTTTTTCTCAATGTGACTACGCTTATTATGGAGAAACGAGTAAATCTAAAATTCCATTAAGGATGCGTGTACAGTGGACCTTTACATGTAGTATTGCTAAAATTCAGTGAAAGTTGGACAAAAGAAGTAGAACATCTTTGACTCTTATAAGCATTTGATCATCGTTGTTTGAGACGCTTGGTCTATATAGGTCATGAACAACGAATAAATAACGCTGAAGTCAGTAAACTACTTGTGAAAATGTTAGTAATTAATTCTCGTCAGAAAAGTGATTAAGGCTCTAAAAGTATACCAACTCAACCGCGTTATCCATATGCATACATTTGGATTGTTCGTGGGGATAAATTGAAATTAACAAAAGTCATTGAACCATAAAAATTTATTTAATTAAAGTTTGCTAGCTTAAATAAACACCAGTCACACTGTATTTAAACATCCGTCGAGCAAGATAGAAAAACTACCGTCAGTCACACGTACTGACACGTTTAGACCTTCCATGATCATCGTCAGAGTACGACGGCAAACCTACTAGCGAGGATCAAACCACAATACATATATATGGAAAGCAAAATTAGATATGCGGCTCTCATCTCTTGTAGTCTTGCATAGATTTGACACGACTGGAAATGTCGACTGAACAATTTGTGTGCAGTGACGGACATTAACTTCTTGCAGCTTTCGCCACATATATATAGGTGATACAATTAAACAAACATTGATTGCGCGGGTAGTGATAATAAATAAAAGTAATTGTAGACAGTCAGAATCAGACTAAGTAGTAAAAGGCTGGCGTGTTTACTAGGATGTGGTCGAGATGCTCATATAAGATATTTCTTGAATGGTTGCGCAATGCGAGCTTCAACTGTTGAATCTCCGCGATTTGCGTTTGTGGATTGTCGCTTTGCACTATCAGTTTCGCAAAGATCCGATTGATCCCCATTTCCAAGTACGCACCGAGTTCGCCTTCTTATTGGCAGGATGCGCATTCTTCCCAATCTTCCGAAGGCTTCAACATCGTTCATACTAATCAATGAAAATGAGGTTCGATCCAATCTTCGTTGACCGGGGACGTTTCGGAAAGTTTTTTCCCGTTCTATTATCAGGCCTCTAATCACACATAAACAGTAATATGGTCACAATAACAAATTTAAGAAGACAAACTCGGCGCATACTTGGAAATGGAGATAAATATGATCTTTGCAAAACTGACAGTGCAAAGCGACAACCCTCGAACGATAATCGCGGAGATATAACATGCCCATATAAGCACCTGTCCCATTATATACGTACATTTGTGAGTATTAATAACTATTAAGAATAGCCAGCGAAACACACTGTCTCTTATTCGCATTCAATCAGGTCAACATGCATCGTACGATGGCTTTCCTTGACTCATCGAGGATCAAACCGCATTGAATATATATGGAAATCAAATTTAGATATGCGGCTCTCACCTCTAGCAGTCTCGCATAAATTGAACTTGACTGGAAATGTCGGCTGCACAATTACTTCAAGCTCGCAAACTTGATTTAAAGAATTGTTACCACCACCCGCGCAAACAATTATTGTTAAATTGTATTGCCTATATATGTATATGTGGCGAAAGCTACAAACAGTTAATGTTCGTGACTGCATAGAAATTGTGCAGCCGACATTTCCAGTCAAGTTCAATGTTTGCGAGACTGCTAGAGGTGAGAGCCGCATATCTCAATTTGATTTCCATATATATTCAATGCGGTTTGATCCTCGATAGTCAGTTTGCCGTCGTACTCTGATGATGATCAAGGAAGGTCGAAACGCGTCAGTGCGTTGCGGCTGGCGGTAGTTTTGTTATGTTGTTCGACGACTGGTTAAATACAATGGGATTGGTGTTTACTTCAAGCTCGCAAACTTGATTTAAAGAATTGTTACCACCACCCGCGCAAACAATTATTGTTAAATTGTATTGCCTATATATGTATATGTGGCGAAAGCTACAAACAGGTAATGTTCGTGACTGCATAGAAATTGTGCAGCCGACATTTCCAGTCAAGTTCAATGTTTGCGAGACTGCTAGAGGTGAGAGCCGCATATCTCAATTTGATTTCCATATATATTCAATGCGGTTTGATCCTCGATAGTCAGTTTGCCGTCGTACTCTGATGATGATCAAGGAAGGTCGAAACGCGTCAGTGCGTTGCGGCTGGCGGTAGTTTTGTTATGTTGTTCGACGACTGGTTAAATACAATGGGATTGGTGTTTACTTCAAGCTCGCAAACTTGATTTAAAGAATTGTTACCACCACCCGCGCAATCAATTATTGTTAAATTGTATTGCCTATATATGTATATGTGGCGAAAGCTACAAACAGTTAATGTTCGTGACTGCATAGAAATTGTGCAGCCGACATTTCCAGTCAAGTTCAATGTATGCGAGACTGCTAGAGGTGAGAGCCGCATATCTCAATTTGATTTCCATATATATTCAATGCGGTTTGATCCTCGATAGTCAGTTTGCCGTCGTACTCTGATGATGATCAAGGAAGGTCGAAACGCGTCAGTGCGTTGCGGCTGGCGGTAGTTTTGTTATGTTGTTCTACGACTGGTTAAATACAATGGGATTGGTGTTTACTTCAAGCTCGCAAACTTGATTTAAAGAATTGTTACCACCACCCGCGCAAACAATTATTGTTAAATTGTATTGCCTATATATGTATATGTGGCGAAAGCTACAAACAGGTAATGTTCGTGACTGCATAGAAATTGTGCAGCCGACATTTCCAGTCAAGTTCAATGTTTGCGAGACTGCTAGAGGTGAGAGCCGCATATCTCAATTTGATTTCCATATATATTCAATGCGGTTTGATCCTCGATAGTCAGTTTGCCGTCGTACTCTGATGATGATCAAGGAAGGTCGAAACGCGTCAGTGCGTTGCGGCTGGCGGTAGTTTTGTTATGTTGTTCTACGACTGGTTAAATACAATGGGATTGGTGTTTACTTCAAGCTCGCAAACTTGATTTAAAGAATTGTTACCACCACCCGCGCAAACAGTTATTGTTAAATTGTATTGCCTATATATGTATATGTGGCGAAAGCTACAAACAGTTAATGTTCGTGACTGCATAGAAATTGTGCAGCCGACATTTCCAGTCAAGTTCAATGTATGCGAGACTGCTAGAGGTGAGAGCCGCATATCTAAATTTGATTTCCATATATATTCAATGCGGTTTGATCCTCGATAGTCAGTTTGCCGTCGTACTCTGATGATGATCAAGGAAGGTCGAAACGCGTCAGTGCGTTGCGGCTGGCGGTAGTTTTGTTATGTTGTTCGACGACTGGTTAAATACAATGGGATTGGTGTTTACTTCAAGCTCGCAAACTTGATTTAAAGAATTGTTACCACCACCCGCGCAAACAGTTATTGTTAAATTGTATTGCCTATATATGTATATGTGGCGAAAGCTACAAACAGGTAATGTTCGTGACTGCATAGAAATTGTGCAGCCGACATTTCCAGTCAAGTTCAATGTTTGCGAGACTGCTAGAGGTGAGAGCCGCATATCTAAATTTGATTTCCATATATATTCAATGCGGGTTGATCCTCGATAGTCAGTTTGCCGTCGTACTCTGATGATGATCAAGGAAGGTCGAAACGCGTCAGTGCGTTGCGGCTGGCGGTAGTTTTGTTATGTTGTTCACGACTGGTTAAATACAATGGGATTGGTGTTTACTTCAAGCTCGCAAACTTGATTTAAAGAATTGTTACCACCACCCGCGCAAACAGTTATTTTTAAACACTGTACAATGTAGAAAAGATAATTCATTAAGAAGACCGGGTTCGTCCTTATTGGGAACACATCACGTACTATCCAGAATTTATCGCCGTTATTCGCATAGAACAGTTGAGGTGGGAGAGATTAAGTCAAACATTTTCTTTAAAATATTGTGATATATCAGAGATTTCAAATAATAATACAGCGAAGGTGGTTACATTCTTAAATTAAAAATAAATAAATATCGCTTTGCGTTATCAAACGAGAAAATGCTCGTCTTTTCTCTCTCTCTCTCTATATATATAATTATGCAGAAAGTAATAGCTTAAGAAAGATGTTTATTAGAAGGATCGTTACTATTTAATCGTAATATTCTTGACTAATTCTTCTTAGTTACCTTCCTTTTAGGTGTGGAATACATATAACATAAGTTAAAACCTAATATTACGACTGACCACCAACATTCCTTCATTATAGAACAGACACCACGTTACCTGTGAATTCATTTCACTTAGAAAATTATGAATATGCAAATAATGGCCGAACTGAAAAAATACCCATGAAAAAAGGTTGGATTTTAAATATTATATTGTATTTATCTTTGAAATATTGTTGACTTGATTGATTTCCAATATAAATTGTAAATATTATTTGGCAGCAGAGGCCTTCTGGCCCGAAAATTGAAAAAATCAAGATACACACCAAAAGTAGGATTACGCATGTGCGAGGGAACAGCTATTTTTTATCAGCAGTGATAGCGTTGGGACTGGTATAAGAGTAAGAAACATACTGCTCCTATCTTATAGCAGTGCTCCATGCATATAGCAAATGAAGTTATCTGTAACTATGCTAAATTCGACTAGAATGAATTCTTGAAAAATGACGAATTATCGAATCTCAGCAGAATTATTCGTTCAGCATGCGCACATTATGTACAACGATCTAGGCGACAAAATGCAATGAATACACACGAGGCAGTAGACGGTGCAAATGACGTGCACACATTCTGGTGACGATACGTTAAAGAAACTGAAATAGAAGCATAATTAAAATTTGAAAGGATTAACAAACAGGCCACTGTGAGCAAATATCATGGAGAGGACACCTCATAATATTCGGCCATCACTAGCACAACGTCAAAAAGCGCAGCATACATGCCAGTATCCAAAATAAGGACAAATGTATTACCAGTGCGAAAGAAACTGTGTACGTTTCCAGTCAATGTTATCTATGAGGAATGTATTAAAGAAGTGAAGATAAACCGCCTTCTTCTCGCCTCTGAGGGTAGTGTGTTGATAAAATTTGTTGCCTTAAACTACGGACTAACAATTCGGCGTGACATATGAGCGACATAGGTGAGAGAAATTCGACAACCGAAGGCACGTAAAGACCTTTTGTCCAAAGGAGAGGACTCTTGTGTAACGATTAAACCATAATTGCAGGAACTTTGCAAGGAGGCGTTCTCGACAGTTCTGACCAAGGAGAAGAACACGTTTTATAAAGCGAGGCAATCTGCTCTAGTGCAAAAAGGAAGTCAACATGAGAATGCAAGAAAGTTCACTGGTACAGAATATGAGAGAAGACGAAGGCTTTGGATATAGAAATTCTCAGGATAGGGTTCTGTATCTTGAGGCCTAGTAAACGAGCCCATTTGAAGAGCTTTGTTTTGACTTAGTTAAGGTGCAATAAGAAGTCCAGTGAATGTGATACCTAAGTGTTTGACCAAGTCGATGGATTCTGTATCTAGGGAAAGGTCAGTAAACGTCGAATAAATGATGGAATCATGACCAAGCTTCATTAATTAAATTTTATACGGGGTGAGTCCAAGGCGCACGTGGCCACGTTGAACTCGCAGTAAGAATAGCAGCTGAGTGACTAGAGATGCAAGGGAGCCAAGGGAGGCTGGGCTGCTTAAAGCTATCATGTCTTTGGTATATTCAGACAGCTTGAATTAGTTATTTTTAACCGGATTAAGCATAAACACTATGTTGAAAATTATAGGGTCGAGTACTGATTCATGTGAAAAACCACAACGGATAAAATCTGAACTCTAATGAACATTGGTGATTATTACAAATGTTAAAGCGCCTCGGTGATAGTAATTGATAAGCTTTAATATGTGATCAAAAATATCCAAGGTCTTCAAATGGGCTCGTTTGATGTTTCAAGACGCAACCATATTTCGTGACTTACTCTATTCAAAGTTTATGTATGACCTCTCATATTATACACCAGTGAGTTTTGCTGACTAAAATTGACATCCTCATTCGCTCTATAACGAATTGTCTCGCTACCGTTGTGGTTTAGTCGCTTTTGTACACACGGTTTCAACGAGCCTGCCATTTTCGAATTTCCCTTACTCTCGCCACTCATATGTCACGCGTCATTGTAAGTTCTCAATCCAATCCAACATCATCCAGCAAATCTTTAACAATGTATACATTTTTCAAAGGCAACAGCGTTTTCAATACACTACAAAAAATAAACTTAAGAAGCTCCTAATCTGCATTTCTTTAATAAATTCTTCAAAGCCAACACGGATTGGTAGCGTAACCATTTCCTATCACAACCGCAATACACCTGGTCGTAATGCGGGATACTAATAGCTATTAACCAGGCGCTAAGTGATGGTTGAAAAATATTCAAAATCCTCTCCTAGTCATTCGCTCACAAATGTGTTGTCGATTAACTCCCCATATCAAAATTAATCAATTTTAAATTCTGGTCATTTGAAGTTACCATTGGTTTCATGAGCAAAGTAAAGTTTTTTGTAATTTTGTTTTAATTGTAGAAAATTATGGCGACTTTGTTTTCCACAGGCATTCTTTTCGAGATATTTTCGTCGCAAGTTACGCTCTTGCTTTGTTAGGCTTCATTAATATCTGTTTTTAAATCTTTCAAGTTATTGAATTGACCACAAATTATTGTTCGTATTGATTTCTCGGGGAGGATCTTAAATTTGTCACAGTTAAATTGATTATTTTCTGTTTTTAAGGTCTTCGCTTACGCAAAGGTATACTTTGACAATCAATGAGACGGAGTATTTTCACTCTGTTGTAATAAATTTTGTTTTAATATAATGGATAACAGCAGTATGTGTGAGGATGCGGAGAAGATAACATGACTTAGGAAAGTCGGCCTAGGGGAAGGTGCCGAAAAGAATGAGGAATTTAGTTGTTCTAGATTTAGCGATCATTTTAAGTACATTGGATACACGGAGCTGGCATCACAGGGACTCTCCTATGGCAATTAATAAAGAGCATCAACACATAGATTAGTTCACCATCCTTTCAAATTCTGATAGCGCTTTCTTCGATTTCAGAGTCAACAGAATATCATCAGACTACGAAAAATATCTAATATTTGCTGCCTCGCGAGTTTATCATTTGGAACAGCATAAAATGATACGCATGTCCTAAATCACTGACGTCCAATGAGAATCAGGATTGCTTCATTTTCCAAGAACCTATTCCAGTCGACATTATCCTAATCAATGATATATTCTTTTTTGGTATGTATGCGGAGTTCTGCTGCAACCGGCAGGCGGTACAGTTCTTGTTAATCTTGTAATAATCCAATTGTCATCAATGCTGGTATAAAAAACTAGTGACTACTTCACACACTTTACGCAATCCTACTTTAAATTTGTACTTAATCTTTTCAAATGTCCGGCTAGACGACTTTTGATGCCAAATAGCATCATGCTACAATTAAAATTCTATAGCAGCAGATTTTACATGGCTTACACAAGGATTAAATTATTCTTTTAATTGAACCAAAAGAATCAATAGTGGAATTTCAAAATAAAATTTGAATACATTTGAAAGACTGCCAAAAAAGGAAGTATGTAAATAATATTTTTTAATTTACACAAATTGACTTCTTAATAGCATAAAAGGCCGGTTTCAAATATATTTATAAAACTAAAAAACGGGACATTACAACTGGCATAGCTTGAAAAATCACCTACATCCACCGCATTAATTCTGAATCGGAAACGGATTTTGAAGGAAAAATTTGTTTTTTTTAACATTAATAAAATTTGATGAAAGTTTTCTCTGATGGCCCTGAAGAGCACAGTGTTAAAATATTCAATGTGTTGAGGCCCCTAAACTTTTCGAGTTTGAGAGCCCCATAGATGCCAGATCGCTTGAAGTTCTCAAAATCACAGTAGAGTCTGATATGCTTATATTTACATTTACATCTCCTAGGTTCAATTCCGCCATATTCTGCACTAACCTACTTGTGTCCTCAAATTTCATATCGGTTCCCATGTCTTATTGGATTAACAAGTAAATCGACACTTAATGTTAGGCAATCGGAATGCGAAAGTAGAATCGTATTAATTCTATTCTATTTCATTATGTGCCTGTATGGTGGGATTGCACACATCAGATTCACCTATAGAACAACGGTCATTCGATGCATCTGTTAATTCAGTGATATTGTCTATCCAGATAAACTGGGGAATGCAACGATTCAACGTAACACAATCCTCAATGCCATTTATTTCTATGATGACATTCTTGTCAGTCATCCTCGACCTTGTATGGTCTTTTATAAAATGGTGTCAGGCAGTTCTTCCTATTTTCATTAGTTATATACACATGCGAAGCCGATTTTAGATCGGAAGACACATAGCATTTGGTTTTAGCTTTTCTCGTCTTGGTCGGAGCTAAACAACACATCTTATCTCTCAGTGCTCCTACGAACCAATCTACATAACTAGAAGCCCAATCAAGACTACTTAGGGTTTCTATTAGAAGATCTCCAGGCAATTTTAATGGTTCTCCATAAACCAGTTCTGCTATTGACGTACCTAATTGTGCCCTATATCTGTTGCGCATGGCGAGTAGTACTATAGGAAGATCGTGTATCCAGCTTGTTCCACTAGTACACTTTAATGCAGCTTTCAGTTCACGATGTAGCCTTTCTACCATCCCATTCGCTCGTGGGTTATACGCGCTAGTATGTATTATAGTGGTTCCCATGATGTTGAGGGATCTTACGAAAAGCTCGGACATAAATTGACTAACGCGATCACTAGTGACCTTTTCCGGAACACCATAACGCGATATCCAATTATGTAGAAACGCGAACAAAACTTCTAGCGCTGTCATGTCTTTTAAAATCGCCACTTCAAATTGACGACTAAATCTATCTACCATAGTCAGCAAGTATTTGTTTCCATTTACTTCAGGCATCTCAACAATGTCTATGTGTACGTGTCTGAACCGTCCATTTGGTATTCCAATGTTCTTTATCTCGGTTCTGGTATGTCTCCACACCCTACACGTTTGACACTTGGCACAGGCTCTTACCCATACCCGTATGTCTTTAGACATGTGCGGCCATACGTATCTGTCGTTGATTAATCGAATGGTGGCTTTAATGGAAAGATGACCCATGTCATGTAACACTTGGATAATCTTGGCCCGTAACTCCAATGGCACATATGGTCGTGGTTGACTTCTAGATGTTTCGCATAACAACTACTTGCCACTTATGAGCTAATGAGCATATCCTGGTCTTTTGGACAATACTAATGTGAAGGGATCCGATCCTTGCGCTTCCTCGATTTGACTAACGATATCGTGCATTGATTCATCTAAAATTTTCAATGGACCTTGAGACACAGTGAAATCGAACTCTGCTAACCGTGTTATTTGGGAATTTATTCTACGAGAGTAATTAAGCCTAGCTGTCTTACCAAGTATGCTAATCAATGGCTTATGATCGGTCAATAACTTAAACTTGTGACCATCTAAGTAATGCTCGAAGTTTATCACTGCGGCAAACACTGCTAGAAGCTCATTGCCAAACGTATCATAACGTTTTTCTCGATCATTAAGCTTACGGCTATAAAACCCAATCAGTCTTACTATGTCCTGATCTCTTTGCTGTAGCACTGCCCCTAATGCAACATCTGAGGCATCTGTGATTAGCTCTAAAGGTTTTCCCCAATCTACGGGTGCTAATGTGGTTATGTCACTTAACATTTCCTCGGCCTTTTGGAAATTTTCTCGGTCTTGTGGACTCAAGTTGAGAGGCCAAGATTTCTTGATCGTTCTCTTTTCAAGAGTGAGATGGCGTGTTGACGATCCAAGAATTCCGGCTAGACCTGGAATGAATCGACGGTAATAGCTGATCATGCCCAAGAACCTTCGCAACTGGCGTACGGTTCGGGGTTCCGTTACGTCCTTTATAGCTTGGACCTTATCTTCCAAAGGTTTAATTCCGTCTTTGGAAAGTATATGACCAAGGTATTTAACTGAAGAGCAACCGATATTACTTTTATTAGGTTTGAACACTAATCCATATGTGTTCTAGCCTGGTCAAAACCGTTTCCAAATGCGTACGATGTTCGTCTCGTGAGCGACTAAAAATTATTATGTCGTCTATATATACCCTCGCAAAAGGACAATTCTGAAGGATTTCTTCAGCCAAACGCTGGAATGTCTGACTAGCGTTTTTCAAACCAAAAGGCATTCGAAGAAATTCATGCGATCCCCCTCCTGGAAATCTGACTGCGGTGAGTGGTATTGAACTTTCTTCCATTGGTACCTGATAGTACGCTTTCTGGAGATCTAAAGTTGAATAAACCTCATATCCCATTATATCTCGGAGCAAAGTACTCTGGTTAGGGAGAGGATAAGAATCACCCTTCGTCATTGAGTTTAATAGACGATAATTCCCACAAACCCTCCATTGACCCGGTTCAGGTTTGGGAACTACCACTATTGGGGAAGCGAAATTGGAATTTGACCTTCTACAAATCCCCTCTTCGCGCAATTGATAAAATTCTGACACAGCTACTTGTTGCTTGTGTCGTGCCAATGGTTGAGCCTTTGGTGAACAAGGCAACGGAGCCACCAATTCTATTTGGTGTTCTACTCCTGTCTTTAGACCTATCCTTTTGGCACTGAAAGGCTGAAACACTGTCAGGTGCTTCTCGATTATATCGGCAAAGTCATGTGCGACTGATGGACGAGGTAAGAGGACTGTTCTAACTGCCGACGTGTTAGAATCAGTAGGTGTTGCTATCCCTACGCCTTCTGCGATAGTCCTAGCCTTGGGGTCTAATGTCAGCTTGAAATGTGTCAAGAAATCCATGCCAATTATATGGTCCTTGACATCGGCTACTAGAAAATTTCATCCGACATTTCTTTCATCCCTTTTACTCCAATCGGACTACCGTTAGCGGCCCATAGTTGATAATCAAATGTGGAGCAATCTGCTTCCACCACGTCTGACCTAACTATGCTTACCTCAGCACCCGTATCAATGAGAAATTCTAATCCAGATGATTCATCCTTAATAATGAACTTGTTGCTGTACAATCCGGCAATGTTTTACAGATCTCCGCTTAGTAAGAATCTGACTCTCTTGCCTTCTTCTTTGGTGCTATTTGATCTAGTCACATCTTTAGCTTTGAGCATGCCTTTTAAAGGCATATCTGGGAGCCTTTGCAATGGAACCTGTTGTGTCCACCTATGTTGGATGGTCCACGTACTTGGATGTCTTCTGTATTTATTATTAGCGTATCGTCTAGACGAGCCTTAATTGTGCCTAATTCTGCAGTTAAATTATTCATTTGCGAAGTCAATGCCTGAATCAACGTTTCCAACCCATCAGAAGCCATTTTAAATGTACGACAAATGCTTTATTTTTACTCAATTATATATAGAATTTTTCTCGCACAACGAGCATCGATTTATTAAAACAAATTTACACATTAATTAATTTATGTTCACTTCAGCTATAAGTCTGCTTTTCTCATTGGGCTGACTGCTTCATTCTTATACGGACGCTTCTGCGAGGAATTTCTGTTGAAATACTGTCTGCCCTAGATAAGACCCTTTGTTCATTATTTGTCTTAAAGGTGGCCATTGCCACATCTTCCCCCCTCAGGAATCGGCTTTCGCACTCTGCTTAAACGATCCAGTGCCACAGCTCGTGGTCCATCGGGCAGGCTAACAAAAACAGTATTGTGCTCTGCGTCCACCCTCTCCACCCGATACGGCCCATCATTAACAGCCTGCAGTGCCATGGGCTCGACCTTCGCTACCATTACATAGTCGCCGACTTTTAGGCGAGTGCGTGTCGGTTGCCTTGCATAGCCTTGTCGCTGTGTGGCGCCTACATATTCAGTTAACTGTTTTAGTCGTTCCTGAATATCCGCCATGGTGCAGCGCTCATGGGATCCTTGGATTACCGGTTCACCTGGAAGTCTTATGTGTCCTCCATAGACCATGGTCGTTGGAGCGAATCCTGTAGCTGTTGAGACAGTAAAGCGCATGGCCCGCTCGACCAAATGTAATTTGTCTCTCCACGTTCCCGGGCTCTCGTGGCACCAGCATCGCAGTACCTCTTTCATCGTCCTATGTGCGCGCTCAGCTGTCGCATTGGTTTGCGGGTGATAAGTGGCTGTGCGGGAATGCTTTATGTCAAGGTCTTTGCACCACTGATTAAATTCTTTCGACTCAAACTGTGCGCCTTGATCGGTAACTATAACTTGTGGTGCACCGAATCGACTGAGCCATCGCTCTTCTAAGCATGTTGTGATCTTCTTCAGTGGTACAAACTCGACCCATCGGGTAAACTTATCGACCATGGAAAACACATAGGACACGCTGCCGTGAGCTACCGGCAGTGGACCTACCAGGTCGATATGCAGAAACTCGTTCCGTGCAGTGGCATTGAAAGCAATCGGAGTGACTTTTTCTCGTTTTTGTGGTTTACAAAGTTGGCATGTAGTGCACTGTTGACAATAGCTACAAATTTCTTTGGACATGCCAGGCCAATACAATCGTGACTGCAATGTCTCAATGAGCCGCCCAGCGCCGGGATGTCCCAACGTTTCATGCCAAAAGGCCATTAATTTTGTTCTTATAGATTCTGGCACAAACCATTGCACTGTTTGTCCTTCTTTCCGCACCAACAGGCCGTTCTGTAGACTCAATGTTTTATATGGTGCAGACACCACTGTGCCGTTTTTTAATTGATTGACTATTTCCCGACATGTAGCATCTCTTCCCTGTTCTTCAGAGACTTTTATAAGCGGCGAAACCCGCACAGCGGAAATTCTGCTGAGCGCATCGGCCGCCGCATTCTCGATTCCTGCTCTATGATGAATTGATATATCATATTCTTCTAGTTCTTCAATGGCTCGATGTACACGTTTCTTCTCAATACATAGTGATCTCCAATGCACTAGCGCTTTGTGATCAGTAAAGACGTCCACGTGTCCCCCGATGACAAAATATCTAAACTTCCGCAGCGCCCATTGTACGGCAAGTAATTCCTTTTCTGTGACCGTAAAGTTCTGTTCCGCCTTAGTGAGTGTGCGACTTCTATATTGCGCAGGACGTCCGTCAGCTTGTAACACCGCTCCTATACGAATATCTGACGCGTCTGTAACAATTGACATATTACCTACCGGGAAAGTCAAAATAGTTGCATCTATTAATTTTTGCTTCCATAGTACAAACGCTTGTTGAGCCTCCTCCGTCCAACGAAATGGTATCTTGGCACTAGTTAACTGAGATAAGGGCTGTTGTGTAACCGACATCCCTGCGAGGTATGGTCTATAGAAATTCACCATACCAATAAACCGGCGCAATTGTTTACTAGTGGTAGGCACCGGATAATCCTTGATAGGTTGTACATTCGAATCTAACGGCATGCATCCGTCCACTGAGACTAAGTGCCCCAAGAACCGCACTTCTTGACCTATCTGTACCTTTTCTGGATTAAAATGCAATCGCCATTCTACAGCTTTGGCCAACATCTTCTGCAGCCTCACACGTAATTCGTGTTCAGTAGTGGCCCATATAATAACATCGTCTACGTAAGCTGTTGTACACGTTAAGTCAGACACGAACGAGTCCATCATTCTTTGGAACACTTTCGGAGCGTTTTTAAGGCCAAACGGTACCCGGGTGAATTGGAAATGACCTTGGGGTACTTGTACCGCTAACTTCCATCGGTCTTCGGGCCGCACACCTATTTGCCAAAATCCCTGCTTAAGATCAAGCACGGCAAACCATTTGCCTCCCGCTAGCTGTAAGAACAGATCACGCAGAGCCGGCATGGGATACGGGTCCGGTTTAGTTACTGAGTTCAATTGCCTAAAATCAGCCGCTGGTCGGAGCGAACCATCCTTTTTCGTAACATAAACAATCGGAGCACGAAAAACAGATGTTGACGGTTCAAGAACGCCGGCTTCTATCATTTCTTGGGTTGCACGAGTCGCCGCTGCTAATTTCTTTGGAGGAGCACCATATACTTTTGGTGGTTCGTAACCGTCATTTAGTTCTAGCCATAGCTTAAACTGTTCGACCGTCGGCCCTGGACGCTCGCTACAATCAGGCAGTTGGAATATAATGTTATATCGGGTTTGAAGATTCTTCCACCACCCAGGTAGACAACTGGTCTCCTCCTGCAATTTATGGGTACATATAGACTTTATTGAACTTATTCCCTCAGGCCGCGATAGGCATACACGTTTATTTTGACAGTCTATCGTCTTAACCCATTTTCTAATGAAATCAAGTCCCAATAAGGGTGTTTGCGTATTCGAAACTACAAAAGACATATGATAGACATTTTCATTTATTAACAACTTCGTGTCCCACTCGCCCACAGCCACCATCGCTGCGCCCGATGCCTGACATAAACTTGCTTTCGTAGGTTTTACATTGTTCAATGGCCAAGTCAATGGTAGTACCGATACATCAGCTCCAGTATCCAATTGCATTATTACTGGCTGTCCGTTGAAGAGTTCTAAAAATTTAACTTTAATGGAAATTCTTACATTTGGCAATGTTTCCCACACTTCCTTTTCTTCAAAGGCCATCTGGTTCGGACCACTTTTTTGTTTGATCTGCTGGTCTTCATTCGATCTACCCATCGGAGGCACCAAAGGATTAATATTCGTGCCCTGCTCTCTCCCACCTTTATTTGTGAGATTGTGCACTCTGTTACCCCACTGCACTGGCCGTTCTCGAGGAGCAGTACATAGGTTTTGCTGACGCTTATACGTCGTATTCGTCGGAGCTGGAGTCCTTATATACTGACTTTGCTTCCAGGCCACTGGCTGTTGCCTTCTGTCGCGGAACTGCTTATTATGCCGCGAAGAATTCCAATACGGTATGTCGCTCCTGTCAGATGTCGTAACTGGACCCATGCGTGGAGATGCAGCTGCCACTTTGTTTGTCATTATGGCCGAACTTTGAAGAGCCTGATGTCTCTCTTCAAGGCCTCCCTGGGCGCTGGATATTTCACCGTATCTGGTAGGATCCAGCAGCATGAACATGATGGCCTCATGTGGTTGCAAGCCGGGTAAAGACTCGGTAAGCTTTGAGAACCACCGCTTGATACGTGCCATGGTATCCATGGGCATCTCACCCATTAATGGTTTCAGGCTGTATAATTCTAAGAACACTTCCTGAGGCCTAGCCCGGAAATGATCCGACACGCGTCTTTTGTATTCTTCATACGTGAGGTCAACCGGCAATTCCAATTGGACTGCTACTGTCCGGTCCACTAATTCCTGGACAGCTACACGCACAATAGGTGCTTCCAATGTAAATTCTTGGGCTCGAACTGATGCTTCAAATTTTTCGAACCTCAACTGTGGCCTTTCCACATCTAGTGGTGCCAACATCGGCTTAAACTCTGATGACGGTCTGTAATAACTCGTCGATTCGGCTGAAAACGCCGGCATATTTCCTCCTGATTCCTCTTGGGCGCGGTCGCTATTGTTTTGTCCACCTATGTTGCATGGTCCACGTACTTGTATGTCTACCGTATTTATTATTAGCGTATCGTCTAGACGAGCCTTAATTATGCCTAATTCTGCAGTTAAATTATTCATTTGAGAAGTCAATGCCTGAATCAACGTTTCCAACCCATCAGAAGCCATTTTAAATGTACCACAACTGCTTTATTTTTACTCAATTATATATAGAATTTTGCTCGCACAACGAGCATCGATTTAATAAAACAAATTTACACATTAATAAATTTATGTTCACTTCAGCTCTAAGTCTGCTTTTCTCATTAGGCTGACTGCTTCATTCTTATACGGACGCTTCTGCGAGGAATATCTGTTGAAATACTAACTGCCCTAGATAAGACCCTTTGTTCATTATTTGTCTTAAAGGTGGCCATTGCCACACTAGTAACAAATTAGTTCAGTTGTGACCAGAAGGATAAACCAAAGGCAGCATGAACGGAAAGTATAATCTCATGCACATTCGTTTCGTGCTTACTGGCGACTCAGCAGTAGGAGCCGGAATTACGCCCTTTAACCACTATATATTTGTTAGAAGAATGAGGAATAATAGGACGGTACAATCTCCTTATACCAACCTGATGGATATAAATTTATGCTAAAGTTCACCCAAATTGAGAATTACAACAATTTCCGAACACCTGTTACTCCAGTTAAACCATAAACTCTGGCCTTCATCGATATCAGTTATCACATTTCGCGGTAAGCTTGACATCATTCAATTCAAAATATTACAGTTAAATACTGTTTGTTGCGAAGAACTAATATATATGCAAGTATGTATTAGGTTTTGCGAACCTAGTAACAAATTAGTTCAGTTGTGACCAGAAGGATAAACCAAAGGCAGCATGAACGGAAACTATAATCTCATGCACATTCGTTTCGTGCTTACTGGCGACTCATCAGTAGGAGCCGGTATTACGCCCTTTAACCACTATATATTTGGTAGAAGAATGTGGAATAATAGGACGGTACAATCTCCTAGACGAATGTGTAAACCTGTAATAGTGAAGCTAACATAATCTAAAGTCAACGACAATACGACTTCAATGCTAACTTACACTATATAATATATATACCGAGTCTGTAAAGGATACTAACACTATGGCTATTGTGTTAGTAACTGATACCTTTTGAAATAGATGAGTACCGGATACTAACACTATGGTTTCCGAGTCGGTACACGATACCAACCTGATGGATATAAATTTATGCTAAAGTTCACCCAAATTGAGAATTACAACAATTTCCGAACACCTGTTACTCCAGTTAAACCATACACTCTGGCCTTCATCGATATCAGTTATCACATTTCGCGGTAAGCATGACATCATTCAATTAAATATATTACAGTTAAATACTGTTTGTTGCGAAGAACTAATATATATGCAAGTATGTATTAGGTTTTGCGAACCTAGTAACAAATTAGTTCAGTTGTGACCAGAAGGATAAACCAAAGGCAGCATGAACGGAAAGTATAATCTCATGCACATTCGTTTCGTGCTTACTGGCGACTCATCAGTAGGAGCCGGTATTACGCCCTTTAACCACTATATACTTGGTAGAAGAATGTGGAATAATAGGACGGTACAATCTGCTAATACCAACCTGATGGATATAAATGTATGCTAAAGTTCACCAAAATTGAGAATTACAACAATTTCCGAACACCTGTTACTCCAGTTAAACCATACACTCTGGCCTTCATCGCTATCAGTTATCACATTTCGCGGTAAGCATGACATCATTCAATTCAATATATTACAGTTAAATACTGTTTTGTTGCGAAGAGCTAATATATAAGCAAGTATGTATTAGGTTTTGCGAACCTAGTAACAAATTAGTTCAGTTGTGACCAGAAGGATAAACCAAAGGCAGCATGAACGTAAAGTATAATCTCATGCACATTCGTTTCGTGCTTACTGGCGACTCATCAGTAGGAGCCGGTATTACGCCCTTTAACCACTATATATTTGGTAGAAGAATGTGGAATAATAGGACGGTACAACCTGATGGAAATAAATTTATGCTAAAGTTCACCCAAATTGAGAATTACAACAATTTCCGAACACCTGTTACTCCAGTTAAACCATACACACTGGCCTTCATCGATATCAGTTATCACATTTCGCGGTAAGCATGACATCATTCAATTCAATATATTACAGTTAAATACTGTTTGTTGCGAAGAACTAATATATATGCAAGTATGTATTAGGTTTTGCGAACCTAGTAACAAATTAGTTCAGTTGGGACCAGAAGGATAAACCAAAGGCAGCATGAACGGAAAGTATAATCTCATGCACATTCGTTTCGTGCTTACTGGCGACTCATCAGTAGGAGCCGGTATTACGCCCTTAACCACTATATATTTGGTAGAAGAATGTGGAATAATAGGACGGTACAATCTCCTAGGTACATGATACCAACCTGATGGATATAAATTTATGCTAAAGTTCACCCAAATTGAGAATTACAACAATTTCCGAACAGCTGTTACTCCAGTTAAACCATACACTCTGGCCTTCATCGATATCAGTTATCACATTTCGCGGTAAGCATGACATCATTCAATTCAATATATTACAGTTAAATACTGTTTGTTGCGAAGAGCTAATATATATGTAAGTATGTATTAGGTTTTGCGAACCTAGTAACAAATTAGTTCAGTTGTGACCAGAAGGATAATCCAAAGGCAGCATGAACGGAAAGTATAATCTCATGCACATTCGTTTCGTGCTTACTGGCGACTCATCAGTAGGAGCCGGTATTACGCTCTTTAACCACTATATATTTGGTAGAAGAATGTGGAATAATAGGACGGTACAATCTCCTAGACGAATGTGTAAACCTGTAATAGTGAAGCTAAAATCATCTAAAGTCAACGACAATGCGACTTCAATGCTAACTCACACTATATACTATATATACCGAGTCTGTAAAGGATACTAACACTATGGCTATTGTGTTAGTAACTGATACCTTTTGAAATCGATGAGTACCGGATACAAACACTATGGTTTCCGAGTCGGTACATGATACCAAACTGATGGATATAAATTTATGCTAAAGTTCACCCAAATTGAGAATTACAACAATTTCCGAACACATGTTACTGCAGTTAAACCATACACTCTGGCCTTCATCGATATCAGTTATCACATTTCGCGGTAAGCATGACATCATTCAATTCAATATATTACAGTTAAATACTGTTTGTTGCGAAGAACTAATATATATGCAAGTATGTATTAGGTTTTACGAACCTAGTAACAAATTAGTTCAGTTGTGACCAGAAGGATAAACCAAAGGCAGCATGAACGGAAAGTATAATCTCATGCACATTCGTTTCGTGCTTACTGGCGACTCATCAGTAGGAGCCGGTATTACGCCCTTTAACCACTATATATTTGGTAGAAGAATGTGGAATAATAGGACGGTACAATCTTCTAGACGAATGTGTAAACCTGTAATAGTGAAGCTAACATAATCTAAAGTCAACGACAATGCGACTTCAATGCTAACTCACACTATATAATATATATACCGTGTCTGTAAAGGATACTAACACTATGGCTATTGTTTTAGTAACCAATACCAACATTATTGTACCGAAAAGGTACATGATACTATCACTATGATTTCTAAATCGGAGAATGGTACCAACATGATGGATATCAATTTATGCTATAGTTCACCGTTATTGAAAATCACAACAATTTCTGAACACCTGATACTCCAGTTAATCCATAAACCCTGGCCTTAATTGTTTGTTTAATTTATCTTGTCAAATTCCTTGATTACCAAATAAAAATATAGTAATATGAGTAATATGTAGAACTACAATAAGGCAACAACCGTAGTGGTCGTATTTGTGGATGACTATTATTTTGATTTGAGATCTTGTTTTAAATTTATTTTAAGATTTCTCGTTTGATCTCATCTATGGAAAACTTCTACATTTGATATTTATCCACAAATTTTGCGGATTAACTTATTATCTCTCCAGAGTTTGATATTTTTCTCGCCTTATTCTCTATTAATCTCTTTGTTTATCACATTCCTCCATCATGAACCAGATTTTGACACCAGCCTCCACCATCTATTTCTTAAATCAGAAGCTATTTTTCAAAGTCGCTGTCCTCCAGCAACAAGTGGAATGCGTCACAGGAGTGCTCGCAATCTTATCTAAAACCTTTCTATCTCCACCATTCGGCCACATCTGTTGCGTCAGTCAGATGAATTTTTGAATGGCATTGCGAGAGATGTTGTTTTGTGAAATCACAGCAAGCGCAACCTTGTCCTCTTGACTCCGCATTTTCTAATTTGTGCCTTCTTCAAAGAAGACTGCCCAACGACGATGTTAATCAAATAAAATCTTGATCATCTTTAATATCGACAGGAAAACTCAAATTAAAGTGTGATTACACCTTGTTACAGAGGACAAAAGAGCAAGCACGGACCTCTCTGCCAGTCACCGCATCCCTTTTCTGAAACTAGACACGCCTACCCTTACTGAAGCAACCTAAAGAAACTCCGATGCTTTTATGAAGGCATCTTTGATGACTCTCCTTCCTCTGGACACATCATGCTGAAGACCTCCCGATTTAAAGGGCTCCCTTCACCGGTAGCTCATACAGTTTTACCCCAAATCCCACCCAACAAGCCCAAAATATACCGAGTCGATGTGGCCGACACCGCCACGTAATGACTCACAATAACTGACCACCACCTCCAGTCTCCAGCGCAATTCCTAAATCCTCACGTCCAGCCAATATCATGACCGGTGCAGAGGTCCTGAAACCGACAAAACAAACAACCCTCACGGCCCCGCATGCCACTGGTTCACCCCATACAACTTTTTTTCTCATCCAACCATACCGACACGAACAAAGACAGTGAAGACAGAGCCCCTGGTCAGGTCTTGTCCACTCCCAATCCCATAATGCTGTTTCCGAGCAACAACCCAAACCCAGATAACTTACCTGTGTCGGGCTTTCAAATCCTTCAACTACCGCACCCGCCTGATAAAACCGCACTTAGGAAATCCAGATTGATGCTAACCGCTCCATTCTCACCAGCAAGCGATCATTCACCCATATCAGCCCTCGGTCACGGTGCTGCCGCCAGCGGAAAACTCTCACACGCTTTTCCTCCCCAGTTTAACCCTCTTTCTCGTGGATCCCTTTCAGCAATTACTATCACTTGTAGATCGCTTACGCCAAGAATCAACCAACTGGAGCATTTTATCCTCAAACGAGCTAGGTATTTGCTTTCTTGTTGAAACGTGGCTGCCTTTTTCTATGCATTGTGAATATCTTTTCCTCATCAATGGTTACACTTTCTTTCGAAGTGACAGAACTGTTGGTCGAGGAAGTTGTCTGGCTGTCTATGTGCAATCCTTTCCCATGCATAAATGTTTGTCTGCATCTAACTCACAAGGAATTGATTTTTTAATTTCACCTACTGATTCTAGATCAAAGCCTATTTTTTGGCGTTACCTACAGACTCACAAATCTCTCAATAATGGATGACACTCGTGAAGCCATACTCAAATCCACTTTTTTCTCTCAACATTCCAATAAATACATCGTTTTGAGTGACCTTAATCTTCCTCTGGATAACGTGCACAATCTAACTTCAGAAAATCTTCCACCGCTTCAACTCTTTGCGGAAAATCTACTAAGTCAATTCGTGCACTTCCCTACCTGAGCAAACATCCAATTCGTTCGTGTCCCCTCCAACAAAGATGTGACCAATGTTCAACCTCGGGAGATCTTCCCTAATCTCGAGCACTGCCAGGTATCCTTTTTTATTCCTCTTCTATCCTCTTTCTCAAGAGAGAGTATTCAAACTTTTAGGCAATGCACTTACTGGGAAGAGTTTAGCCGACTCTGTGATGCCGTTAATTGGAGAGATTTAATTCTCCATTTTTTGTTTTGCCAGATCCAAATATTAAGTACGTTGCTATAATTTGCTCTACTAATTCGAAAAGTCTGCTGGACCATCTGACGGTATACATCGGACGCTGGTTACTATTCGCTTTCCAAAAGTTGTAAACACGCTCAGCTGAAGGGAGTGAAACCTGAATACAACACTGATATTTTGATCCTCCACAAGCTTTAGTCTGGTCGACTTTATCCTAGTCAACACGACCCTACAATGTAGAGGCTCTTTGGTCACTACCATAAGAGAGCCTCTGTGATGCCAGGCTCGAATACTCTATATGTAGATAGCGTCGGCAAAGCTGGAGTCGTCCGATCAAGAGAAGCTTATGACTGAGGTTTTCGACTTTTGCAGAAATTGGTTTTTGATGACTGCGAATTTTATTCGGGAGTTGGGTACTGTATGAATGTGTCTTCTAATTAAAAACACTTAAATTCCTCAGAACTATCTTTTATATTACATTTCTTATATCCTCCTGCTAATTGCTCTGTATCCTCCATATTTTCAAAACTGGCCATAATGTTAAAATAAGATTTCATGCAATATATTTATTATAATAATAAGTGGGCTCGCCGTTTTGCTGAATATCGCAGATGGTAGAAATTAATATCCACCTAAATTACCTGAAGCAAATTTAAGATCCTTCCCGAGAAGTAAATTAAGAATAATAATGTCGTTACAAAATTCAATACCTTATTAGAAAGTGTCTCAAGCGAGAACCACGCAGCAAAGTGTACCACGAAACTCAAAATCTCAATTAGACTCTAATATAAATCACCAAAGACATGTCAAAATCTTCGACAACATGTAAAAAGGAAAATTCTAACAAAAATTACAATACTTTATTAAAAACAAAACATTGTTTTATGAAACAAGAGATAACATCAAATGTCCAAAAGTAAAATTTGATTTACTTTTATACGAGTAGTTAATTGACCTCCACATATTCCCTCATGTTTAAGATGTTTAATAATACATCACAATGTCCTCATTCTTCGGTTTCTTGATGTCACTTCCAGAACGAGTTTCAACATGTAGTGCTGGCACTTCGCTGGTTTTCACTTTTGTATTACGTCGATCGCTTTCCTCAGTGGTCATGCTTTTAATCTTCATCTGTTTTTCACATTTACCTGGTTCTTCTTTTTAAAACAGTTTCGAGTCATATCTCTTCTCAGCTTCTTGATTCTTTGATGAGTATCGTTAATCAATTTCCTCATCCGTCCAAGTAAACTGTAGAATTAAGCAATCCAGTGCCACATACTCTACTGCACCATTTGCTTCTTTAAATGCATTTCTATCCGTCAAGCGATTGACTTTGAATGGCCCCTTATAGAGTGGAATCCAAAAATTTCGTCTCTTCTCGTTAGTTATGTATACAGAGCAATTAGACCTTAAACTTCTAGTTTTGGTTAGAGCTAAACGACTGATTGTATCTCTTAATGATCCAAAAAACCAAAGTACTGATCTAAAGACCCTATCGAGACAACTTGGATTTTCTATTATAAGATCTGCAGGTAATCTCAATGGTTCTCCATAAACATGTTCTTCTATGTATGTTCCTAACTGAGTTCTGAATCTATTTTGCACTGCCAGCAAATCTATGGGCACATCATGTATCTAACAAGATCCTACAGTACAGCGTAATACAGCATTCACCTCCTTGTAATGTCTCTCAACTATCCCATTAGACGTGGGATTATATGCACAAGTGTGTCTTACTTCTATCCTCATGGTATTCAATCATTTGATAAGTAGTTCAGACATAAACTGACTACCCTTACAGATACACTATATCGCGACACCCATTTCTGCAAGAACATAAGTAAGACTTCTTGAGCTCTCATATTCTTTAGGATTGTTACTTCAAACTGACGATTCACAACCGTAAGTAAATACCTCGGGCCAGAAACTTCGGGTATTTCTGTTATATAAATATGTACATGCACGAAACGATCCGCTGGTATGCCAATCGTTTTAACTTCAGTTTTAATATGACGCCGAAATTGCCTAGATTGACTCAGTGTACATGTCTTTATCCAAGCTCTTATATCTTTAGTCATCTTAGGTCATACATATATATCAGGGACCATCCTGACCGTTGCTTTAATGGAAGGATAACCAAATACACGCAGTTGTTAAATAACCTTATACCTTAATTCTACAAGCACATAGGATCTAGATTGGCTCCTGGAGATTTCACATTATAACCACTTATCTCCAATCTATCTGTGTTTATACGTGGACTCCTTTTCCAACAAAGCTATTAAAGGTTCAACAAGTTGTGATTCCATCAATAGCTGGACAAAATCATTAGAATTTACCTGATTTTCGGATTGCGTACCGAAATATTTGAATCCACTGTCATCATGATTTTTGCATATATTTCTTACCGAATATGGAGTTCATCGCCAAAACACATCACACACTTAGTTGACAATCAATATGTCAAGTGGAAATATTAATTTAAACCGCCTCATTTATACCTGATTTTAGATCTCTTAAGCACAACGTTTTTTTATAAAAATGTTAGGAAAGTGTATGTTAAATTGGTTTGTGTATGTGTCTACATGTATACACTCTTCGCAATGAGATTACAGTGATATTAATGACAATTAATGACAACTCACTAGTTAAGCGTACGCCATGCCTGTGTGTATGTGTTCTCGTTTGTTTTGCATTGAGGAGTAATCAGTCAATGCAAGTGTACACTCATCCCAGTGAAATTACAGCGATTTGGCAACATCTGACTATTCACTGGATAAGTGTGTTTGTGTGTATGTGCGTGAGCGTTTACTTAAAACTAAGAGCTAATCTGTTACATGTAATTACAGGCACGTGTAACGGTCATACAAGTAAAACTAAAATGATAACTGTCATTTCCTAGCTGCACACGTCAGACCTATTTTACACTCACTTTTCTAAATGAAGTAATTACGAGTGGCATTTCGGTGAGGAGGGGGAATGACACTATTAAAAATTGCCGGATAAAGAAGATACTAGTAATAGTGCAAAGAAAATAAAATAAAATAAACCTTGCCATCATGTATAGATAAATGTATGTTAAAGGCGCTACACTAACAACAAGTAATCAAGGATGAAATAATCAAAATAAATTAGGCGATATTGAATTAATCAATCTCCACCTCTGTAAGTTAATATCAGTTCCAGTGTTCTTATTCTTTTACTTGAGCGAGTTTCTGATTCTGATTCTGATTCGTGCAATCTTCGTTTTCTACCATTATTTAGTGCTGTATTCCAAATAGGACCTAGTGATTTTTCTACGGCTGTTTCATTCATTATGTCATTTCTCGATTTAATTTCGATGGATTCTCTAATCAGTCTAGTCGATCTGCTACGGCTACAAATTGATATACGTCTGCACCCATCCCAATTAATTGTGTGTCCTGTCTCTACTGTATGGCGTGCAAGATCTGATCTATTAACATGGGCATACTTGCATGCGGTTTTATGTTCCCCTCTTCTAACCTTAATTGAGCGCATGGTTTCACCCACATACATCAAGTTACAGTCGTTACATGGAATTTCATATACTCCTGATGTGTCTAGCGGTTCTATTTTTTCCTTTTGGTTGGGAAGTATAATACCTAGTGTAAGGGTCTGTTTTAAAATAGTACGTATATTGTATTTTGATGCTACCATTTTTATTTTCCTACTTAGTTTAGAGTCAGGTATAACCATTACCCTCCGGTCATCTTTTAATTTATTTGACTTCACGTACTTCCAGTCATGATTAAATTTACTTATAACGCTCATTATAGTTGCTTCAATTAACTTTAGAGGATACCCATTAGCACTGAATATTTCTCGCAGTCTCCCTAATTCAATCTCTCTATGTTTATTATCTGTTAATCTTAAGCTTCTTATTATCATCGATTTTAAGATACCGATTTTCATTCTATATGGATGATTTGAATCGAAATTAAGAATCAGAAACTCGCTCAAGTAAAAGAATAAGAACACTGGACTGATATTAACTTACAGAGGTGGAGATTGATTAATTCAATATCGCCTAATTTATTTTGATTATTTCATCCTTGATTACTTGTTGTTAGTGTAGCGCCTTTAACATACATTTATCTATACATGATGGCAAGGTTTATTTTATTTTATTTTCTTTGCACTATTACTAGTATCTTCTTTATCCGGCAATTTTTAATAGTGTCATTCCCCCTCCTCACCGAAATGCCACTCGTAATTACTTCATTTAGAAAAGTGAGTGTAAAATAGGTCTGACGTGTGCAGCTAGGAAATGACAGTTATCATTTTAGTTTTACTTGTATGACCGTTACACGTGCCTGTAATTACATGTAACTGATTAGCTCTTAGTTTTAAGTAAACGCTCACGCACATACACACAAACACGCTTATCCAGTGAATAGTCAGATGTTGCCAAATCGCTGTAATTTCACTGGGATGAGTGTACACTTGCATTAACTGATTACTCCTCAATTCAAAACAAACAGGAACACATACACACAGGCATGACGTACGCTTATCTAGTGAGTTGTCATTAATTGTCATTATATCACTGTAATCTCATTGCGAAGAGTGTATACATGTAGACACATACACAAACCAATTTAAAATACACTTTCCTAACATTTTTATAAAAAAACGTTATGCTTAAGAGATCTAAAATCAAGTATAAATGAGACGGTTTAAATTAATATTTCCACTTGACATATTGATTGTCAACTAAGTGTGTGATGTGTTTGGCATTGAAAAAGGGCTCCGTAATTGGAGCCCGAAATATATGCAAAAATCATGATGACAGTGGATTCAAATATTTCGGTACGCAATCCGAAAATCAGGTAAATTGTTTATTTCCTGTCGCGCAACATGTTTCTTTTAAAATCATTAGAAGACTGAACAGAGCCTATGAATGACTCCGAATGAGTCATATCTTCTTCTGATATGTTAGGTTAACTGAGAGTATCTGACAACACTTTTTCTTTTCCTCAGATATTAGTAATGGTAAAATCAAATTCTGCGAATCGGATTATTTGTGAATTCACCCACCGAGAAGCATTACACCTACTTTTCTACCCTAGGATTTTTATCAACGTCTTATGTTCAGTTAATATCGTAAATTGTTGTCCGTCTAGGTGATGCTTAAAATGCAGCACTGCGGAATAAACTGCTCATAACTCCTTTCCAAGCGTGTCATATCGCTTCTCACGATCTTGTACTTTCAAACTATAGAATCCTATCGGCTTGACTATACCATTATCCCTCAGATGTAAAACTGTCCCTATAGCTACATCGGAATTAACTGTGACCAGCTCAAGCGGCTTAGTCCAATTCATAGGTGCTAATGTGGTATTTTAGCTTAACAGGTCTTTGGCCATCTGGAAATTCTCCTTATCGTTTTCCTTATAATTAAAAGGCCATCACTTCATGGACGTGCTCTGTTCACGAGCTACATGTCGAGTTAATGAGCTTAAAATTTCAGCTAAACCTGATATAAAACGTCGATGATAGCTTATCACCCACAAAAATGTACGCAGTTGACGAACATTTCTTGGTTCTGGAAGATTTTTGATTGCTTGGACCTCATCTTCAAATGATTTAATTCCATCCTAGAAAATAGAATATTCAATAAATTTAACAGTAGAGCAACTAATCCTGCTCTTTCTGGCTTCACTACCAACCCATATTGTTCCAACTTAGATAAAATGACGTCCAAGTGCTCTCGGTGTTCCTCCCTAGATTGACAACATATAATGATATCATCTATTTACATTCTAACAATTGGAAAAATTGTCTCAAGCCCAAACCACTTACCAAAGCGAACCACGCAACTCAAACCTCTAACAGACACTCTCATATAAATCATCAAAGATAATTCAAAATCTTCGACAATATGTACGGAGAAATTTCCAAGAAAATTACAATAGTTTTTGAAAAACAAAACATTATTTATGAAACCAGTGACATCATCAAGTGTCAAAAAATAAAATTTGATTTATTTTTATATGAGGAGTTGAAAAGGTCTCCAACAAATTAATTAACCTCCACAACATAAACTCAAAAACTACGACAAAGAACACCGTCGGTTGAATTCTGCATCTGGTACATACTCGCCTCCTAACCCAGTCTTAATTTCGTTCGTCCGACACCAGCAAATGCAGCACTGAAACTCGGACTCTTCACGATCTTTACTTTATCGATCCTACCTAGTCAAATATAATCTCTTTCTTATCAGAACGAAATTTTACGAAGTTGACGAAAGCGTTTCTCTTTCACAATTGTTTTCATCCTTATGGATATATACATTGATAGTCAAAATTTCATTGAAATCCAAATATGCTACTTTGGAGTCGTACCATATTGTTTCAAATTTTGGGCCTATTGGCCTTTGTCGCCATATAAATTTATTATTATTATTAAATTGAAAGGCTGCACGAAATAGAAAAATGCAAACGTGGAAAGTGTTGGATAAGGGACCAACCAGTCAATTTCATGCATCACATGCTTGTAAATACTTGAGAAGAATATGAGAAATAGACTGTTCCTGTACATGATAAATTATCTTTTTCTTTTTGCCCATGCAAAGGGCACTATAAATTTTAGTAAGCTCGCACATCAAACGAAAATATTTTATTTTACCTACCTACTCCATTATAACATGAAACATTATGATATCGCAAACCTTCTTCTTCTCCGTATTATTATTAATATTATTATTATTATTGTTATTATTATTATTATTAAAATTTTAAGTGTCTTTGCATCATTATCCATTTTTGCGGATCTCTGGCGCTTTTCAGGGCAGTTTCATGCTATAACCTTCTAGCATAGTATAGCGTCTCACCTATGTATAGGCTTTGTGCTCTTTGATTAAATTGCTACTGGCTTTGATTTATACATTTTACCCATTGGCATGTTTTATTTGTTAAAACGGTTTAAAAAAGATATTGGAGATCGCGCATTTTTTACTAGTGCGCGTCCTTGCAAGGACACTCAAATCCTAGATCGCTGTAATACATCTGCTTACAATTAGGAATGGAGGTCGTTAAAGATTGCATGGGTAAATTTTTATATAAAGTTCTATATCAGCGTATACAGGTTTAAGGGCAGTGTTTTTACGCTTTTAACCAAATCAACTTAAAAATATTGACACGTTCATATTAAATTACCATACTTGTGGCTCTTATTAAGCAATTAACGTTTACTAAATCCACTTTAAATTAAGATCGAGTCGGTTATTTAAACACGTAATTTGAAAGACTTGATATTTCTTCTGAAAATGTGTCAACATTTTATTTGTAACTTGAATAATTGATGAAAATTTGTATATAAATTTGACTGGTATGAATAACCAACCTAAAGTACAATAATATCGAGCACCAATGGATCATAATACTCATATAGTGCCTCCACTTGCTGAAAATTCTATTTTATTGGATAATTCTTATTATAGGTTCATCGTAAATAATTTAAAAACATTCTAAATATTGCTTAGCAGGGAATTTTTAGCTGCTAGCTCGTTCACAGTGGTTATAATAATAGAAAATAAATTTAATACTAATTAAATGGTGTTCTAATGAAGTCGTTCATTAAATTTTATGCGCAAACTGTGCCTTGACAACTCTAATTTCTGCTATTGTAAAATCTAAATTAATATACTTGGGGGGATAAATGATTAATTGAATTCAAACTCATTTTGCAGCTTCTGTAATACAAGTCAGTGTTCTATTGTCTATCAAGAGGAAGCTGTGTATTCCAACATCGACAATTATATATATATATATATATATATATATATATATATATATATATATATATATATATATGAATTTAAAACTGCTACCAATAACCAAAATCTCTAGTGATTTCATATATTTATAATGAATAGCTAACCTATCCGTACTCACTAAATTTCTGGACAATATCACCGATGAATTAATTGAGCTGCCGTTTAAATTCAAAGATTCACATTAACATGGTTTCACTCGAAATCGAGCATGTTCGGCAAAGGGTGATAACACTGATATATGAATTGCACAGTATTCTATCCATAAACAACAATGCTACGTGATATTTTAGATATCTCTCAGGCATTTAATACAATCTCAATTCATGTAATAGTTTATAAATTTACTAACATCGCCCTTGCACTCAATGCCATGCGTCTAGTCAATTTTTTTACGAAGGCAAACAAAGAAGACTGAGTTTAGGCTTATTCTTTTTATGAAATATAAGACCTATTCATTATTTGGAACTTTACGGACAGTGCACTATCTGAAAAGCGGAAAGTATTCTAAGCATGCTTGTCTATGCATACATTTTCTAATTTATCTTACTCATCAAGTCTTGCTCAGTCTAATCTTCAACCGCAATGGCTGAGAAAAACAGCAATATCTTTAATTAACTATTACAAATAAATTGAACAGCTATACCTCCAAACATTTAAGAGTCATTCATATTGCATCTTTAAAGAAACTGGAATGAGTGATTCCAAAAATTAGTTTATTTCGAATTCACAGTTTATTCCATAATAAGTTTACAATGTCAAATCTAATCACACTATACAACCAATTACCTAACGTAGCACACAGCCGTCATCCGCATAGCTTTGAACGTTTTGTGTACGAAAATCTAATAGAACAAGCTGGATAATATCAAACAAATACAACCATTAAAACAATTTTGGAAATCACAGTTGAGAGTAGCGAAACGTAAAGATTTCGTTGAAACTACATGTTGGAACAGATAGTTGCATAATTTATTTTCTTTCTCTCCCCAGATTTAGAGGATATTAGGAATCAGCATAAAAATGTATGAGAGTTCATTTATGCCAAAAAATGGGATATCTTTCGAATTATCCATACGTTCACTAAAGCGATCTCTAAAAATAGAGATAAATGTCTAAATCGTTATTATGATTCGGAATGCAAATACCCTAGATTGGTAAAGCTTAATCAAGGCGATAAATTGCTTGAGACAACGACCACCGTGATAACTAGGCATATAGTCAATAGTCGTATAATCATTATGAACAGTGCTTCGAGTTTTTTTGTTCAAACAAAATGTACAATAACGCTACACTCGCTCAAACAAAGCATGAACCAGTTTTCAACTTCTAATTCAATGTTGTGCTTGTCTACAACTTGTTATTGAAAAAAAGCTTTTTCTTTTTTATAATATAGCCATGAAACTAATATTTCTTTTGAGTTTCGCCTATCTATTGTAATCAAAGCATATGACCTTATTAATATGTCTGTTTTCAGAATCTATGTGGATTAGTGCCAAGGTCCATATTTCCATTCTTTATTTTAATTTCAACAACATTAGTCACTGATTCTAAAAATTAAATATTAAGTTGACATCTATTGTTGATAGCCAAATTTGCTTTCCTATAGATAGTTTTGGTCAAAGCTCGGATAACAGTTTACTAAGGTAATAGCTACACATTGTAACTTATTCAGTGGGAATTTACATCTCAAACGGCAACGTAGCAAGTGGGCTGTAGTCGCCTGCAATATTTTAGGTTGTCCACCGTTCTATTATGAAATAATAATTGGGAAATCCTAAGATGAACTAGTTCAGATATAATAAGCTGATGGCATTAATAAAGCGTCAAAATGGATTATCAAATGCCTGTGAAGTTTAACAAATATTATGAAAACATCAACAGTATTTCATCTAGTACTTGTCCATTATTTTTCATTGTATATTTTTGATAGCAGAATGTCTTATAGTTAATCTGTGTTGTTTTGAATTATATTTTTGTTTAATATTAATTAAAATGATCTGAATTTAAACGTGCTACAATCTTTTAAAGTGGAAAAGGATTCTACAATTTGATCTAAATTCAACGTGATTTACATGTTTTATTGTAAATAAATTAATTAAGATTCCAAAATGTTAGATGGAATTATTTCTCTTAAAATTCCGTTTCTAAATAAACATAATACTTTGATAAAGTATAAAGTAAAAAAAGAAATATATCAATCAATCGGTTATTTTGGTATTATTCCTTAAATTTCATATTCATTTTAATTTGAAAATTGCTGTGAATTTCAGAGCAGTGTTGTAAAGTGATTTGCATTTCCAGTAAGGGAATATATCTGCTTTGAATTTTCCCGCCACATTAATTTACCAAAAACTTTTTCTAATTGTATGATGAACTTGTCAATAGGTTTATTTCTTGACCGTACTAGCTGATCCTCGTACTTATACCTACAATAATTTTTTTTAAAGTTTTTGTTGTGCGACTAGTTAAATGCAATGGGATTGGTGTTTACTTCAAGCTTGCAAACTTGATTTAAAAATTTCTGTCACCACCCGCGCAATCAGTGATAGTTTATTTGTATTACTATATAATATATATATATATATATATATATAATATATATATGTATAAAAGTACATAGAAATTTTGCAGCCATCATTTCCATTCTAGCACGATATATGTGAAATTACTATCTAATTTTGCCTTTCTTCTTAGTAATTGCTGTTTGATCCTCGCTTGTCAATTTGCCACTTTGCTCTGATGATCATCATAGAGGTCGAAACGCGTCAGCACGTTTGACTGACAGTAGTTTTTCTATTTTGTGCGACTGTTTAAATACAATGTGATTGGTGTTTATAACAAGCTCGCTTACTTGCTCTAAATAATTATTATTACAACACGTATAATCAATGGTTGTTTAACATTTGACCATCATTTTCTATATTTTCATTTTTTTATGTGATTGATCAAACCCAAATTAACAGCGATATTTCGTTTTCATTTCAATTTATTCATTATCCTATCCATTTTCATTTGGTTATCATCAATAATAGTTGTATATGACAGTAAGTTTTTAATGTGTATCCACAAACATTTATTTACTCGTTAATACATAGTCCAATTGATTTTTAAATTATAATATGCGCAATTTAATCTGTGACATGGTATTCATCAATTCTGGATGGGCTCATTCGATTAAAAATATGCTTGTGATAAAATTATTGAGTATGTTCTACTATATCACATTTGAGGTGATTTGCCGTCTCGGACCAAATGTATCTAATATCTGATCATTCGAGGTCTAGAGTTGTCCCATTTATTACGTGTTCTAGGTCACGATTATGGTTTAGGCTAGTTATTTCTGGATTATGAAGTTTATTGCAATCACCAACTAAAATTTATACTTTTGGCTTTCTAAGTTAGATTCGAACGAATTGTCAAAATTTATTAACGTAAAACCTCAGATTTGGTTTTCGTTCATAGATGTTGTTATCAGTCATCAGCTCATAACACCAAATAAAGAAAAGAGTGGAATTTGGTTTTAAAGCTTCATTTTAAATTATGACTAGATGATAAAATAATGATTCCTAGTTTTTCGTTAGATATGTGTTCGTCGCGCATATGTCAGAAACTGTTAAGAATTCCGTTAAGTAATCTCTAGTACATCTAAGTGGAACGAAAGTAATTTATTTTCAATTTTCTTTTCAACGCGTCAGAATAAGTGCTAGGAGTAGGCGTTTGTGTACATGTATGTATCATGATCTCCTACTGTATCAAATGTTAATGATTTTGTAACTGGAAATGGTGTTATTCAGTATGCCATCTATGGGTAGTAGTATGCGAAGTTATTCCAATTATATACACCTGTAATCAACTGACGTCATGATAATTTATATATTTGTATATAAATAATAAGCTTAATGAAGACGAAGTTAAAATAAGTGAAGGTCTGACATGAAAGCAAATTATAGGAAATATTTTAGTAATATTATCATCGTGTTCCAATTTGGACGGTAAATACAAGTTTTCGGTCATGCAATATCTTATTTAACCCAGATATTGCTTGTAATATACTAAATGCAATAACAAATTTGAATTAGTACTTTATGAAGCACTGGTGATTACAAATTTTGGCCAGTTAAGTCATGCGCATTAGCTTAACATGACTTTGAGATTGTTCACTTATATAATGGGAAACTCCACTATGGTGCAATTTCCTGTTTGTTTGTAGATACTTCTGAAGGATGAATTAATATACTTTTAAAAAATTATTTTTATATTTGCATATACGTTTTCAATTTTGCTTCTTTACCTTAAATTTGCTCATACTTATCCAAAAAACGTTTTCTTTGAATGCTGGATGCTGATGCTTCTTTTTTTAAAAATATTTCATTGTACCCTTGGGTAGGGTACAATGAATTTTATTAAAGCTCACATTTCAAAATTTAAAAAAATTCTTTTGTGTCCAAAAAGATTTCGAACAAACCAAAACAGTGTGTAGTGGTAAATTTTGGTTGTGTTAAAACAAAGAGCGTTGTTTGTGTCGACGATGACCGGAAAGGTCGCTCGAAATACCACCCAAGAAATACAAAGTTTTAAAAACAATTTAGGCGAGCGTTATTTCTGCGCAAATAAGTGTTTTTGAGATGTTCAAATCCATAATCCAGAGTTGCACCCACAGATAGCGAAAATATTCAGAGTAAATCAGCATTCCTTAAACCAGTATAAGATAATAGTATTGATGCTTTTAATGTGGGAACATTAAAGCATCTTAGACAGTAGAGAACTGTAGCACGTACTTCGGATAAATTATAAACTTTTATATGTTGCGCATCCCAAGCTAAAATCCAGGATTCTACGGATTCAGCTGATCTGTATGCACAAGTTTATTAGAAATTCTGTTACCACTGAATATTCAGAAAGCAAAATATGGGCGTCAATATTTATCTAAGATCACAAGCTGAAACTATTTATCTGAACGAATTCCTGTAATCGGTCGATTATCTGTGATATAAACATGTATAAAAGTTACCTTTTGTATACATTCGAGCCCATCGAATGCAGCACAAACGACATCAATGTCGCTCCCTACTTTGGCCAAAATTCTCTGCTAGTAGAGTGAGTAGTTCAGATAGAATTGATTATGATCGACATAAATGAACGTTTTTGTGGGCTTTGATTCTTGTAATTCATATTTTAGCATTAGATTATTTAAGATTTTTCTCAGTTTGTGGCCCGTGGTCAAAGAAAATTCCGGTTTGGCAACCGGTAGCATTTAAGTGGTTGCACCGGAAATAATATCATGGATTGCGACATCACTTTCGAGATACAGCCATCGTATTTGGATTCTCGAATCTAGTGTCACCGTGTGAATAACACGTCTTGTTTAATATCAGGTATCGTAGGAGGCTTATTATAACGGGTCACTGGTGATTCAAAATAGTATGTAACATGCAGGTAATTCTTGTTGGTCTTGGATGCGAAACAAAACGTAATATAGTCTATCCACCCTGTATTTAGAATGCCTGACCTAGTGTATTTTATAGCCACTAACATGGCAATTTTATTTTTATAAGAATGTGGAAATATATAGCAATTGTTTGTGATATTTACTTCATATATGGTAAGCCCGCTAGGTTTGCGCTCAAATCTTTGACTTTATCATGATGTACAATGAATTATGGTGCCGATATATTAGTAATGATGGTCTGATCAGGATGACTGCTTCCTACTTGTTTGCATAGTTTTGCAATATATGTAATTTTGTGCCACTATTCTATTCGTCCCGGTTACTGGCTTCTAGGTTATCACAATCGGTATATTAGTCAATTTGGTCTACAAGGAATATATTTTTTTTTATAATGGACCTTGCCGTAGGTGTGATGGTTTGTTTGCTTTTATTCTTCTGTGGTGGCACTTCAGCGTTCTTAATGTTTCTAAACCCGAGCAAACCAATGACGAGCGATCAGACTGGCACAGTCTCAATCCACACTAAACATAAACAACTTAGTACTAGTATACAATTTAAACGTAACGAGGAATTTTTTGGTAATGAGTGTTAAGCATCAATCCTTAAATTTAGATTTAAAGTTGTTCGATATTAGTATGTAGCTTTATTGGACAAAGCGAAAAAAATTACTTTTTCAACTTCATAGTGATAATGTGGAAGTAAATTGCCTTTTAAAATTTCCTGGTAGTAGTCCCTATTTCTCAGTCAGTAAGTGACAGGATGAGCATGGAACTCCTAAAGCTAGAGTAGCATTTAACAATCTTCATCTCTCGTGGTGAAACAAATATATATCATGTTGCTTCCAATATGGTCTATTGCGGGAAAATTGATTGCAAACGCAGAACGGCAAAATATTGGTTCCTTTACATTTCCAGGTGCACCATTTTGTCTTTAGCCTTTATTGATTGGTTTTCACTGTTCCCGTCACTCTGAAACCGTCCTCAATTCTTTTTTCTGTCAGTATTAGTATCAATGTTTTCTAAATTTTCCCTCGTAATCTGATTCTAATACAATTTCAGAATAAATAAGTAGTCTGCTTCAGAGTGATGGGACCAGTGAGAACCCATCAATCATTGCTAAAGACTATCTTTGCACCTAGAAATGTAAAAGAATCAAGATTTTACTGACCTATGATTGCTATCAATTGTCCCACAAAAGACCACTTCGGAAACAACATGAAATGTGTCAGCGCTGCGCAATGTATAATACAATTTAAGCATTACATAAAGGATATATCATTTTACTGTAAATGCCGTGTGCATCTCTAAGCGCTGTGTCTTGCACGCCGGTAAATCTCGGGCTTTAGAAGTTGAAAATTTTTATGCTTTCGAACATTTGGTTGCCGTTTTCTAATATGTATAGCTAATACACAGTAACAACTCCGAATAAGCAATGTTAAATTCCGCAAACTTGCTTCAGTATCATTCAAGCAAATATTCCTTGTTAATTTTGCATGTTAACTTGAAATTAACATATTCATTGTCCGATTGTTTTTCTGAACCAGCGCGAGATTTCCTTGAAATGCAAGAGTGCTAATTTTTATGCGTAAAATTGAAATCAGCTATAATTTTGCTGCAGTATAGAAACAATTGTCCTAGCAGTATATTGTTGCCTTTTGGTATAGTTAATTGCCATGTCTAGCTGTGTTATGAGGCAACTCAGTATTTATCGGTCAACTTTAAAGTTTATCCGACTTAATGCATACTCTGTTTTGAAGTCTTGTTTCTGTGTTTTGTGCACGCAGATCTTTATATTTATGCTTGATCCACTTTCGCCACTATTCTTTCATTTCTTATTGATTTTTCTTTTTCGTTTTTATCCTAATCATGTTGGCCATGAAAATCAGTTTTTAAATTTTTTTTCTTCGATGATTAATATATAAGGTAGTATCAAAGAAAGTTTTCACTCGCTGCATAATGAAGCTTCATTTTACTCTCTGTTAGATGTGCCTTTCAGTAGGCATGCAAACGAGGCCCCGTCAATTTCGTTGGCTTTGTGACGCTTTGCGTATGACTTTAAATCGGTTTTCCGGCTGATAATTATTATCCGTTCTAGTAGGCGAATGGTTTATGCATGGACAGATGTAGTTCCGATGAGGAAACCTGCGTCGACCAGAGACAGAATCGCAGCAGCCTAGACATCCACACAACCTAATCTAGGCCAAATCAACTTTAAAGCAAAGCGATATCGGCAATACAGCATTCTTGCTATTTTCATTGTATCGCTTCATAAACAAGATCAAACATCACAGTTAACTTTGTCACACTTGGTCAAGAGAGTTAAGAAGCTGATTCTGTTTGAAATCTATATCAAGATAACCACTAAGATGGATTCTATGCCTTGTTGTGCAGGGCTTCAGAACAAGACTTGTCATGCGAACACGACCCAATTCGGATAGACTAATATTCCTATGCTACACAATTTGATTGTGGTCGTTTATGGCTGTTTCTTTAATGCAAAAATCTCCACTTTATATTCTTTACGTAAATCTGGCGTTGGCTAAGAGGATGATACTCTACTAAGTAATCGAATTGAAGTCATACGTTAAAAATGACCGAACCAGCGCAATTAATTGAGCCTTATTTGTTTGTCTGACGAAGAGCTCTTATTTCCTCTTCCAAAAATTCGTCTATGGATGTCAGCTTTGCTTTTTCGTAATTGGTAACCTCAACTAAGTTTTTCAAACAACATTGGACGAATACCTGGAAGCGTCTTAGATCTAAAAGACCAGGTTGCATTCACATAGAATGAATCTAAACGTGCTGAAGCAATCTGTACTCGTCCTTCTAGTCAAAGTGAGATACTAAGACTGAAATGATAATGGCAAATTTTCGAAGTATGTTGACACGTTGATTATTTGAAAATAAACTTTTTAGCCGTCGTACTCTGATGATGATCATGAAAGTGCGAAACGCGTCAATACGTGTTACTGATAGTAGATTCGCGATTCTCTACGACTAGTTAAATACAAAATGGGATTGATGTTGACTTGAAGCTGGCAGACTTGATTTAAAGAACTTTTATCGTCATACACGCCATCCGTGATTCTGGTATATTATATTACCTATATATATATATATATATATATATATATATATATATATATATAAATATGCATGTGTGTCTGTGAAGAAAGCTGCAAAACGTTAATTTCCGTGACTGCATAGAATTTGTGCAGCCGACATTTCCAGTCAAGTACGATATTTGTGAGACTGCTAGATGTGAAAGCCGCATGTCTAATTTTGCTTTCCATGTATATGCATTGCGATTTGATTCTCGCTAGTCAGTTTGCCGTCGTACTCTGATGATGATCATGGAAGGTCGAAACGTGTCAGTACGTGTGACTGACGGTAGTTTTGCTATGTTGTTCGACGACTTGTTAAATACAATGTGATTGGTGTTTATTTCAAGCTCGCAAACTTTATTCAAAGAATTTTATCATCATCCGCGCAATCAATGATTGTTTCATAGTAAACGTATTTCTGTATTTTCTTATTAAGCAAATTCGATTACGCCTATCTAAACAATAACTATATTTACACGATTGTTAGGCATGGTCTAACATTTTTTGATGTTGGATTATATTGTATTCATGTAAAAGTGGTTGAGAAATTGGTAATTAATTAAGATGCTTGTTCATATCATTTTTGACGTGTTGTTTGGCGTCTGTTTTGTCGTTTTGTAGGAGCTATTTAGTTGAGTTCAGCCTTTCCTGTTTTGAGGAAAATACGTGCGTCTGTTTCTAATGCAGCTGCTTGTGCCCGCATGCTTATACTAGTGCACGTATGGCGACGTGCGTATTTAGTGACATTCGTATTGATTCTGATTGTTGCCAGGCCAACAGTCCTTCCTTCCTTCCTTCATGCTATATTATGTTCTATTATTCGAGCTCTTTTTCTGTGTTGTTGTGTATTTCACACTTGTGTTGCGTTGTGTTACGTCTGTACGTCTGGTATGGAATGTGTTGGTGATTACACGCGAGGCATTTATTTACACGTGTCTAGTCGAATAGTATATTATGTAAAATAAACTTCTAATCGTCTAATAAATATTCTTGTTTTGCAATTATTTCTTGCCTAGGTGTTGATAAGCACTTATTTAAATCAAATTGTCGAAATTTAAATAGTCCTTTAGCTCATTTTATGTTACCGTTTGCATAAGATAGAAAAATTACACATTTCGATCTTTCATGGTCTATAAAATAGCACTACGGCCTACTTACTGCTGATAATAAAATCGTGAAATTTATAGTGTTTTTTCCCAATATATATATGGTAATACACTATGGTAATACGTTCTTCATATCAAGTTTTCGAGCTTGAAATAAACACTAATCCCATTGTAGCTAACCAGTCGAACAACAGCAAAACTACCGTCAGTCACACGTACTATTCTGTTCGACTGGATAAATACAATAGGATTGGTGTTTGTTTCAAGCTCGAAAGGTAGATTTAAAAATTTAATCAACATTTGCACAATCAATGTTTGTTTATTAATGATACGTTGATTTATATTTGCGCATATCCATTTATAACTAATGTATAGACTTATATAAATTTATATTTCTCTGTCTGGTATCAAACCGGAAGCATATTAAATGCTTCGTTTTATCATGTCGGAACAAATATGCCTTTATGTCCTATTCAGCGGCAAGTTTATAATTACCTAGTTATTTGTCGAACAAATAAACTATCCCAAGCTGAATGTTTATTGTAAACGACTTCATTCGAATCTAATAATGCTAATAGAAATGCTTGCGTGTGTATTAGTTCCTATTTGTGTTAGTTTACTAAAAAGGCTTAGTTTTATTGCTAGATTTTCTAAATTGCGTCTTTTATGCCCAATTTCACTCGGTAGGCATTCTTTTTTGGCAATAATAGATATGCCAATTTTTAAACTGTAAAAAGTAGTTTCTAGTTCTTTTATTTCATCAACAAGCTAAGTTAAAAACATTTTCTCTCGCAAATTAGCTTTTCAATCAAATCAATGTAAAATGCTCTGTATTCCTTATTAGATAACAAAATATCTAATTATCTAATATAATTTTCGAAAATTATGAAATGCTGTTATTTATATGTAGATTGGTTCTGTTTGTTATACGATAATACGCACCTAGAACACCCAAGAACATGGACACACATATGCATATAAATGCATACTCACATGCATGCATGTTTACATACGATCGGGCATACATAAATCCGTGTAAATATACATACATTCATACATGCACTCCACTTAATACACAAATAGATACATGCTTAAAACCATACATTCATATATATATATATATATATATGTAGGGGTAAGTGGAGATACTATTCATCCACAGGAAGTTTAGTGACAGGCTAGGGCGACAGAGCTAGCTAAGTCTCTACAATGAACGCATTAAGGATCCAGAAGTCCACTGAGTTCCTAATTTGCACTTGGCTGCTCGAATTTTGCTTCGGTATTAAGGAGGATCTTTGTATTGTGCAAATAAATTGGTCAATATTAGTTTATTACATCAATATTCACTTTCTAGTTGATGATAAAAAATCACTTTATGTTAGATTTTGAAAAATGTTTTGTTTGTAAACTTTAACTTAATTTAAGCATCAAATAAAAATTAATTTGTTATTTAATGCGGCGAATAAAAACTAGCTATAAATGCCATAGCTGTTTTACTAAAGTTACCATTTTCCTATTACTGACTTGGCTATAATTGTGTTGTGGAGAGGTTTAGCTTGCCTCATTTCTGTGAGTTATCTTGATAAATATACCCATAAAAACTAGGTATTTTTTCTCTCTCATAAATCTCACGAATAATTTGTCTAAATTCTTATTTCTGTTGTTATATTTATATCGCTTCTTTTGGTTATATAGCAGTGAAACATTAATCACTAAGCTTTTGTATGGCTGAGCATGATGATGATGATGATGATGATGATGACGACGATTTATTGAGTGCCAAGGTAAAAAATTGCATATATAGTGTTAATTAAATGCTTCCGCTCACTTTTAAAAGATACGCAGGTACAAAATAGAGTTCATTGAAATTGTCTGTGGTAGTAATAGTATTAATTTGGGTTGCTCCTATCTCTCGGAGGGCGTGGTAGATTTAGCTTATCATGCAGCGGTTATAACACCAGAGACGAATACTCTTAAGCGTTTCGATATACATATCGATTATCCGGTATGCCTTCTTCAGTATCGTTGTCTATTTATCTACACTTCATGTGATGGTTCATTAATTGTATTGAAATATGTTTGCGAGGGAAGTGCTAAATTCCTTTCTTTTGCTGTTCAAATGGTTGGACCAAAGTTTTCGATAGAAAAGAAGACTAGAGGTGAATTACCGTTCGTCGATGTCAAATTCAGTAGAATTTGATATAGATATTCGTAGGATGATTACTTACTGAATTATCCTTAATTTTATGTCTTATTGAAGGGCAGATGTTGGCTGCAGAAATAAACTTTGACCACTTGACTCGGAACCGAAAACTCTTGTCTGAAGTTAAAACTCAGCCGTGGGTGACAATTAATCCAATTAAAAGAAATCTTTACTTACATAATAAAGTCACAATAGGAACGAATAACCTGTTGCTGTTTCGTAGACCATGAATTTCACATTTATGTGGCATGATGTAACAATTCTTAAATGATGTATTTAAAGAATTGTTACCATTATTCACGCAATCAATGATAGTTTAATTGTTTAATTAATATATTAGCTTTATATATGTGGCCTAAGCTGCAGAAAGTTAATGCTCGTGACTGCATAGAAATTATGCAGCCGACATTTCCAGTAAACGGAAATTTATGCGAGACTACTAGAGATGAGATCCGCATATTCAATATTCCTTTCCATGTATATGCATTACGGTTTGATCCTCGCTAGGCAGTTTGCCGTCGTACTCTGATGATGATCATGGAAGGTCGAAACGCGTCAGTACGTGTGACTGACAATATTTTAATACAATTGTATTGGTGTTTTCTTCACGCTAGCAAACTTGATTTATAGAATTGTTACCAACATATGCGCAATCAACGATTGTTTAATGATATATTTATGAATCCGTATATCTGTCTCTCACCGAAACGAATAAATAATATATGTTTTTTTAGAGAATTTAGTAGATTTTAATATTTGAAATGTCTCTTTTACTGGCATATGAATTGAAAAACTATTTACTTCAATTGATATGTCTGTTGTTTTTTGTTTAGATGATCTTCTCTCACAGGAGAATACCGACCTTCCAAGTCGTGTCGCCTATCTGGAAAATAAGTATTGTGATCAAGACAATGAGATTAGATGTTTAAAGAGTACATTAGCCGAATGTCTTCGAAGAGTCAGCGTTTTGGAATCACAAAAAGGTACAGTACCGAGTTCTAAGCTTCCACAATTACCAAAAAGTGCAGACGGTGACTCGCGTAGGGATCCATTAAGTGAGTGTTTCTTTTTGTTGTCTTTTTACAAAATTTTGCTATAACTTTGCCAACGTTGTTGCACGCTTAGGGTGGCAGCAATTGATAAAACGCTTTAATTTCGCTTTTTCATGTGCTATTTATTTTTGAGAAATTTAGTTATTTATGGTTTAAGATTATTTGGGTTAATACCAGTGATAACACGTCCATTCTTTACCTTTTTAGATTAACGTGTGGCTCAAAACCTAAGAGAAAAGACAATTTTCTTTTTGTAACATATTCCTTTTTCGTTGTGCTTAAAATTAAGAATGATGATTTAGGTAACCACTTTAGCATCTCATAAAGTAAAATAGCTGTCTAACGCAATTAGAAGCTTATCTCTGATTAGGCTAATGTTTTACTAATAATGTGTAATGTAATTGCTTTGCTTGTCACTTTGCCTACTTGTTGTTTAACCATAGCTAATCTGCAATTCTTTTGCTTACTGATATTAAATGTGAATTAGTTATGGTAGTAGAGTGGGAATAGTTGAAAACCTTCACTTCTGTTTCCGATGTCCGTTTTTTTGTTAAGAGCTGTCTCTTCAGTGTAGTCAGCTTTGTCCATGAAATTGATTTTTATCTTCGTGCATTGGTGCTAATTATAAATTTGTTTTTAGACTACTGCAGAATCCTTTCTCTTATTCTTAGCTAATCCCACCTATAATTGCTCCCGTTTTGTCGCAACCAATCACATATTAGCATTTTCTTTTGTAATTAAGCACTGTAGACTTCGTTTTCATAATGACACATAATGTGTCATCGCTTCCATTTTGAATTTGTCCGCAATTACTGGGCTTTTCGTAAATTGAGACCCCTGTTATCATTTTGCACGTTTAAGCAAGGACTAAGTTTATTAATTGCAATGGTTTCTAAAGGCAGAGGCATTTTGTCATTTTGTCTGATGTGGAACAGAAACTTTATTACTACTAACAACGTAACCTGTGAGTTGTATATGTTCACAAATTACCAAAATTTTTGCAGAAACTGCACCACTTTTAAATAATCTTTGAGAAAGATGCTGGTTTATTGTTTTTTAGAGCCTCTGCTTAGATCTACCGATGTACTGATCGTTGCAGGTACATTACAGTTTGTATACAGATAATGGTGCCGACGTTACAGAAGGGCTGTCTTTTTCATTTATTCGCAAATGTTTTGTGCTTAACACAACTGTCACGGAAACTGAGCCTCATGCGCTCGAATCACATTTCTTTTGACAAATTTATTTGGAAGATCATCTCAAAATGGGAAATCATTTGTTGTTCTGTGGGGTATGTTGGTTTCTCATCTTCTAAAGTAGCCTGGATTGCCAGATTAATCTTGATTTTGATGTAGCAGTGCCTTTGTATTTTCATTCTTTCCAACGACCATAAAGTTATCGTCGACGTAGTGTATGTACGTATGTTATCTAATAATAGATGTCGTCCACTTCTATGAATGTTTCCGCGAAAGATGATTAATGATATTTACAAAAATTGTTTAATGTTTTATTCTGGAAAATACTAGAAAATAATAATTGTTTGTCTTTTGATAACACTTTTCCCCGTTTTAAATTCGTTAACGTATAATAGTCAACGGTTACTTTATTAATAATAATAATTTTTCGGTTCAATAAAAGGCAAAATCTGAAAAAGTGCTTTTATCTTTCGAAGCTTTTTAATTAATAAGCTTAATCCTTGCTTAAACGTGCAAAAAATAGTTAGAAAAGATGTATAGAGACATCATCACCGGCTCCTACGGATGATTCGCTAGGAAACACGAAACGAATTTGCACCAGATAATACGATCCCTTCATGCTGTCTTTGGTTTATCCTTTTGGTCACAACTGAAGTAGTTTGTCACTTATTGCGCAACACCTAATACACAATTACAAATATATTAGTTCTCCGCCACAAACTGTATCTGTTCATCAAAAAATGTTAAAAGTAACAGATGTATTTCAAAATACGATACCTGAGCAATTTTGGATACATTAAATATGAAGGCGAATACACGTCATTTGGCTTTACTTAAAGTAGTCTAGATTGTGTAACTGCGAGATATACGTTGCTAAGATGTGATTGTTCACGAAAAATGTACATTTATGATTGAATGAACAAAAATATCACCAACGAAGCCAGAATATTGGCTGTAGTATAATAGCGCGATTTTATTATATCTTCCACAGAAGGCTTGCGTCCCTTTTAGGCCCTAATTAAATTTTTGTCAGAATTGCTGCGCCTCGTTGCAAGACTGAAACAAATGCGGCATGGTACGAGTTCCTAATAAATAGATAACCGGCGCTTTTGATGAATTGCATTTGACATCTTATGGAATTCTTCGTTTATACTTTATATATATATATATATATATATATATATATATAAGATCCTTAGCCTTGAATACACAGTATATTTCTAATTAAGAAGAAAAAACAATAACAAAGTGGATAAATGCCATTTATTTCGTGAATACTTAACATCGCTCTACAATCTTTCATTTGTATACATTCTGGGTTTTCAATTGATTATGCTAGTGGTAACAAATCTGACTCGCTTTTACTTCTATTTCTTGTTTTGGCTGGTTGGTAAGTGTGTATGCGTTTGTGTCTGTGTGTGTGCGTGTTTGCATGTAAAGGTCATTCTCGCAGTATTGCAAAGTGATGTCTGAGATCTGGTCATTATTGTTTTGATGGCTTGAGAATTAACCACTTGTGCGCATTGTTCGCTGTTACATGTACAAGTGCTACTTTTCCTAGTGTAGTTTATTGTTTCACCTTGTTGCGCAAATTTATATTTTGCACATGGTAACAGCGTCAGTGTGGATTGCAGTGTTGAACGCTCATATTGTTTGGAAACTTCTGTTACCGTATGCGCCTCTGTTATTTCCACTTCAGTTTGTTGCCAATCCGATTGTATGTTTGTTGATTCTAGTCAAGGGCTTGTTTGTTCTTGACTGGATACTAGTAGATTGTTGTTGAATTTTGTTATTCTTGGCCAGTCGATAAGAATATCATGTTGATGAAACTTTTGAATATTAAGGTCATGTGCTTGTTGTTTTATATAAAGGGCTTCATAAATAAATAATAATTTTTCTGATTTTGCTTTATTTAGAATCGTGAAATTAGTCGAATTTGATGGGTGCCCCGTTGCCAATATATGATCGGAAATAGCTGATTTTCCTGACGGTGCCAAGCTTTTGTTAATCAATTTCTGTGGCAAATGTTTCTGGATTCTGCTTATCAATTGCTTCTTCGTACGTCCGATATATGTGCTACCGCACATACATGAGAGTTTGTAGACTATGAATGATTTTGGAGAGAATTGGCAATTGATCTTTGGCATCCAACCTCATGATTCTCTGTGTACTAAATGTCATTAACTTTAACACTGGGAAAATTCTCCTTAGCTATTCTATTCAGCCGCCGTGCAATTATTGAGGCTAGTACGTCGCCTCTAAATGGTAAGTTTAGGAAAACCTGCTTGACCGTATCCTCTCTAGTATGAATCTGCCGTGGTCTGATGTTCACATCAATGAAACGCTCTGGGTAGTTGCTCATTAGCAAAATTTTCAAGATGATAAATGTATACATCTGCCAGGAGGGGTGCAATGCAGCTTCCCATAGCTACACCATTGATCTGGCGATAGTATATCCTTTCAAATGTAAATTACACGTCTTTTGTACATGCAAATATGATGTCTTTAATATCATTGGTGTCTATAGGGAAATAAAAAAACTCATTTTTAATGAGGTCACAAAAGATCTCCGTTGTCTACTCCAGTGGTACGTTTGTAAATAAGGATGAGACGTCAAGCGAGATCATTTTATTCTGTAGAATGTTCTTCCCCTTCGGTTCATTTGATAGTTAGAAGGAGTCCTTGATAGTGTTTGCGTTTATGATGCTTTGTATTGGTTGAAGTATTTTGCAGCGAAACTTGGCTGGTTTATGTTGTGGAGCGTTGATCATTGACATAATAGGCCACATCGCGGGAGATCCTGAGGCTGTCACGGCTTCATGAGATTTTGGTTTTCCCTACAATCTTGCGGTGTTTGTTCCGACGGGTTTTGCCTTTTGGATGTCTTTTATGAGTTTTGATCTAATATCGGAATCAGCCACCGATGTTAAAATGTGTTTTTTCATCTTTTTCATAATTGCATTAATTCTTGATTCGATATTTGTTGAATCATCTTTATTGATTGATCATTTATAATATCGTTCATGGATTTCTTTAAGCGTTGGCTTCAAGTATAACAATTCCTCATCCTTTGCCGGGTGTGGCAAGTCGTATGGATTTGTCCGATTGTAGTTTTCTGAGTTCATCTATGTGCTTTTTTTGAAGATGTGGCTGCCTTTGAATTCCTTCTTGTATTGTTCTAGTGCGCTAACTAACAACAAGAACCTGAGCTAAATATTCAAAAATTTCATCAACATGATATTCTAATCGACTGGCCAAGAATAACAAAAATTTACCAGTGTCCAGGCAAGACCAAACAGGCCATCGACAAGAATCAACAAACATTCAATAGGATTGGCAACAAACTGAAGAGGAAATAACAGAGGCGCACGCGGTGACAGAAGTTTCCAAACAATATAAGCGTTAAACACTGCAATCCACACTGGCGCTGTTACCATGTGTAAAACAAAAATTTGCGCAACAAGGTGAAACGATGAACTACACTGGGAAAAATAGCACTCGTACATGTAACAGCGAACAATGCGCACAAACGGTTAATTCTCAAGCCATCAAAACAATAATGACCAGATCTCAGACATCACTTTGTAATACAGCGAGAATGACCTCAACGTGCAAACAGGCACACACACAAACAAAAACGCATACAAACTTACCGCCCAGCCAAAACAAGAAATAGAAGTTAAATCGAGTCAGATTGGTTTCCACCAGCATAATCAATTGAAAACCCAGAATATATATAAATGAATGATTGTAGAGCAATGTTTAATATTCACGATATAAATAGCCTTTATCCGCTTTATTATTAATGTGTTTTTTCTTTCTCATTATAAATATACTGTGTAATATTCAAAGGCTATGGACATTATATATATATAGATATATAATATACTGTGTAATATATATAATGTTACAAGCTTCACCCATTTTTAAAAATACAAGAACAAAACAACGTACTCCATGGAATAACATTTATTAATAAATCTTATTTCTACCAGTATCTACAGCCATTATTCTGGATTCGTTAATATATTCGTTCATCCTATCTCAACTGTACATTTGACGTAACCAATCCCCTCTTTGCTATGTCTATCTTTGGTTTGCGCAATTTAGACCACTCTTTTTTCGTAAAGTCATATGGTGTTTCATATTTATGTGTGTATGTGTATATATCACTAGGCGCTGTTTGGTACTTAGATCATATTCGTTTCTAGCATGATAAGCCTGCATAGTACTGAAATGGTCATAGTCATGGTAATCAGTGTTTCTCCATTTTGGTCTTATGTTGAGGCGAAAGGGGGATAAAATTAATTACAGTATGTCCATATAATCATTAGACTTAAGTAACAAATGGAACCAGAAAATTCTGGTCGAAGCCCACTGTGCCTATTTTGATCGTGTTCTTCTAGATGGTCCTTGAGCTCATTTATGGTTGCACTGCTTTTTGTAGCATCTATCGGTGGAACTAACCGCAGTAGACACCGCATCGCTACATTTAATGAGATTCAGGGTTTGCTAATCGGAATCATTAGCCTCAAACTTTGCAGGAATGTGTTATTGAAGCTTGCACTACTTGTATAAATGCTGAGGGTTGTTTTGCCTAGGCACATCGTTGCCGAATTTAAGTCGGACATCCAATTGCCCTCCTTCCTGAAAATTTGTTTATACATAAAATAATAACCCGTTGCAATTTGTGCTGAGTTAATGTTTGTTATACGCAATTATTTTATTAGAGTGCCTAAATCTTATCGTTAAAGCTGTTACTCGTTGTCTTGCTTGATTTGTTCGTACTGTTGAAGTTGTTCTTGCTGTATTGGATTACGATATCGTAGTTAGACTGTATTTAGCCTACACTGTAGAATGTAGACTATGAGGAATGTTCGTCTGTAGGTCTTTGGAGCGATTTGTAGTGATTCAAATGGCATTGACTATTGCAATGGGAGCTCACCAGGGATCTATTCAACTTTATTTTGGCGAATGAATTAAAAGCGACAATTAATTGCTGATGAGGCTGAAAGGGAAATTTCGCAGTGAAAAAAACAAGGAGTGCGCACGTCAACTTCGAACAGGATAAATCCAATGATTTGTTCGCGTCGTTGTGGAATTGAAGTTTGGAAGCTGATAACTGATCTTCTAATTTTTTATTGGAGAACTAATAGCCTGTTCTGCTTTGAACTGAATTGATGTTTTTGTACGCGATTCTTGAATTAGTCTATTAATCCTGGTAGTATAGCCACTATTTGTCTGCCTTGACTACGTCTGGGCGAACTGAAGCAATCGTATATCTACCTTCTCGTTTACCTACGGTAGACGAAAATATGCCTGCACTCTAGAAATCAGACTTTGAATATGATGGAGGCAATTTGGGATGGTTTAACCGGCGTTGAACACTTCAGCATATACGCATGATGTTCATCACATATACATGGAGGTTTGTTACAATTCTGTATTAGATTTAACCCATTATTTGTAAATTTTCCACTTGATGCTTCAAGTTTATCGTGCCTGCATGAACTAGTTTATGGAAAAGTATAAGATTGAGATAAAATTCACATAATTATTACTTAAACAATGTATTCTGCAAGCGTAGCATGAACCTTGGCATTGATATGCGGATAAAGCCATTCTATTCTGTGCAACGCCGCGAGTTTGGTTTTATTGTCCATTAACTGCTGTATTAATTAAGTAGTGATGCAATAATGTGGAGTCTACCAAAAAAACTTGAAAAGTGAGTTTCGACTTATCATCATCAGACTACGATGGTAAACTGACTAGCGAGGATCAAATTGCAATGCATATATATGGGAAGCAAAATTAGGTATGCGGCGCTCGCCTCCAGTATTTCTGCATAAATTGTACTTGACCGGAAATGTTGGCTGCACCATTTCTGATGCTTCAAGTTTATCGTGCCTGCATGAACTAGTTTATGGAAAAGTATAAGATTGAGATAAAATTCACATAATTATTACTTAAACAATGTATTCTGCAAGCGTAGCATGAACCTTGGCATTGATATGCGGATAAAGCCATTCTATTCTGTGCAACGCCGCGAGTTTGGTTTTATTGTCCATTAACTGCTGTATTAATTAAGTAGTGATGCAATAATGTGGAGTCTACCAAAAAAACTTGAAAAGTGAGTTTCGACTTATCATCATCAGACTACGATGGTAAACTGACTAGCGAGGATCAAATTGCAATGCATATATATGGGAAGCAAAATTAGGTATGCGGCGCTCGCCTCCAGTAGTTCTGCATAAATTGTACTTGACCGGAAATGTTGGCTGCACCATTTCTGATGCTTCAAGTTTATCGTGCCTGCATGAACTAGTTTATGGAAAAGTATAAGATTGAGATATAATTCACATAATTATTACTTAAAAAATGTATTCTGCAAGCGTAGCATGAACCTTGGCATTGATATGCGGATATAGCCATTCTATTCTGTGCAACGCCGCGAGTTTGGTTTTATTGTCCATTAACTGCTGTATTAATTAAGTAGTGATGCAATAATGTGGAGTCTACCAAAAAAACTTGAAAAGTGAGTTTCGACTTATCATCATCAGACAACGATGGTAAACTGACTAGCGAGGATCAAATTGCAATGCATATATATGGGAAGCAAAATTAGGTATGCGGCGCTCACCTCCAGTAGTTCTGTATAAATTGTACTTGACCGGAAATGTTGGCTGCACCATTTCTCTGCATTTGCGAATATTAACATTCTGCAGCTTTCGCCTTATGTATATAAGTTTTGCAATACAACAATCTCTGACGGCGCAGATTCAGTTTGCGAGCCTTAAATAAACAAAAATCCCGTTATATCTAACCAGTAGAAAATACCGACAGACACACGAATTGATGAATATCGCCAATCAATGATGATCATTAGAGCACAACCGCAAACTGACTAGCAAGGATCAAACAACAGTGCATATTTTTATGCATGTAAAAATTTTAATTGAGAAATAAATAATGTGTGTAGTATATATTTATTATAAAGCAGGTATGTAAATCATAATTAAAAACTACCATTTTCTTTTCGCCAGAACTCAACTCGACTGTAATATCTGGTAATTTATATAATCACCGCTTTACAGCAAGGGTAGTAAAGTTAGATTAATCACAATACCATAAAAAACAGAAGCGGGAAGCATACACGCTGAGAAACGCGCGTACATACACACACGAAAAAAACAATTACCAGTTTATTTTCGCCATGTATAATACACACACACACACATATATATATATATATATATATATATATATATATATATACATATATATATATATATATATATATATATATATATATATATATAAGCTATATAATTAAACATTGATCACGTGGGTGGCGATAACATTTGCTCGAATTAAGTTCGCGACCTGGAAATAAACAGCAATCCTACTTTATCTATATTTTTGAGTTTTTTCTTATAGTTTCTCTATATTTAGAGTGCCGATATCTTGCCGTCTATGATGATAACGAATATGATGGCGAGGCTTGTTATTTTTGTTTTTTATACGATTTGACGAAAATCTAACGAAAGATTCATTTTTTTTCAGGGCTTTTGCAGAGTTTAATAGTTATGCTAATTTCTTATAATCTCGATAATTCTGCCATAGACGAGCTTCAGTTGAAGAGTGCTTTTGGCAGTGGTGCAATTTGGTTTGTGCATTTATTCATGCATTTGTAGAATGAGTTGGCGGTCTACGAACTTGTATACCTTACTGACCTACCTTATTTAGGCCTACATCAGTGATGGAAAATTACACGTAGAGCGTTAACCATTATTTAAAATGTTAGTACATATCTTGAATATTTTTTAATTAACTGTACAGTCATAAAATTTAATACTAATGCTCACCTGTAACGGTATTTATGGTTTTAACGTGTTGCCTTTCTGTTCGTGTTCTTTGTTATTTTGCAATTTTGCTGCCAATTAAAATGGTCACATTTTCTGGGTATGTACAAATGCACTGCACGAACCGTAAGCATGCGATATAAATTGAAAACGATACAGTTTTAAAATGTATTTTTCAGACATACAGTCACCAGTTTATGTATACGTGTTAATTTCCTGAGTTGAGAGCTAACTAGTTAACGTACTTCACATTAAAATGGAATGCTCAATCGCCTTTGTACATATACATATTATAAATGTTGTAACATGATATGTTTTATGTCGCTGCGGTTTCCACATCTGTATTTACGCGAATTTAACTTAAAATTATAGCCTTTTTTCTTCTTCTAACATCGTTTTTATTTGTGTCATTTAATTGGTGTTATTGGTGTTGTATGTTAACAATCGTGTATGCACGTTGTCTTCCCAACTCCAAACTTACTAGAAAAGCACTGGTAATAGTCAAGAGAGCATTCCCGTTGTCACTGGCATAATTTCTTACAGATAAAAATAAAATCCCGTTTTCTTTCGGGATGTTCTGTAGTGCTTTTTGCTAAAAGATCATTTAAATTCGTACTCGGAGGAAAATCTGGCTTGTGGTGGCGTTTTGTTTTGCCTCCATAATTAATGCTACAGCGTTTCTTATACCAGTTTAAACATTTTAAATGGTATTAATATAGACTGTGTGTGTGTGTGCGCGTGTGTGTGTGTGTGTGTGGCTTCCTTGGCTGAACTTGTAGCGCCTCAGCGCCGTTAATGTATCTTCTGCCAGTGAGGTCAATGAAGACATGAAAAACTAAAAGTTTCAACACACAACTCGAATCAGGTGATCTAGTGTTCATTCACAACCAACGCAAAACTGAATTTATTAGTTTTGCAGCAATGAAGCATCAATGTTTGGTGGTGGTTGCTAATTTTACGCTTTATTTCTTCTTCCAGCTTACGATTTCTTACAATTTCTGTCATCATCCAGGTCCTGTTTCTTTTGCTTGGCAAAATATGGGAATGTCCTGGTCTCTAATGAACGACTATTGTTTTATCGGTTTACTTTACCGTTTAGTTTATTTTTAACTGTTTTGGATTATTATTGTTACAAGATTTTATTTGAAAAAATCATCAAATTTCTTTCTATTCTTCGGTTTAAAAGAAGACCTCCTTAAGTCATATCCTTTTGTGCCAATGTGCAATTCATCTATGTTTTAATCGATATTTGTTGCTGGACAGGAAATAGGTTTATTACCTAGTCTTTGTTTAGCAGATCGAGGTGTTTGTTTTTACTCCTGATATCTGGACTTTCGAGACTGGATGTCTGTGTTATTTTACATCCAAATTGGTTTCTGGTTAAATAGTAAAGGTAAAATGCCGACCTTATCGAGGCTTATAATAATGACATATTATAAATCGATTATTAAATTCTTGTTATGCTCTTTCAGATTATTATTAATATTATCGAAAGTGGCTTTCTTTGTTAATTGATCCACTTTTAAAGACTTTGTATTCGAATAGACTAACTTAAATTAAAGTTGATGATGACGTTAATCGAGTTTCTACTCAATTTTTGGACATAAATCTCATTTGTTTCTCTTGGTGTGCAACGTTTAAATGGGCTTTTATAAGATGAAAAAGTAAACTAAATTCTCTGAATATCTACCAAGATGCTTTTTTCTGTCTTGGCCGGTTTCCTGTCTATTTTCGTTTGTTCTCCGCAGGTTTGTTGTTTAGTTTTGATTTGAAAATTAACAAATTGAAAGCTATGATGACTGTCGTAGTCCTCTTTGTATAGAGCTTCCTAATACTTCTTCCCGTTTGTTCGTGTGCTAGAATAGGATGAATTCAGTGTTATGCACAGAAAGCGGCTTTCTTGTCTTTTATTTATGCCGATTTAACAAATCGAATATTATATTACGACCTACATAAATCTATGATAGTTCAACACTCGTTACATTTTTTTGTGTAAAACAACCATCTTCCCCTTTCAGTGGCCGATTTTATGTCATATTTGTCTGTAGGTTTCCAATAATTATGACCATTTTGGGTTTTCTGAACACGTTGAGATTCTAATTTGTGTCCAGCTATTTAGCGAGATACATTCACGCCTTTATACGACGTGAATGGCATTACCATTTGCGGAGGGTGGGTATTGACTATTCCGCCAATCCGGTGTCCTGAACTGCCGTGTCACCGTTATTATAAAAGCAATATTTGTTTTATTGTTCAGTCTGAAAACAGGAATGTGTTTCGTCATATTTGTGGGACAAGATCATTTATGTGGTGATTTAGCTGCTTTATGATTTGTATCTGGTGTAATGAAATTCCGCAGGAATGCTTATTCTTATCCACGTGTTTGCTAAAATAGATAAAAGCGTGGTCTTATTTTTAATTGCCTTTCTAAACGTTTGCATTAATTATGTTTAGGGGATGCAGGATCTGAGCTTCTAGATTTAATTTGGCTCGTTATTGACAAAAAGAAAAAAAAGTCCCAGGAGACGTGGAGTTTTCGTTGTAGGAAAATCTTGTGCGATAATTTTCGGACCCTTCGTCTTTCTCGACATTCCGATGTTACAATGATTTCCAATCCCTATTATCTGCTCGATTGTGTAATTTGGTTCCATCTATAGATTAACCTATTTTAAATGTTTTTAATAAATATATATTTATGTCATTTTAACGTTATGCTTTAATTTCCTCTTTTCAGAATGACTAAATAAATTTTTACTTCTATAACAGTTTTTTGCATCAAAGTTTTGTTCTCGGTTTTTGCCTGAGATGGCTTAAAACTTATGTTTTCTTTCCATTATCGTTGTTTTGCCATATTTTGTCATTTTTCTTTATATACGTCACCACATTTCTGCTTTAATTCTTTAATTTATCGTTAAATCTTGATTGCATTAACGTTATTGTAAATAAGAACTGATTTACTTCATCTCTAGATGCATGTTTATGGTTCGCTTCTTTGTAGGGCTAGTTTTTTGTGATTTATATCTGTATTCTGTCAGTATAGGTTAAACATTGTGTGAGCTACGTTGGTTAATTGTTGATTCCTTTACATTTCCCAGTACACGGATTGTTTTGACCATTGATTGATGGGTTCCCACTCGTCTCGTCGCTCTGAATCCGTCCACATTTAGTTTTTCTAAAAATTGCTAGTGAAGCAATCTTTTTCCAATTTTCGGGACTTCATTTCTAATCCATCTTCAGGGTAGACATCATACTCATAGAGAACACAACATGTGGCAGATAGGATTTGCTCATCCAAGACAGATCTATTTAAATCTATTTCACTTCCAAAAGTATTTTTTGTCTTAATACATATACTCCTATATTCAAATGTATCCGCGAAAGTACTCACACACACCCACGCACGACAACCTATACACACATATATGTACTCTAACCTGAATAGACATCTATGTAATGAGTTTAAGTGAACCATATGGATTAACACACACGCATATCTGTAATTTCTTGAATTATTTAATAAGTTTTCTGACGCGTAGACAAATCAGCAAAATTTTCATTTTAATTATATTGCAATAGATTATAGAGAGAATTAGATTGGAAAGCTTTTTTTAAAGGATACAGTTTTACTCTAACATTAAAACAAGACCGAAAATGGAGCCTACAACCAAGTAACAAATTATTTATTAATTCAATTTTCAATTTAAATATCCTGTGTCAAAACCATATAAATATCCATGTATATATAAAATACATATAAGCAGTATGATGTATTCATACGATTCATATTTATTTTTTTAAATTTATTTATACCAACACCTTATATATAAATATCCATTATATCTTATGCATATATATATATATATATATATATATATATATATATATATATATATATATAATCAAATAAGCAACCATGTTTTATTCTAGTATTCTTCATATCCATCATATATATGTGTGTATATAAACGCGTATATACACACACACACATGTAAGCAATTATGTGAGTTAATTACACATCTGTTTATATTTAAATATCCATTTATTTTTTATATATACAAACAATACATATAAATAAATAATTATATATATCCATATGATTAACTTACACTTATTATATAAATGTCAATATTGATGAGAATACACATATTTGGGTATAGATTGTTGTGTGTGGTGGGAAGTGGGTATTTTCATGTACACCTGTGATTATAAGGAAATAGGTATTAAGGACAGATATTTAGTCAGGCAGATGTAAAATAGATATAAATAGAACTTTCTTGGCTGAAGATATCCCATTTGCCACAAGTTGTTTTTCCTGTGAATATGGTGTCTGTCCTGAAGTTGGGCCTGCAAATGAAACCTCGAAAATTTGGAAGTGTAAAGGAATAAAGAATTTGCCGACCTATGTCCTGCGATAACAAGTTGCGTGTTCAAATTCAACAATGACGACGCTGCGCTAGATTCGTCTCTATTGGGCTATCTGAAATAGTATCGTAAATTTCATGGGCAAGAAACTAATATATACATGTATATATATATATATATATATATATATATGTATATATATATATACATATATATATATACATACCGGGAGATTAGCCTGTAATTTGCATTTTTGTCAAGGCTATGAAAAAGCTATGCATTATTATGCCGACGATAAACCACACATATAATTAAAAAAATTGTCTGGAAGTGGATAAATATATATATATATATATATATATATATATGAGAGATAGTTATTTATTTATTCTTTAGATGTTCCTTTGAACTCTGTTAATCGCTCCATAAATTAAATACCTCTCTATTAAATAAATAAATGCCTATTAAATTCTATAGTTTCTTCAAGCTAGAACCTCTACCCTAAAGTTGGTCTTATGAAATTCAGCACAACCACGAGAAAAATTCTTCTGAGTTACCGTGTTCTATTACGTTGTGCATCAAACAGAGCAACATAGATAGTGCTGAATGACATATTATCGCGAAGGCAGGATGGTTTTGCAACTACCTATTTGCTATAGATTATGTTAAATTGTGGCCCTATTTACAAAATATCGCACATACCTTATATATAAGTACATGCAATTCACAAAAATAATAGAACGATTTTTCTCTAGAGCACTTGCATGTAGTTATTAAACGCATTTGAAACTGCTTACTGTAATTACAATGGATTTGACTATTATCGTAATGCTAGATTCTTCATTATTTATCTGTTGCACTTATAGTAATGTGTTACCGACATCAATAACTACACACATGTATGTGTTTATCAGCATGCCGTTTCACAGATGAATAAAACGCACAAAGGCGTCAACATATAGATACAGAAACAATTTATTGCACGTTTTATGAGGCTTGCATATATTTATGTATTATGCTAAATGATCTGTGAACTTTGTTTATTTTGTGTTTATTTATGTGGTTGTATTTCAGCATGTGCTCTCATTAAGAGGTGTCGAAAATATTTATATGTATGTCTGTTGCATGGTGGCTTCCATGCGAATAAGGCCTAATTAACCATACCTGTCAACTCTTATACGTTAATCAAGGTTGCAATATTGAGATAGACACCTGACCCATTATGTGCATACATTTGACAGTATAAATTAAGTATTGCATAGTGTGGAAAAGGAAATTCATCCAGTAGATCGGTTTCGTCCTTATTGAGAACTCATCACGTACTTTACAGAATTTGCCGCGGACCGTGCTCGAACTCATGCACGCCCGCTTTGGAATCTGGTGCTCTAAACACTGAGCCACCCTGACGCGCACTACACTGCACATAATTTTCAGTTATATGTTAACTAATGCTTTGATTGTGGAAGCTCCTATCGAGTTAAGTTTTGGAAACAGGAGGCCAGCGTTATCTCCTGGTGAAATGACCAAGGCTAATGCATTGCATCTGAGTATGCAATTCGAAGAGTCTGTAAAGCCTGGACGCTACCTTCAATTCATTGGCGTCATGAAGCCAGCATCGGTCATTATCCTTTGCGTGACAGACAACAGTTTCCTAGCGAAGACTTTGGGTCACGGATTTATTTTTCAGTTTTGCAATCACAAAATATGGCAGAACTTTCTACATTTCCACAACAGAAATAATCTGTTTAACAAGATTGAAATCGCAATGAAATCTGCCTGTATCGGATATTAGAATGATGCTCTCCTCGTTAAAATTCTCATGGGCATTTCAAGCGTTACGGAAATTTTGACTGCCTACTTTCTATGTAGTCACGAGAATAGTCTTGATTTGAAGGATTTTTCGCCACCAGAGTAATTGATGATTGCGTAACTGGAGTATGGCGAAAGCCTCAGAAAAGTTGTGTTCGTGTCTGCATTAAAATCTTGCAGCCGACACCCCATTCTTATTCAATTTAGATGTAAATATCTGGGACAAATAGCCCGTTTTGATGATCACTACGTTAAATAATCATGGCGGCTTGAGCGCAGTTAGTCTGCTTACGGTGGTGCCTCGATGACAACCATGAAAGGTAATCGCGTTTCAGTGTGGTTGTACGATGGCAGTTTAAGATGTACTAATAATTAATATATTAGCATTGGTGCTACTTACACGTCAGAAAACTTGAATTGAATTATTGTTTTCACCAATCCTTGATTAACACGCGAATTCGCCTGATTATTCTCCTATGTTGACATTACTGGCCCCGAACGATACACGTGGAGTGTATGGAGAGATGGCGTTTGAATAATCGATTGTGCATTGCGCCAGTCAATATTGCCTTTTGCAGTTGAGATTTGCCCTCCGAGTCTGACTCATTTAGGTACTTCACTCAGTGTTAACTGTGAATTAGCTCGAACCTGAGGCATTACGTGGAATTGGATTGTAGTGGCTCGTCACCAATCGGACCAACTTGGGTCTGCTGATCTTTAGACCGGAATTTATCCATGACTACAGGAAAATTCCATTGGTTGTAAATGTCAAGATAACATTGCTTTTTATTCAGTGTTCGAAACAGACTTAACAAAATAATTTTGTATATAATAATATGACTATGAGTTAATACATGTGCTTTTTGTTTTATTTTTCATCTTTTATATTTGGTTTAGTTTATGCACATTCATTGCGGCAAATCGCCGTTACTTTGTTCCATCCTATCTGTTTTCTATGTTTTAATTCTTTTATAACTCATTACAGTGTCTCATCAGTTTAATATGTGCTTATGGTGGAATTAAAATTTTAAAAATAATCTTCATTTTAAAACTAAGGGTATATATATATATATATATATATATATATATATATATATATATATATATATAAGGTAAGAAGGAAACATATTTTAATAACAGAATGGATAATGGCAGTTTCATTTCGAGTATACTCATGTACACTCTACAATCTTACATTTATGTATATCATTTGATTAAATGAATATTAGTTGCGCAGATGGTGATAACACCTGTCCCTTTATCTACATGTATTTGTCAGTGTAATCCAAGTATTTAGTATGGAAAACACAATTCATCCCATCGACCGGTTATATCCGGTTATGTTATGGGGAACTCTTCACGTACTGTCCATAATATGCCGCGGACAGTGCTTGAATCTGTGAACGTGTGCTTCGGAATCTGGTTCTCTAACCACTGAGCCACCCTGCCGCACACCTCATATAGTTTCCAGTTATAGTCGACTAATGTTTTTTGGTTAGCCCTTCATTTAGACCTAACGATCCAGATAACCGTCCACAATCTGTCATTATCGAACAGAACCTCACTGCTGTAGTATTGCACTGAACATTGGTTTAAGGAAATGAACATTGGTTGAAGAGTTTCCAATAAGGACGAAACTGGTCGAATTGATGAACTTCTTTTTCTACATTATTCAATGCTTAATTGATACTGACAAATGTATGTAAAAAATGTGTCAGGTGTTTAGATCAAGATCGCAACGTGGATTTTACGTTTTATTTCTACCTTTTGTTAAGGTGGATTTGTGTCTTTGTGTGTGTAAGAGGCATTCGTATGTGATGTCAGACCGTGGTTTGGTCGATGATTAAACAATACGATACTAGTTAGTAACGCTGTATTTTGCACTTGAAACTGCAGCCATTCATATTATCATTGGCTAATGTAACTTTCAACACATTTCCATACTGCACGAATTAGAAAAGTTATGTTTCAATTTTATTCTAAATTAGATAACATAGATTTATATTCCGTCAATATAGACATTGCATATACTAAGACAAAATTCGTATTTTATTTTCTAGTCCATGGCGTCTTATATTATAAGACTTCAAAGTGAGTGGTATAGGGAAAGACCTTCATCGTTCTGAATTCCATAGTCCTAGGTTGAATTGATGCCCGCGACTATCCTAGATACTATTAAGGAAATGTGTAATGTGAACAGAACCATGATCCAGTAAATGGGTAAGATTTAATTTCTTATGCTGTTTCAACTATATCGACAATATATATATATATATATATATATATATGTGTGTGTGTGTGTGTGTATCATCAGCATCATCATCATTATTATGCACAGCCATACATAAGCCAAAAGTGACTAATGTTTCACTGCCGTATAACCATGAAATGCAAAACAATAAAAGATTTACAAGTGGGAGAAAGAGTGCACGTCGTTACTATGAGTATATTTATCAGGATAACTCACAGAAATGAGGCTAATAAACATATCCACAACACCATTATGGTCAAGTCAGCTTTAGAGCAAGGCAACATCAGAAATACAGCTGCCTTGCGGGTTTCACTGCATCATGTCATAATTAAACAAAACTTCGCAGCTAACTTTACCCCATTTCGAAAAGAAAATTACGAAGTTGATTCTAATAGACATTTGCAACCTGATCGCCACTTAGCTCGGTTCGATGTCATATCGCGCAGGGTTTCTAACCAGGAACTATGATGCGCACGTGAACCCCACTTTTTATATATATCTCTATAATATATATATATATATGCTCTTATATGTTAAAAAATGCATCGTGCATATTTTATCAGCTTCAGTTATGAAGCAGTTTTTATAGACATATTGCGATGTTAGTATGATGGAGATATAAAGTTCTGTGTTTGTTACTAGCTACGTTTCCGGTAACGAGTTATTTGAATAAATAAGCATTTTTATTACCTCATTAGTTGTCATATGGTGCATTTTGACTAGTCTATACAACTGAAATTTGCATTATATTGCGCATATGAGCGTGAATTTTTTTCGTTTTAACATGACAGTGAAGCATCAGTTCACATATGCTGTTGAATCGCTGTTTGAATCTGGTATTTAGAGAGCTTAGAAAGTGTTTGGTAAGTTGGTTCTGGACGAGAGCAAGCGTGTCAGCCACTCCTGTAGATGCCGTTCCAGGATGCAACTGGTCGCTGATTAAGAACTCTGTCGTATAATGGACTATCCGCTCCAACGGTATCTACCTTTCTTAGTTTATGACATTATAATGACTGCTACACTAATACGCGGCCGACATTTGTGTTACACTATTTCTTTGTGCAAAACAAAAACTAAGATCTACTATTCGCTCTCGTCGGTTAGCTTCTTTGTAGAAATTCCAAACTTTTGTTAGCTATAGAAGTGATTAGGTGGAGACAATCGTCAGTGCTCCTTTCTTTATACTTGGAGTTGAATTTCTGCATTCTGATGCCTATCCTTTATCTGGTTATGTTATTTTGTCTTGTATATCGATTGCAATATACGAAGCTGAACCGTCTTATTGCGCAATACAAATGAAGTCCTATTGAAAAATAGTTGACATTTCCCATTTTAAGCTTATGTTGTCATTATGTCCAAGATGAGTTTGGCCAAGTTTGTTTAACGACTATTCATATTTTCGAGAAAGTTTTTGCATTTTATACCTGACATGAAGTTTTTTGTAGAAAGGTAGATGCTTCTCTATATAAATACGCGTTACAAAATTAATTGTCCATTCGTTCGCGAAAAAAGTGTTTTGATTAAGAAATGATAGAGCCAACATTCCGTTTCATACGAAGCCTCGACCAATACATGTATTAGTTAAACTCTACATAAAATATCTTTAAATTGCCGTCTGTGCGGTATTCGATAATAGCCAGAATTGTTTGTTATCGCTAACAAAAGTAATATAAAAATAAAATGATTTTCCTTGTGACTATAATGCGACTCAACGTTAAGGAAATGTCACAATGAATGTTTTCATAATATTTTTATAATGACGGTTATAATTTCATTACATACACAGTTAGCTTTATCAATGGCACAAGTTGCATTTAACTTAATACGTATCTCCTTGTTAACAATTGAAAGTGTACTCTGCACTGGATTTGCAAGGAATGTATGCATCACTGTAGTGTCGAAAAGGTGAATATTTTGCTTCTGCCGGCATTATATGTGTGCTTGTGCATTGTCTTTCCGTGGCATAATTTATGAAGGCATTACGTTTTTCATTTTGGTATGCGTCTTTGAATGATTAGTGGACTATTTTATGACCAGAAGTCAGTTATTAAACGGACGCATGCTCTGGTGGTGTTTGTGCTTGTGTATATATAAAAACGTGCCTATAATGATTGTACTCGTGCGTTTATTATTACCTTGAGATGAATTGATTTAACAGTGCTTATTATTATTTATCGCGAAAAACTCATGGTTGTACGCCTTCGTTCAACGCACCTTCTAGTTTTATTCTGCCATTTATGTTTTCTTTCTGAAAAACACATATTTCAAGGAAGCTTAACTTAGATTTTAATTTAAAAATTAACATACCTGGGTTTTTTATGAAGTTGTTCTATAAGGGACACACCAATATGTTTTTAATCAGGGCGGTAGTCTTGAAATAAACAGACATTTCATAAAATCGCGCATTCCTTGATACGGAGAACTAATATATATGCAATTACGTTTTAGATATTGTGCACCTACTAACAAGTGAATTAAAATAAGACTAAAAGTTTATGCAAAAGTCCGTATAAATACATAGTGTTATCTCATTTACACGTGCGTTTCTGCTTACTGACGGCTATGATCCAAAATTTAAAAAAATCTTTAATCATGATTTCGTTTACCTGGTAAACCTTATAGTAAACGCTAACATAATTTACATGTTCTAACGTTTTACGACTAGTGCGCCAATATAAACTTAATATTTTATTTATTAATTTAATTACTACAAGCTATCATAGTTGTAGCTGTGCGACTAAATATAGCACATTTTAAATCAAGTTTATAAGATTGAAGTAAACAACAATCTCATTGTATTTAACCGGTCGTCGAACAACATAACAAAACTATCGCAAGTGACACGCTCTGACGCGATTCGGCCTTCTATGATCATCATCAGAGTACGATGGAAACTGACAAGCCAAAGGCCAAACTGCGATACATATAAATGAAAAGCAAAATTGGATATGTGGCTCTCAAATCTAGTATCCTTGCATACATTGCACTTGACTGGAAATGTCGGCTGCACAATTTCTATGCAGTCACGAACATTAACTGTTTTCAGCTTTCGCTACATATATAAATAGGTAATACAATTAAATAATCAATGATTGCGTGGGTTGTAGTTACAATTCATTAAATTAAGTTTGCGAGCATGAAGTAAACACCAATCCCATTGTATTTAACCAGTCGTCGAAAAACATAACAGAACTATCGCAAGTCACACGCCCTGACGCGTTTCGACTTTCTATGATCAACATCAGAGTACGACGGAGACTGACTAGCGAAGGCCAAACTGCGATACATATAATTGAAAAGCAAAATTAGATATGCGGCTCTCAAATCTAGTATCCTTGCATACATTGCACATGACTGTAAATGTCGGCTGCACAATTTCTATACAGTCATGATCATTAACTTTTTGCAACTTTCGCTACATATTCAAATAGGTAATACAACTAAATAATCAATGATTGCGCGGGTTGTAGTAACAATTCTTTACATCAAGCTTGCGAGCATGAAGTAAACACCAATCCCATTGTATTTAACCAGTCGTCGAAAAACATAGAAAAACCTATGTTATCTTCGGTGCACGGTGAGAATTGACTGTTTTTGTGATCATCTTGAAGTCGGAGCTAGTATTTAAATCATACCTATCACGATCCACGCAATATACCATTGTCTATCGAACTAATTTTTTTCATTGTGTCAACCTTTCGTGTGAAGATTGTTTTCGTCCACCTTAATAAATTTATGTTACAAATAAAAAGTCTTCAATGGTTTGTATGCAAGATGTGCAATAATATTGATTTTACTCAAAAATTCTCAAAAGCTCTCCTTTTTGTGCTTGACAGAATCGAAAATTATTTGCTTTATACTTGGATAGTTTATCTTGGCCTCATAAAACTTTTTTTGTTTTTTCGTGTGATCTTCTAATAAAAAATTTATAGCAGGTGCCGCAGCGGCCAATTCCAATAGTCGATCCATTCCTGGAGCTGCGCCCTCAAATCAACGTCGTATCATTGCCAATGCACGTCCTAAGGTTGATGCAGGTAATAAAAGTTTGGCTCCAAATCCAAGAACCAGTTCAACCACCAGCATTCACCAAGTCGGCAAAAAGTAAGCATAAGTTTGTGCAAAATTCATTTAGCTAGCTGGTTTTATGTAAGTTTAATTGCATTTTTCAAATTTAAGGCAATATAACATCATGTTTTTTTTTACTTTGAGACATTCCAACATGATTGACTAATTTAAACAATAATTGATTGCGCGGGTGGTGGTAACAATTCTTTAAATCAAGTTTGCGAGCTTGAAGAAAACACCAATCCCATTGTATTTAACCAGTCGTCGAACAACATAACAAAACTACCGCCAGCCGCAACGCACTGACGCGTTTCTCCCTTCCATGATCATCATCAGAGTACGACGGCAAACTGACTATCGAAGATCAAACCGCATTGAATATATAAGAGCCGCATATCTAAATTTGATTTCCATATATTCAATGCGGTTTGATCCTCGATTGTCAGTTTGCCTTCGTACTCTGATGATGATCATGGAAGGTCGAAACGCGTCAGTGCGTTGCGGCTGGCGGTAGTTTTGTTATTTTGTTCGATGACTGGTTAAATACAATGGGATTGGTGTTTACTTCAAGCTCGCAAACTTGATTTAAAGAAATGATTGACTAATTTTGATAAGGCGTATTTCTGAATTTTTAAATCAGTTGCATGGCGCCTCGTGTAAAATTAAGTGTTGCATGCATCGATCTAGGTTTTTGCATAATGAAAGAAAGTTATCGTGTCAACTGTTTGGGATCCTTCATTTCGTTTAATTAGCTGTCTTCAAAGAGTTGACCGAGTAAAGCTACCATCATTTCGACGTCTTCGGGAACAGAAACGCTCGCTAAGTTTGCGTTGAGCCGTTGTCAGTTTAGCGACAGAATGCATTAAATAGTATCAAAATTCACGAGACGACTATGTCTGTCCAGCCGCACTCTGATGTACAATAATGATTGTTGCTTGTTAAAATACGCCGATTGTGCTGACGTGGTAATTGTCTGATAGGTCCGCCTACACATTATTCCTGTTATACCGCGATAGAAACTCCAGTGTGGAACGCTGATTTTGACAAGCATTCTCGCGGTCGGCTACTAGTACTCACGATGTAGATCACTTGTTCGCCCAGCATCCTACTCTCACTACCCAAATTAATCTGTAAGTCTATAGACAGCATTGACTAGTAGAAAGGCCTAATTAGTTTTACGGTATCACCGCAGCCCACCGTGCTGAAGACCTAGTTTTTTAAATAGGTTTTTTTATTTACATGTGTGCATGTATGTTTGCGTACTCCTGCGTTGCATTGCTACATCAATTAATGTAATTTGATAAAGAACGCTTTCCTTACTTTGCTAGCACTATCAGAGCAACTATTTATTATGCTCCTTTTCAAGTTTGCGAGCTTGAAGTAAACACCAACCCCATCTTATTTAACCAGTCGTCAAGCTCGCAAACTTGATATAAAATATTGTTACCACCACCCACGAAATCAATTATTGTTTAATTGTATTATTCAGTATGCTATTTCGAACGGAATTTGGTGCTTATTTGTGCAAATTTTTCGAGCCTGGATCTAGTGAAGGCATTAGAATAACCGATATGATTGAAATGGTTAAATGAATTTTGTCAAAAAGCTCGCAATACTTTGCATCTATTCAAGTCTCATTTTAGCTATAGGCGTTTTTGACAGCATAATGCAAATTTTCACTGCAATAAAAAGAATGTATTCAAACAAAATTGCCTTATGTCTTGTTGTCGATGTTGCTATAATGCGAAATAGATAGACTGGAAATCCATGATTATCAATTGTGTCGTCTGATGATTAAACTTCTTAACACATTTAATTAATTTCGTAATGCGACTCAGGCATTTTGTTCTTACTTTTGTGGAATTTTGCAATATCTAAATGTTTACATGTTTAGCATTCACAAACTAATCAAGAAGGCATTGTTAACTTGCAAATGTTTTAAAAAAATTATGCTTTCGTCATTGTTAGTTACTTAATTGAAATATTTATAGCTCATAGATATTTAACTATATAATCAGATCGTCTATTGAAATGGAATTTTATTACACTGCGGTTATTTAAAATAAAGTTAAAAAAGACCATTTTATTTTCGTCAGAACTCAACGTGGTTGCAATATCTGAATCTTTATAATAAAATGAACATTGATTGCATGGGCAGTGATAACGATTATTGAAATCATGTTTGTGATATAAACACCTGCCCAATTATCTACATACGTTTATCTGTTCAAATTAAGAATTTTATAATGTAGAAAAGGCAATTCATCCACCAGACTGGTTTCAACCTTATTGGGAACTCTGCACGTGCTGTTAAGAATTTTCCGCTGACAGGGCTCGATCCTGGGCACGTCTGCTTCGGAATCTGTTGCTCTAACTACAGAGCCACCTGGCTGCACACTGCACACACTTTTCAGTTACATTCTAACTAATGTTACTTGGTTTTCCTTCCTTTAGGTGGTACCTATATGACATACCTTTGAACCATATAACGTTATAATAAAGTATGGAAAGCAAGGTAGTGTAGTTGAGAATGAACAAAATGTCAGGACTTTTCTAACTTTATAGTGTTAATCTGCTCAATAATAAATGTATTCTTCAATGCACGATCTGTTTCTCATTTATAATGGTGATTGAAATTCTTTAATTGAGTTTGCGATCTTAAAGTAAACGTCAATCCAATTTTATCTGACCTGTCGCATATCATAGCAAAAATATCATCAGTCACGTGTGTCTGATGTTAGTTTTATTATGTATATTACGATATGATGGGATTTTTAATTACCTGAGGCTCGTAAACTTGTTTTAAGGAATATGTTTATACAATCTAAATGTACTTTATGGTAGCGAATGGAACTCATTTTCTAGTTTGGTGTCGCCCATATTGAACTAAAAGCTGAATTTATTTTATTCACGGTAATGCAACTCATCCTATTCGCATGGCATAGTTTTCACAACGATGGCTAATGGCTTAGCATTTGCCAAAGATTCACTAGCTTTTTTAGGGGCTGCACAGTCCTTTAAAGTTAATTTTTTTATCTGCCGATTATCTATGGCAATTAGTTTAACTTTCTATATCTGTGCATCTAGGTTTGATTCTCGTTAGTCCGTTTTGCCGTCCTATTCTGATGATAATAATGATTATGAAATGTCGAAACGCGTCTGTACTTGTGACTAACGCTAGTTTTGCTATGTTGTTCGACTGGTTAAATACTATTAGATTAGTGTTCAGTTCAATCTCGCAAACTTGATTTAAAGAACGGAATTTGGATTAACTCGTTGTATTGGTTTAAACTATGTGTTTGTTATGTTTTCCTGTTGGTTAATTTTAGACTGGTTGAAACAGTTTATTTTCTATAGGTGAGGCTTGTTATGCATTTTAAAAGTTTAGCCTATCGCCAATATGCTGATGAACTATCATTGATTTGGATTTATATAGCTGGTGTTGATTCCCTGCGCTACTTATTTTTAAGCTATTCTATTTATCCTAGCTAATTTTCTCTTCTCCATTTTCTTTGTCTTCTTTATTGCGTTTTTGTATTTTCTCTCAATTCATGCATGTGTTTAGCATTCGCATATTTTTGTTGACTTCGGTCTGTGCGTGAAATTGTGCATAACTTCAATAAAACGGAGACATGAGTCATTTTTGCTGCAAACACTGAAAACTGTGCTTCCAAGGCACTAACGTCGTTTTACTTTTGTAGCTGTAGTAATTGTTCTGGTGTTTTTGCAGGTTCACTTTCCCATGAACGGTTTCACAAATACACTTACACTCCACACACACACATATATATATATATATATATATATATATATATATATATATATATCAGATTTTTCGAATTATAACCTTAGAATGATTAAATACTCTGTATAATCACAATATGGATTTTTCTATGCAGATATCGAGTTTGTCAGCTTCTCTAATTGCTTACCTGTTTTATTGGTTACTCAGAATAGGATGTTGGCTTCGTGTTATTGGGTCTTTCATTTGTACGTTGAGTTATGTTTAAGCATGCCCGATGTTGAGGTTCATGTGATTTTAGGTTTTTCATTATATAATTAACCAATGTACGAATGTCATAGTTACGTTGTCCGTGATAAGGACATGCCGTGGTAATTATAATACGTCCGAAGATATTGATTAATGGGAAAATTCTGGTTCCTTTATTTCTTACGAAAATATTATTTGTATTAGGCAATAATGTCAGTTTCTGCAGGACTGCCGTTAGGATCTCTTTTGACAAGATTTTAGAAGACAATTCATAAATGTATGGATCTTTATTTACAAACCCCTTCATCATCATCATCATCGTCGTTGTCACCATCATCGTAAATATCAACGCAATATCCTTTATTAACTGGTGCTTCACTGCTATATAACAATGCCAAAAAATTTAAAATAAAACAAAAGTAATAAAAATTTGTTTAACAATGAGCGAAAAATGTAAAAAAATTAAATAAAAAAATATTAATCGAGATTGATTTATAAAAGGGGAGGATTTATTTCAGATGGGGATGCCTACGTAGACAGCACACTAAAAATAGACTACCTAATCTTGTGCACACGGCATTATGGCCAAGTTGGCATTAAGGCAAGGCGACATCAGCTTCCTTGAGGTTTTCGCTCTACCGTGTCATAAACGCAGCCAAACTTCGCAGCTAACTCTGCTCAACTATGAAAAAGAAGTGATGAAGTTGATTCTATTGGAAAGCTGCAACAAGATCGCCAATGAGCTCGACTTGATGCCATAACGCTCAGGGTTTCGAAGAAAGAAATACGGTGCGCACGTGGACCAAATTGTGGAGAACGAACGGGACCTATACTACTCAGTTTAATTGCTGTTGGTTTTAGCAGTTTTTGTCATATCGAAATCTCTCCACCTTGTTCTTTAAGCCAATTTTATGATGGCTGTGGGTAGAACGCTCTACTGGTCAATTCGATTTTAGGCATACGCAAAGCGTGACCGGGCCAAAGCAGTTGCTGGAGCCTTATTTGTTTGAGTATCAAGGCACACCTGTTGGTCGATTAAAAAATACACCTATGGATGTTAATTGTATTGACTATGCTCCTTCGATTCTAAAGGATCCATTTCCACTAACATAAAACAACTGTTCACACAGATGCATTGTAAACACCACGTTCATTGCATAGTGAAATACTCGTGTATCTCCATAGATAACGAAAATTGATTATAAACTATAAACCTCGCGATTCTCATATTCACCTAGTCACTCATACTGTCTGAGTTAGTGATACAGCTACAAAGATATGTAAATCTGACAAATAGGCCCATATTTTCAGCAAGAAACTACAAGTTTGAAGTGAGTGATGGCGGTTCCTATAGACTTATCCTAAATTTATTTGGTTCGGATTTCACACCTCCGGACGGAAAGACTACTGTTAACCTATTTTAGGTGACCTGGATAGAATGTCGATTTTCGAATAGTACAAAACAATCTGCGTAGTTATGATAGACTAATCTACCAGCAGGGATAACTTGGATACACGCATCCTGAAAACATGGACGTGTATAGTTCAAAACAGCACCTATTAAAAAAAATTTAGTAAAATTAAGAAACTGAGCATCCTTGACGGAAACCTACCAGTAAATGTATATTAGTTAATGAGTTACTAGTAAAAATTTAGTTCAAATGTATAAGTAGGATCTACCGAAGTTAGCGTGGGTGAATTGTTTAATGTAGTATACATATGCATTTCGTGCTTATGAGCAACTCTTCAATGGCAGCCGGTACTCTGCCCAATGCCCACTCTATGTTTTGTCGAGAAGTGTGGGAAAATGGATGGCACAATCTCCTATACGAATATGCATCTAAGCTATAATAAAATTTATATTAAACAATGCGACTTTAAGCCAACTCATCATACATAATCTTTACCGAGCATGTAAAGTGTAGCAACACAATGGTTTTCAAAGTATCGAACCTGCACCGTGTATCAAAACAGAGGATTTCGAGATAGATGCATTTCACCAAAATTGAGATTCGTGACTAAGTTCGGTACGTTGATCAACATCAGTTAGCACATTTCATGTCATTCGATTAGATATATAATAGTTGAATATTTTTTATTGCGGTGAACTAATGTGTATGCAATCCTGCATTAGGAATTGTGTACCTAATGAAAAATATGTTCAAATAATTAGGTGTTATTTGAATTTTACTTGTGTGCAAACTTGATCGGATGCAGCATAACATTAAGATCATCGTCGTCGTGTTTCTAGTAGTTGATGCGAAGGCCCATTTCTTACTCTAATTATGACAATCTATCGATAATTTCGACCAACCGTCATGTTTTCTTCATTATGCTTGTAAGGCTATAGGACTATCTTGAACTTGACCCGGCCAACATCACGGTGGCCTTCATTGACAGATTGACTTACTCTGTCACTTCGTCTTAAACATGTTTTGGTATGCTATTTGTCTTTTGCATGCGTGCTTTGACGAGCTTGACAAAATGTGAAGGCGTTCGTTGTCGTTCCAAAATTATACGATCCGGCTAGATGAAGGTAGTCAGTTCTGTGAAGCAGATCAGCGACGAGAAGTAAAATTGAATCTGAATCCTTCATCACCTTGTTGAGTCTCCGCGAGTTGGTTTCGCTTGTTGTTGATTTGCACTGTCAGTTTCGCAAAGATCCGATTGATTCCCATTTCCATGTACGCATCGATCTGGTCTTCGTTTTGGCTGAGTGCGAATTCGTCCACGACTGCAAATGAGATACGATCTAATCATCGGAAACTGATTTCCGGTTCCATCATCAGACCACTATACACTGCACAATATTCACAATAGCAGATTTAAGCAAATCTATGCGTACTGGGAAAAGGGAATCAATCGGATCTTTGTGAAACTGATAGTGCAAAGAAACAACCCGCGAACGAAACTCGCGGGAGTCAACATGTGAAGCTCACACTGCGCACCTGGCGATCATTTTGAAAAATATAACAGGTTTCAGGTGTAGCATTTAAGTAAAGACTATATTTTGTTGCCACTGAGCCACTACTTTACTGCATACTAAGTAAAGACACAACTTCATGTAAAAGACCATTTTGTACTGCGGATACCGTTAGTAAAATACTCCTTGGAAATGTCATGATTCTGGCTTATCTCTCTGTGAGAGTCAGACGTGGTTAATTAAATTGCCTAAATGTTTTTTTTATTTTGTGGGCTGTTGCCTTTTAGTGTATATCTAGCACTTGTGGAGTTAATCACGGTATTTCCTCTGCTGTAATTGTGATCAAATTGTGGATCCTTGACATTTCGTTTAATGTCACTTAACCACCTTTTGTCTTCTACGAACTGTCCTCCCTATTCTTGTTTAAAGTAGGATAATTTGTTGCACTTCTAGCTGCTATTTGAAAGCTTTAACTAGGGTAGTGGTCAATTAAAAACAATACATATTTTAATTTGAAATTCATGGTATCACCATCCATATCAACTCAACCATGCTCGTATGGGGCTCCAAAGTGGTCGAAAGGCGTGAATATTTACATCTGAACGTAGTTTTGAAGTGAAATTCGTCTTAAAATACAATTACTTTCAATTAATTTAGTGTATGTTAAAATGAAAATGATATTTTAGAACTATTTCGCGACAAACATATCCGCGCTTATCTGTATTATCGATTAGAGCAAAATTGGAAGCTATTATCCCACATACTATCAAAATTGAGTCGATATAACACCTGGTTATGAGCATTTGATTTTATAGATGACCAACGCGGTAGTTGATGCTTTTGTAATGCGTTTCTAAACAGTGTATTAATAGATGATTCAGTTTTTATAAACTTTGGTATTGTCTATATTAACGTTCGTCTTGAATTTAAGCTGTTGGCTAAATCGCCTCTCGCAGTGCTATTTTATTCAAAAGTCATCTTCCGTGTTTCTTTTTGACGTCGATTACGCATACCATGCTGTTCTGACTGTGAGCAAGGAAACCGAGCTCCTTGGAACTATTAACTTACACTCAAGGAGTGTCCATTTGTTACGGCCTGCACAAAAACTGCAAAAACGGTCGTTATGCCCAACTTTGCTATTAAATCCACGATCATGCCAAACGCCAGTCTGCTGTCAGTCTTCAAGGATTTCATTTATCTAGGATATCTGTTGACGCAAGCCGAGTTGTATTTTGCCGAGATTTCCAGACATATTAGCTTTGTGGCAGTTACCTCTAACAAATTTTAGAAAGCACTGAAATCGCCCGTCTATTTCACTAATCAAACAGTTAAAGGTTGAAATCAAAGATACTGCTGATATTCTATCTTGCGAGCATGTTTAAGATGATTTGTTAAAGTTGACAGCGTCTAAAAAGCTTTCTAAATTAATGTATTCACTAAGTTTGCTTTAGGTCATTGAATACTGGACGGCTGAAAAGCAGTATGCGAGAGATCTAGGTTTCTGCTGCAGTTTAAGTATTAAGAATGAAAGGGAAATAAATATGGATGAATGTATGGATTTGATCGAGTAACAGGTGTTCAGAAAAAGTTGTAATTCTCAATTTTGGTGAACGTTAGCATACATTGAATTCCAATGTGTAGGTATCATGTACCGACTTGGCAAACATAGTGTTGGTATCGGGTACTGACACGATAGCCCATTACAGGCTTAGTATATATATACATATATATATATATATATATATATATATATATATATATATATATATATATATATATATATATATATATGGCAAAAGCTGTAAAAAGTTGATGTTCGTGACTGCATAGAAATTGTGCAGCCGACATTTCCAGCTAAGTACAATGTATGCGAGACTAGAGGAGAGAGCCGCGTATCTAATTTTGCTTTCCTAAAAAGTGAATTGAGAATTGATCCTCGCTAGTCAGTTTGACGTCGTGCACTGATGATGATCATGGGAGGTCGAAACGCGTAAGTACGTGTATCCTACGGTAGTTTTGATAAGTTGTTCTACGGCGTTTTAAATAAAATGGGATTGGTGTTTACTTGAAGCTTGTAAACTTGAATTAATGAATTGTTACCACCACCCGCGCAATCAATGATTGTTTAATTATACAATTGTTCAATTTAATACCACATCCCCACGTAGCGTGGTTTCTATTGTATAATATCAGCTTATGGATGGTTATTTGGAACTTCAGGTCTAAAGTGATGTCATTTAGGCTACTCCTAAAGGAAAGGCTAACCAGGAAAAATGATGTAGTATATAATTCAAAATCGTGTGTATTATTCGGCAGGGGAGCTCAGTGGTTAGGGCACCAGGTTCCGAAGCAGACGTGCCTAGGTTCGAGTCCTGTCTGCGGCAAATTCTGGCCAGTACATGATGAGTTCCCAATAAGAACGAAACCGGTCTACTGCATGAATTGCCTTTTTTACACTATAAAATTCTTAGTTTATACTGACATATGTAAGTAATTAATGGGTCAGGTGTTTATAACAAGACCGCAACCTTGATTATAATAATTATTATCACCACCCGCGCAACCAATGTTCGTTTAATTATATAAATGTTCATTTCAATACCATTTACCCATGTAATGTGATGTCTGTTCAGTAATGACAGATTGGGCATGGTTAGTTGGAACTTTGGGTCTAAATGGATGCCATATGAGCTCCACCTAAAGGAAAAATTGACCAATCAAGTTACATTAGTTGGTATATAACTGAAAATTGTGTGTAGTGTAGTGTGCGGCAGGATAGCTCAGTGGTTAGAGCACCAGATTCCGAAGCAGACGTGCCCAGGTTCGTATCCTGTCCGCGGCAAATTCTGGCCAGTACTTGATGAGTTCCCAATAGGGACGAAACCGGTCTACTGGATGAATTGCCTTTTCTACACTATACAATTCTTAGTTTATACTGAAATATGTAAGTAATTAGTGGGTCAGGTGTTTATATCAAGACCGCAACCTTGATTATAATAATTGTTATCACCACCCGCGCAACCAATGTTCGTTTAATTATATAAATGTTCATTTCAATACCATTTCCCCACGTAATGTGGTGTCTGTTCAGTAATGACAGATTGGGCATGGTTAGTTGGAACTTTGGGTCTAAATGGATGCCATATGAGCTCCACCTAAAGGAAAAATTGACTAACTAAGTTACATTAGTTAGTATATAACTGAAAATTGTGTGTAGTGTAGTGTGCGGCAGGATAGCTCAGTGGTTAGAGCACCAGATTCCGAAGCAGACGTGCCCAGGTTCGTATCCTGTCCGCAGCAAATTCTGGCCAGTACATAATGAGTTCCCAATATGGATGAAACCGGTCTACTGGATGAATTGCCTTTTCTACACTATACAATTCTTAGTTTATACTGACATATGTAAGTAATTAATGGGTCAGGTGTTTATATCAAGACCACAACCTTGATTATAATAATTGTTATCACCACCCGCGCAACCAATGTTCGTTTAATTATATAAATGTTCATTTCAATACCACTTCCCCATGCAATGTGGTGTCTGTTCAGTAATGACAGATTGGGCATGGTTTGTTGGAAGTTTGGGTCTATATGGATGTCATATGAGCTCCACCTAAAGGAAAATTGACTAACCAAGTTACATTAGTTAGTATATAACTGAAAATTGTGTGTAATGTGGTGTGCGGCAGGATAGCTCAGTGGTTAGAGCACCAGATTCCGAAGCAGACGTGCCCAGGTTCGAGTCCTGTCCGCGGCAAATTCTGGCCAATACATGATGAGTTCCCAATAAGGACGAAACCGGTCTACTGGATGAATTGCCTTTTCTACACTATACAATTCTTAGTTTATACTGACATATGTAAGTAATTAATGGGTCAGGTGTTATATCAAGACCGCAACCTTGATTATAATAATTGTTATCACCACCCGCGCAACCAATGTTCGTTTAATTATATAAATGTTCATTCAGTACCATTTCCCCATGTAATGTGGTGTCTGTTCAGTAATGACAGATTGGGCATGGTTAGTTGGAACTTTGGGTCTAAATGGATGCCATATGAGCTCCACCTAAAAGGAAAAATTGACTAACCAAGTTACATTAGTTAGTATATAACTGACAATTGTGTGTAGTGTAGTGTACGGCAGGATAGCTCAGTGGCTAGAGCACCAGATTCCGAAGCAGACGTGCCCAGGTTCGTATCCTGTCCGCGGCAAATTCTGGCCAGTACTTGATGAGTTCCCAATAAAGGACGAAACCGGTCTACTGGATGAATTGCCTTTTCTACACTATACAATTCTTAGTTTATACTGACATATGTAAGTAATTAATGGGTCAGGTGTTTATATCAAGACCGCAACCTTGATTGTAATAATTGTTATCACCACCCGCGCAACCAATGTTCGTTTAATTATATAAATGTTCATTTCAATACCACTTCCCCATGTAATGTAATGTGGTGTCTGTTCAGTAATGACAGATTGGGCATGGTTAGTTGGAACTTTGGGTCTAAATGGATGCCATACGAGCTCCACCTAGAGGAAAATTGACTAACCAAGTTACATTAGTTAGTATATAACTGAAAATTGTGTGAAGTGTAGTGTGCGGCAGGATAGCTCAGTGGTTAGAGCACCAGATTCCGAAGCAGACGTGCCCAGGTTCATATCCTGTCTGCGGCAAATTCTGGCCAGTACTTGATGAGTTCCCAATAAGGACGAAACCGGTCTACTGGAAGAATTACCTTTTCTACACTATACAATTCTTAGTTTATACTGACATATGTAAGTAATTAATGGGTCAGGTGTTTACATCTAGACCGCAACCTTGATTATAATAATTGTTATCACCACCCGCGCAACCAATGTTCGTTTAATTATAAAAATGTTCATTTCAATACCACTTCCCCATGTAATGTGGTGTCTGTTCAGTAATGACAGATTGGGCATGGTTAGTTGGAAGTTTGTGTCTAAATGGATGCCATATGAGCTCCACCTAAAGGAAAAATTGACTAACCAAGTTACATTAGTTAGTATATAACTGACAATTGTGTGTAGTGTAGTGTGCGGCAGGTTAGCTCAGTGGTTAGAGTACCAGATTCCGAAGCAGGCGTGCCCAGGTTCGTATCCTGTCCGCGGCAAATTCTGGCCAGTACTTGATGAGTACCCAATAAGGACAAAACCGGTCTACTGGATGAATTGCCTTTTCTACACTATACAATTCTTAGTTTATACTGACATATGTAAGTAATTAATGGGTCCGGTGTTTATATCAAGACCGCAACCTTGATTATAATAATTGTTATCACCACCCGCGCAACCAATGTTCTTTTAATTATATAAATGTTCATTTCAATACCATTTCCCCATGTAATGTAGTGTCTGTTCAGTAATGACAGATTGGGCATGGTTAGTTGGAACTTTGGGTCTAAATGTATGCCTTATGAGCTCCTCCTAAAGGAAAAATTGACTAACCAAGTTACATTAGTTAGTATATAACTGAAAATTTTGTGTAGTGTAGTGTGCAGCAGGATAGCTCAGTCATTAGAGCACCAGATTCCGAAGCAGACGTGCCCAGGTTCGTATCCTGTCCGCAGCAAATTCTGGCCAATACTTGATGAGTTCCCAATAAGGACGAAACCGGTCTACTGGATGAATTGCCTTTCTACACTATACAATTCTTTGTTTATACTGACATATGTAAGTAATTAATGGGTCAGGTGTTTATATCAAGACCGCAACCTTGATTATAATAATTGTTATCACCACCCGCGCAACCAATGTTCGTTTAATTATATAAATATTCATTTCAATACCATTTCCCCATTTAATGTGGTGTCTGTTCAGTAATGAAAGATTGGGCACGGTTAGTTGGAACTTTGGGTCTAAATGGATGCCATATGAGCTCCACCTAAAGGAAAAATTGACTAACCAAGTTACATTGGTTAGTATATAACTGAAAATTGTGTGTAGTGTAGTGTGCGGCAGGATAGCTCAGTGGTTAGAGCACCAGATTCCGAAGCAGACGTGCCTAGGTTCGTATCCTGTCCGCGGCAAATTCTGGCCAGTACTTGATGAGTTCCCAATAAGGACGAAACCGGTCTACTGGATGAATTGCCTTTTCTACACTATACAATTCTTAGTTTATACTGACATATGTAATTAATTAATGGGTCAGGTGTTTATATCAAGACCGCAACCTTGATTATAATAATTTTTTTCACCACCCGTGCAACCAATGTTCGTTTAATTATATAAATGTTCATTTCAATACCATTTCCCCATATAATGTGGTGTCTGTTCAGTAATGACAGATTGGGCATGGTTAGTTGGAACTTTGGGTCTAAATGGATGCCATATGAGCTCCACCTAAAGGGAAAAATTGACTAACCAAGTTACATTAGTTAGTATATAACTGAAAATTGTGTGTAGTGTAGTGTGCGGCAGGATAGCTCAATGGTTAGAGCACCAGATTCCGAAGCAGACGTGCCAAGGTTCGTATCCTGTCCGCGGCAAATTCTGGCCAGTACTTGATGAGTTCCCAATAAGGACGAAACCGGTCTACTGGATGAATTGCCTTTTCTACACTATATACAATTCTTAGTTTATACTGACATGCATGTAAGTAATTAATGGGTCAGGTGTTTATATCAAGACCGCAACCTTGATTATAATAATTGCTATCACCACCGGCGCAACCAATGTTCGTTTCATTACTTGACGCACACAATTGATTGGTTTCCGTTTTTCACACTCTCTCTATGTTCACATATTTCTATCTTGTTTTGCTTTCCAATTTATATATAAAGATATGTTCATTAGTAGATATTTGAGGAGACTATGCGAAAGAAACGTTTTTTTATATCTGATAAAATTTCTTTTTGTTTTTGCACACAGGAAGGGTACAATGAATTATTATTGTTATTGTTTTTTAGTATGCATTTTTAATACGAAACACCGCTCGTTTTGTTACCAATTATAGCTCATAAGGTTTCAACGACAAGGAATTACAAAAATATTTATAGCCGTGAATTATGAAATTGAAATGCAGTATATGCAAACAGAAAATCTTGTAAACTCATTAAGCATGAATCGAATTTGATGCATATTTATAATTGGTTATTCCCTTGTTTTACACTCACTTTTACACACACTCCCCGTAACAATATCATCCAATTTTATTCTTCTGTTTATCTCGCTTGTCTGAATATAATACTTTATTCATTTCTAGACACTTGAAGGAAATTAACTAACAATTATTGTTTCTGAATTTATTTGCTTCTTGTATTTGCACATGGAAATGTTACAATGAATGTTGAAACGCTAGCATTCCATAATAAAGTATAATTTTTGTCATGTTAGTATTTCCCTTGAAGTAGGTATTAAGTGTAATGTGATATTTGAATAAGTATCCATTAGACAATCTGTCAATTTCGTGTTAATTAATTAACACCTGCTATCACGTGACACATTTTGACGAAAGTAGGTCACGTGAATAAAATTGCATTTCAATACGTAATTTTAAAGCGAAAATTTAACAAATTAAGTGACCAATGAGAAAAACAATGTGCCTTTATATTAATTTCAGTCACAACACCTTAGATAGTTGAAAATGTGTGTGGCTTTTCCGATTAAAACTAATCAATAATTTCCTTTAAACCAAGTTTGCAAGCCATAAATATACACCAATCCTACTGTTTTTAACAAGTCGCATTGCAAAGCAATCAAATCTAGCTTAATTTTGTGGCCAATATTCATGCAGTATTCATGTAGTAGTCAATATTCGTGAAATTGTGCAACCAATATTTCCAGTAAAGTAAAATATATATGCGAAACAACAAAAGGTAACTGGCGAATACTAATTTTGCTTTTTTAATATGTGAATTGCGGTTTGATCCTCGATAGTCAGTTTTCCGTCGTGCACTGATGATGAACATGAAGGATATAGTACGCGTCAATTTTACCGAAAATTCGCCTGTACGAATATGTAAATCTACAGTACTGGAACTGACTTCATCTAGAATCTTCGTTAATGAGACTTATGAATCAACTTTCTGCAAAGGTTACCAGCATTATGCTTGTTGAGTCGGTATATTATATATAGTGAGTTGGCTTTGAAGTCAAATTGTCAAAGACTTTATATGCAGTTGGCTCCAATACTAAAGGTATACACACTCGTATAGGAGATTGTACCGTCTAATTGACCCACAACCCTCAATCAAATATATGGTGGGTAAAAGGCGTAATACCGGCTCCTACTGATGAGTCGCCAGTAAGCGCGATACGAATGTGCACGAGATTATACTTTCCGTTCATGCTGTCTTTGGTTTATACTTCTGGTCACAGCTGAACTAATTTTTCACTAAGATCACAATACCCAGTATAAAATTGCATATACATTAGTTCTCCACAAAAAAACACCAACCAAGAAATATGATAATTGATGTTCATCAAGGCCAGATTTTATTGATTTCTTGGAGTAACGGATGTTTAGAAATAGTTTTAATTCTTGATTATGTTGAACTTTAGCATAAATTGAAATCCATCGTGTTGGTACCATGTACTGACCCGGCAAACATAATGTTAGTTCCATGTACTTTTTCGGTACTATAATGTTGGTACCAGTTACTGACACAGTAGCCAAAGTTTTAGTATCCTTTACAAACTCGGGGTATATATTATATAGAGTGAGTTAGCGTGGGAGTCGACTTTTCATGACTTTATATAATGTTAGCTTCACTACTGCAGGTTTACTATTCGTCTAGGAGATTGTACCGTCCTATTATCCCACATTCCTAACACAAATATGAAGTTGGTTATGGGCATAATAACGGCTCCTATTAATGAATCACCAGTAAGATCGAAACGAATGTGCATGAGATTATACATTCCGTTCATGCTGACTTTGGTGTATCCTTCTGGTCACTACTGAATTAATTGGTTCTAGGATGGCAACACCTAATACATACTTTCATATATATTAGATCTCCGCAACAAACAGAATTTAACTGTTATATATTGAATTTAATGATGTCATGCTTACCGCGAAATGTGATAACTGATATCGACCAAACCCAGAGTTTATGGATTTACTGGATTAACAGGTGTTCAGAAATAGTTGTAATTTTCAATTTCGGTGAACTATAGCATATATTGATATCCATCATGTTGGTACCATGTACCGACTCAGAAACCATAGTGATTGTACCATGTACCTTTTCGATACAATAATGTTGGTATCGGTTACTAACACAATAGCCATAGTATTAGTATCCTTTACAGACTCGGTATATATATATATATATATATATATATATATATATATATATATATATATATATATATATATATAGAGTGAGTTAACATTGAAGTCGCATTGTCGAGACTATATATAATGTTAGCTTCACTACTGCAGGTTTACACATTCGTCTAGGAGATTGTACCGTCCTATTATACCACATGCCTCACCAAAATATACAGTGGTTAAAGTGCCAAATACGGGATGCTACTGATGCGTCACCAGTAAGCACTAAACGAATGTACATGAGATTACACTTTCCGTTCATGCTGTCTTTGGTGTATCCTTCTGGTCACGACTGAACTAATTTGTTACTAGGTTCGCAACACCTAATACATACTTGCAGATATTGGAATCTCTTATGAAATGCTGTCATATATATTCAATACGCTGGACACTAAGATTTCACATTTTATGTTGAATGGCGACTAAGCTCGTAAAACGTGAATTAAAGTGTGTACGACATGAATTTCTGATCAATTTACCGTTTACTCCAGACCCCATATTAGCATATATATATATATATATATATATATATATATATATATATATATATATATATATATATATATATCGCATATGTATAGGCATATATTTTAATTCTTCGCAACAAAAAATGTTCCTAGCTTAATTTGCAATGTGCCTTAAAATTCCTACGTTACAATTAATATTCATTTGAATAATCTAATATTAATTTAATAATTAATAATCAATAATTAAAATTCATTGTACCCTTCCTTTGTGCAAAAACAAAAAGAAATTTTATCAGATATAAGAAAATTTTCTTTCTCATGGTCTTCTCAAATATCTACTCATGAACATATCTTTATATATAAATTGGAAAGCAAAACAAGATAGAAATATGTGAACAAAGAGAGTGTGAAAAATAGAAACCAATCAAATTGCGTGCGTCAAATCCAGTTCAAACTCAATGCTTGTACGTGCTTCTTCTGCTTACATATATCCGGCTGCAATTTGTTTATTCATAAGGCTTCGTATGTGGCTAGCTCCCTTTTGTTTCTGCATTTAGTAATTACTTTGAATGCTACGTCTGGAGAACATACGTGCGTTGTTTCGATGATGTGTTGCGCAATAGCAGACGTGTATTCACCATTTGATTTAAAACAGGCGTTCAAGTTGCAATGTTCTCTCATTCGAGTAATTAACCGTCTGGTCGATCGGCCTACGTATGTTGATCGACAACTTGCGCAGGTATATTGGTAAATAATATTTGATATCGACATTAACGGCTGTTTCTCTTTCATTGCTGGTAAAGGCAAGTGTGTTATCCTAAATAACACTCGTAGTTTGGCTGCATTAAATGTGCGCATCAATGCTGATTCAACTTTCTTTTGTGCCATTCGAGAAACTGCATCTCCCTTAAATGGGATTTTTAGGTAGACGGTTTTATTTTCTGGCCCATAGTACGTATGTTTCTGGTTAACTCCCCTTTTAATAATTGATTCAATTAATTGTCTGGGATAGCCATTAGATATTAAATCGTTAATTGCCTTATTATATTCATTTTCTTTAGAATCTTGACTAACCAACCTGTCAATTCTTGAGAAGCAACCACGAACTGTTGATAATTTATATTAAAATGGCACAAAACTGCTGTAATGCAAATACTGTGCAGACCATGTTGGTTTATGGTAAATTGTTCTGTTTAATTTACCATTAGTTTCTTTCTTTAATAGTACATCTAGGAAAGGCAGACAGTCATCTTTCTCGTGCTCTGACGTGAAACCGATATTCTTATGTGCTTTGTTGAAACTTTGAAGCAATGTTCGTGATTGCGACCTGTTTTTAAGTACAAGAAATATATCATCCACGTACCGTATATATTGAGCACATTTACTTATGTCACTCTTTAATGATGTATTTTCTAGGTGCCCTAGAAAAATCTCAGCCAACACTGGAGATAAGGGGCTTCCCATTGCGACACCATCAGTCTGTTTGTAGATGTTTCCATTAAAACGAAATCGTACGTCTTTCGTGCATAATAAGATAAGCTTGCGTAGAGTTTGACCTGGCACCGGCGATGGTAATATATCGTGTTCTACCGCTTTGACTATAATGTCAATTGTTTCATCAATTGGAACATTTG